>CM035416.1:143722590-144100090 GCA_020310875.1 Ceratopteris richardii
ACATAAACACACACACATAGACACATATACACACACATACACACATAGACACATACACACATAATGATGCATACACACACATACACATGCATACGCACATACAGACACATATACACACACATACACACATACACACACATATATGCATACACACACACATAGAGAGACATACACACAGACACATACATGCATACATATGCGTACATATGCATACATAATGCATATGCATATGCATACATACATACTTACATGCATACATAATGCACATGATTACATACACATACATAATGCATACACACACATACACACATATGCATACATAGATGCATACACATACACACATAGACACATACACAACGTAGACACATACACACACATAAACACATAGACACTCATAGACGCATAGCGACACATACACATAGACACATACACATACACATACACATATAAACACACACAAACATACACACATAGAGACATACACACATAATGATGCATACACACACATACACATGCATACACACACATATGCATACATACATGCATACACATACACACATAGACATACACACACATAAATACATACATACACATACACACTCATAGACACACACACATACACATAGACACACACACACATACACACACATATACACACACACACATACACACATAGACACATACACACATAATGATGCATACACACACATACACATGCATACACACATACAAACACATATACACACACATACACACATACACACATATATGCATACACACACATAGAGAGACATACTCACACATACACATACATGCATACATATACATACATAATGCATATGCATATGCATACATACATATATGCATACATACACATACATAATGCATACACACACATATGCATACATAATGCATACACACACATACACACACATATGCATACATACATTCATACAGATACACACATAGACACATACACACACATAGACACACACACATATAAATACATACACACTCATAGATGCACACACATACACATAGACACACACACATACACACACACATACACAGACACACATATACACACATATACACACATACACACATACACACATAATGATTCATACACACACATACACATGCATACACATACACACACACATACATGCACATACATATACACACATGCATACATACACATACTTAATGCATACACACATACATATGTATTTTTTTCTTAAATAAACAGGCTGCTTCAAAGAAGAGAGTGGAGTCGGGCCACACATCACAACTATGCCAAATGGGCCATAATGGTTTTGTAGCTACATTTGTAAGTATATGTGTTATTGTGAGTATGTTTTTTATTTTAGTTAAAATGCAAGCAACTTATCTTTTTTATTTGTTTCAATGTAGCGCAAGGATTATGGCCGATATCCTACGAAACATGAGATCTAGTATGCTACACATTTTGGATATCGGCGTTTGAGCGAGTATATGCAAGATCATCCTAATGCCTTAGTGAGTATTATTAAATTCTATATAATTATTTTATTTTTTTGAATGGTTCAATTTTTTTATTTATTTATGTTTGTTGTATGTAATACAGGAGTATTATGGAGAGATAGATATGGATGAGGTGGAGAGACAGACACACGAGGGACGATCTCGATTGTCACAGGTTGATCATGACGATGAGGATGAGGAAGATCAGAATGATCATGATACTGCTGATGATGATGATCATGATGATGATGATTAGGATTTTAGTTGATTATGAAATTGGATTATATGTAGTTACAGTGATATATATATATCTATATATATATCTATATATATATATATATATATATATATATATATATATATATATATATATATATATATATATATATATATATATATATATATATATATATATATATATATATATATATATATATATATATATATATATTATCTATATACTTTTCATTTCAGTTATGTTTTGAATTGTGTGTATGGAATTATGTAATGAAGAGTTTTGTTCTATTGATTGTTATTATTGTTTATATTAAGCATGTGTTTTAATACTTTACTTATATAATTCATTCATATGTGTGTACCTAAGTGTATATGTATGTGTGTGTGTATATGTATGTATGTGCATGTGTATGTGTGTGTATATGTATGTATGTGCATGTGCATGTGTATGTGTATGTGTGTATATGTATGTATGTGCATGTGCATGTGTATGTGTGTGTATATGTATGTGCATGTATATGTGTATATGTGTTTATGTGCATGTATATGTGTATATGTCAGTATGTGCATGTGTGTGTGCATGTGTATATGTGTTTTAATACTTTAATTATATAATTCATTCATATGTGTGTACCTAAGTGTATATGTATGTGTGTGTATATGTATGTATATGTATGTATATGCATGTGTATGTGTGTGTATATGTATGTATGTGCATGTGCATGTGTAAGTGTATATGTGTGTATTAGTATGTGCATGTGCATGTGTATGTGTGTGTATATGTATGTGCATGTATATGTGTAACTCTATGTGTATATGTATGTATGTGCATGTATATGTGTATATGTAGGTATGTGCATGTGTGCGTACATGTGTATATGTGTTTAAATACTTTAATTATATAATTCATTCATATGTGTGTACCTAAGTGTATATGTATATGTGTGTATATGTATGTATGTGCATGTTTATGTGTGTGTATATGTATGTATGTGCATGTGCATGTGTAAGTGTAAATGTGTGTATGAGTATGTGCATTTGCATGTGTATATGTGTGTATATGTATGTGCATGTATATGTGTAACTCTATGTGTATATGTGTGTATGTTCATGTATATGCGTATATGTAGGTATGTGCATGTGTGTGTGCATGTGTATATGTGTGTGTATGTATGTGCATATATATGTGTATATATGTGTATAATGTATGTATATGCATGTGTATATGTATTCCACATGCATCTGTATGTGGATGAATTTCCATTTGCATCCATGTGCATGCATGTGGATGTGCATATACATGTATTTGCGTATATGTTAATGTGTGTACGTGTATATGTATATGCAATAATGCATGCATGTAAGTCTTTTTATGTTGTTGTAGAAATGTTTGTGCATATGCATGTGTATATGTGTGTATGTCTAAGTGTATGTGCACATGTATCTGTGTGTATATATGTGTGTGTATGTGCATGTGTATATGTGTGAAAGTTCATCTTCATCATGTATAAGTGTATAAGTGCATATCAATAAGTGTGAGTATGCTATCTAATGAAAATAACACAATTCAAATGATATACAAAGAATAGAAATTGTACTTACAATAGCTAGCCATACTTTTTGCTTGGTAAGCTTCTTGACTAACCTGCAATAAAGAGAGAAAGAAGAGAGAGAGTGAGAGAGAGAGAGAATTCAAAGAGAGAAAGATGTAGAAAGAGAGAAACAGAGACAGAGGGAGACAATAAGAGAGAGCTTAGGCAAAACAACAATTCTGCATGTACTTGCTTCATCTCGTAAGCATAGCGCAATTGCGAACATTGGAGAGCTCTTCGATCAGATGCGTGAAAATGCCGATCGAAGAGCCTCCAACATTTTAATTTTTTCCGTCAACAGGCCCTCGTGTAAGCGATGCTACACATTGAGTTGGCATCGCATAAGCGACATGTTTTGAGCATCGCTTATGCGATGCCAAAAAGCATCGCTTATGCGACACTATTTAAAACCGTTGTGTTAGTGATGTTGTATGTGAGCATCGCAAACCCTGTCGCACCACAAGTCGCAAAAAACATCATTTGGTTCGTCGTTTAATCGACGGTCCGCGCGTGACGCTCATTACGATGCATTTTGCAATTTTATAGTGACAAAGTTATATCGCCTTAACCATCGCTATACGCCCGTATTCCTTGTAGTGTTGGAAAGTGTGTTGTGGATTTTGTTAATGATTTGCTAGTGTATAGTAAGCCTCATCATAAGCATGAAAGGCATTTGAGGTTAGTATTAAATAAGTTGAAAGAAAATTAGTTATATGTAAATCCAGATAAGACTTAGTTGTGTCTTCCAAAGATAGAGTATTTAGGGCATATGGTATCAGTTGATGCGGCCTAGATGGATCCCAAGGTCTCAGTTATTTTTAGCTTGGCCTAATCCTCAGAATGAGCGATAGTTATGATCGTTTCTAAGACTTTCTGGTTTCTATCGAAAATTCATCTCCTCTTATTTGTGGATAGAAGTGCCTATGAAGAACTTTCTTCAAGGAAAAGTTTCGTTTGCATGGACGCAAGAGCAACAAGAAAGTTTTGATACTCTAAAACAAGGTGATTTAGAGGCTCCTATACTCAAAGGTGTAGATCCATGGAAACCATTTTAGCTAGAGAAAGATGCTAGTGGCATAGCCATAGGGGCAGTCATAAGCCAAGATAGCAGTCCAGTAGGTTTTGAAAGAAAGAAATCGAGTAGTGCACAATGCAAGTGGCCAGTGCATGAACAAGATTTTTATGCAGTGGTGCATGCTCTTAACGTCTGAAGACACTATCTCTCTAGAGAACATTTTAAGGTATACACAAATCACCATACAATGAAGTACTTCCGTAGCTAGCCAGATCTTCAAGGTAGACAAGCTCGTTGGGCTGAGCTCATGAAAAAATTTCACATGGAAATCCTATATAAAAGAGGCAAAGAGGATATAGTAGCTAATGAATTATCCGGGATAGATACTATATCAAATGGGTTTATAGTTCTAGAAAGCTCATTGCTTCAAGAAATAAAAGAAGTAGAGGTGGAAGGTCCACATTTGTTACAGATTCTTAGAGCCATCATTGATGATTGTATCATAGGAGATGAGCCAGTTTCAGTTGTTTCTTCCCCTAGTAGAGCAAACAAGTCCAATCCCTATTCCAATTTCTAAAAGAAGAATGGAATAGTCAAACAGAAGGGAAAGATTTGCATACTAGATTCCTTGGATTTGAGAAGAAAATTCATACATGATAACCATGGTGTTCCTTGCATAGGGCATCTTGGTGTTGGAAAGTCAATATAACTTGTTAGAAGAACATTTTGGTGGCCTCGATTACCTAGAGATGTCTATACTTATTGTTCAACAATGCTTTATGTATCAAATGAACAAGGCAGAAAGGGTAAAGACACTAGATCTCTTACATGCTTTATAGATTCCAAATCATAGCTGGGAAAGTGTATCGATGGACAACATAGTGGGATTACTGTGGACCCAAAGGAAGCAGGATACTATCCTAGTTGTGGTAGATATATTGAGCAAGATGTCTCATTTCATACCCATGAAAGAGAAAATAGAAGCTCCACCAGTAGGAGAGTTTTTTATCCAACATATCTTTATATTGCATTGGTTACCTCCATCCATAGTTTCAGATAGGTTTGTCAAATTCAGAGGACACCTTTGGAAGTTTTTGTTTGAAAAACTAAATGTTTCATTGAAAATGCGTTGTGGCAATCATCTAGAGAAAGATGATTATACTCAGAGGGTCAAGCAAATTCTAGAGGACATATTGAGAAGTTATGTCTTTGAGAGGCAAAGAGATTGGGATAGTTACTTGCAACTAGTAGAGTTTGCTTATATCAATAGACCTTATAAGGTGACAGGAATGTCTCCTTTTGAGATGAACAATGGCATGAAACCCACTGGTCCTAGTACCATAGAAATGCTAAAGAAATGTCCTAGTGCCTTCGTGTTCTTAGCAGGTCTCCAAGAAAATCTAGAAATAGTTAAAGCCATGATACAACAAGCAGCTGATAGGGAAAAAGAGCACGTTGGCATGAAGAGATCTCCTCGAGTCTTTCAGCAAGGAGATAGAGTTTTTCTTCAACTGCTAGCTAGATCTACTTCACTATCCATGGGGAAGTGTAGTGGGCTTTCACCAAGGTTTTGTGGACCTTGGAAGATAGTTAAGAAGCTTAGTGGCATTGCATATTGATTAGAGCTTCCTCTTGATTGTAGAGCCCATCTAGTGTTTCATGTTAGTAAACTTAGAAACTATATTTCTAGGGAGGGTATTTTTTCTTTGTATGAAAGTGATAGGACATATCATTCTCGAGATAGGATACTAGATCAGAGATTGAAGTAGTCGAGAAATCGTGTCATCTAGGAGTAGCTTGTAGCTAGGAGAGGATTACCACTTACTAACTCTACTAGGGAATCAGAAGCCCTAGTTCAAAATTACTTTCCCTCATTGATCATTGAGGACAATGATCTTTACAAGGGGGAAGAGTGTCGGACATTGGTCTATAGAGACCACTGCATGTGTGTGTGGGACAAGGGCTAGCCATAGCCAAGGTCCCAAGCTTGGGGGGGGGGGGGGATATCCTAGGGTATTCAATGGTAATGGGAATGAGTGTCGCATGATGGCAACATGGCTACACAAGTCCATTCTAAATCATTACTATTTTGAGTACAAGGGGATGTAATGGATGGGATGAGAGTGGCACACACATCATTCACTTAAGTCCTTGATTTTCAAGCTTTAATAGATTCTAACTCTCACACACCCTTTATTGGATACATAGAATCTTACTATGTAGATTGAGTAAATAATCAGAAGTATAATTTAGGGTACATTTTTCAATTTACTTTTGGTGCTATATCTTGGAGGTATCACCATCATGAATGTACAGTTGTTTGCACAATAGAAGTAGAGTATGTTGCAACTAGTGAGGCATCTAAGGAAGTACCATGGATTTTTAGATTGGCATGTGACATGTGTATACCTCAACATGTACCTCATTTTCTCAATGATTTCCAGAATGCCATTGATTTGTCTAAGAATTAGATGTATCATGCAAATACTAAGATCATTGAGGTGAGGTATCACTTCAATAAAGACTTCTTACACACTGAGTGGATTATTCTTGAGAAGGTTCTTAGTCAACAGTCTCTTGTCACTCTATGAGGGCTTTTTTATTAATGATCTTCCACAATCATTTGTACATTGTGTTACATGGCCATCATGTGTGAGATATAACTAGTGTACTTACACCATGGTATCCTTTATCAATCCTTGTTTCTCCTCCCATAGTTCCTTTGGCCATATTGGCCTTGAGTGGGAGATTCTTAACACTAGTGACCATGTGAAAAGACAATTGTATGCCCAGAACGCTTGTATATGTTTTTTTCTAAAAAAACATATAGTGGAGTATTCAAGCATGAACTCTATTGAGGCCTTGCATTTGTGAAGCCGGCATAAAATAAATCAAACTCTCTATTCTCTAGTTTTCTTTACTTTTACATGAATTTCTACAGAGAGAGGTACAAAGGAACACTAGAATTCCATCCAAAAAGGTAATCCTATAGTCCCGAATAGATAACTGCACAAGTGGTTGTTTCTTACAATACAATCATGTCATGTTTGGTATCACTACCCTAAGAGGAATTCTATCTCTTTTAAAAGCATCATAAGTGTTTATAAAAATGCCTTCTCTATGGTCCTTAATAAATATATTTCTTAGCTATTCCTTCAAAATACTTGAGATAAAAAGTTGCATTCATCCTTTTAAATTGTAGAGCATGAGAATTAGGATTTTCTTAATAGCATTCAAGAACTAGTTTCATCAATGCCTATGGAAAGTGGAGTAGAGGATCCAAGATTTTTCACGTGAGGAGGTAGAAGAATTGAGAATTCATAAGGAAGGAATTTTAGTGGGCTTCTACTTATTTCTTCCCTTGATTTACATTTTCGAAGGATATAATCTCGTGTCATCTTTGATAGACTATTGGGATCAATCGAGATATGAAGAAAGCAATAATAATTTGGTCTTAAATCAATAAAACTTTCTCCAAATTGGATCATATCTTTCACTTTACTACACTTTCTCTTTCTCTTAGTTTTCTTTCCTTTGTTTCCTCTCTTCTCTCTTCCGTTCTCTCAACTGATTTCTCTTCTATTCTCTCCTACTCTCGTATTTCACACAATTTCACAAACTCCAGATCATATAGTTTCACAAACTCCAGATCATATAGTTTCACAAACTCATATTTCAATCGTTCACTTCCTCAAACTCAGTCTTACTCTCACTCTCTCTATTTCACTCTTCTTCTCTTCTTTCTCTTCCCTCTCTTTCATAGATACTTGATCTCTAATTTCTCCCTTCTTCCACGTTTCCTCTGATTCATAATTTATTTTTTATGAATTGTCATGAACGTCAAGATGAAAACAAAGGCAATGACTAAGCTCCTTATGAATCTTTAAGACAAAAAAATACACCACTATATATCCCATTCGATAGTAATTAATTTTTATATGTTTTAAGCCTCAACAAAACGAGCTTCAGGTTTGTTGTATATCATGTGGGCTTGATTAATCATTGCATAAAGGTAATAATTTGAACAACATACTAGGAATATCTCTACTAGTTCATTAAGTCCTATAGCAAATGAACTTCAACGTTTTGTGAGAATATCATCAATGATTGGAGTTGAATGAATTGAATCAACTTCAAGAGGAACTCAATCTATATCTTTCCACTAGCTCTCATTATAGAATTTACCAAACTAAACCATGTGAAGGATTGCAGGATTGTGAGGAGAAATTATCCACATAAACGCATTTGAAGTATTAAAGGCTTCTGGTTTCAGAATTTATTGTGAGAAAAAAAATAAAGAAATAAACCTCTTTTTGGTGTAGAGAAGTTTATAGAATTTGATGATCTAGGATTGCACTTACAATTCTATCAGAGTGCATGCATTTTCCAAGGTAATTAATAACCATCTGATTCTGCAAAGTGACTACAAATGTGGCTTTACCATGCATACAGTCTATGAAAGGAGATATTGTGTTCTTCTCTCTTAGAGTCTAGTAGGCATTGAAACATGTCAGAAGGTGATGTAGGTTTGTATGATACAAAAGCATACTTTCAGTAATAAAAAACTAAAAGGCCATGCTCATTGAACCTCTTTGATATGTAAAATTCTGAAACAAAGACTTTAAATACATACAAGTGCATTCATAAAGGTTTAAGCAAACAAAATTCATCTTAGTGCTTCAATGTAACAAGAAACGCTTGATTTTTTACCAACTAAACCATCATTCGTAGGTTTTTCTCTATGTCTATGGTTTCGTGTCTTTTAGATTTGATCGAAAATTAGACTTTCTCGTCCTTGAAATTGCACACCTTTTTTTTTTAATATAAAGGAAGTTCGGCGTTAGCCTACTCTCCCGGACTTGAATTAAATAAAGAAAAGTATAAGACAAGGGGACTAGTGCCCACGGGACCCCCCAAATCCCACAAAGCAGGGGAAGCTTTTACAGAGCTTAGATGGAATTACAAAGAAGGTTAATCCTTCTCATCACCCTCATGTGGGGCCCACTTGGGTTTAAGCTTGTTATTGATCAAAAGGAGTACTTGATGATGCCTGAAGGGCGGGGGGGGGGGGGATTTCTTACAGTTAACAATCCTTTTGCCAAGGAGGAACAACGATTTCTCAATTGAACACTCTTTGGGGGAGCCACCGAAGTTAAAAGCACATCTTTCATGCCAGAATTTCCATAGGACCTCCCCTCTGATGTCGTTCCAGAGAGTCGCGGAGTAGCCGATCGCTTCTCCGAGCAGGGCTTGCTGCCAACTGAGATGTTTTTGAAGTCTAATTTTCTTTCCAACCGTCTGCTAGAGTCCGTTGGAGTTGGGGCAGGTAAAGAAGATGTGTGAAACATCTTCGATAAACCGGTAGCAGTGTTTGCACCAGGGAGGAATCCCACAAAATTTGCTAGCATTAAGGTTGGTCCAGATTTCATGATGAAGAATTTGCCATAAGAGGATAGACTTTTTGATTTCTATGAGGGGGTGCCAGATAGCCATGAACTTCATGTCCCACCGAAGCCGTGTCTATGACAGGCACCACTTCTTGTTGAGGTTAACCTTATAGTCAATCGTTTCTTTGATGTTCGGGATTTTTGATAGGCTATTCCCATTGTGCCACTTGAGACCAAACGAGCACGAAGTGTTGTGTCCCATGAGAAGGCGAACTTTGTGTCGGTCCCAAGCGAGACATCTGCTTTGCAAAGTGTTCCATTCTTCATTCAAAATGTTGAAGCAAGGGTCAATATCCTCAAAGTTGATCTAGCGGTTGGTGTCTTGTTTCCAGAGATGTTTCCATTTGTTGAATCCTTTGTTCATAACTTCTTGGCATTTTGAATGTTCCAAGATTCCACACTCTGGATGCCATGGATCGGAAACCAGATAGAGTCGTTTTGTCTGATACTGGATGCCCACTTCCAGTCTTCACTTATTCTTGTGTAGCTTTTGACTTTATTCCAACTCTTCCATAGGGAGCTCACGAGATTAGAGCCTTTCGGGAAGACGGGGATTGGGGAAAACAACAAGGTCAAGATGTCAAGATTCTTCCAATTTGGGAAACCCATGAGAGCCAAATGATTCCTGTTTCTGAAGATCAACTTGGCCCACGAGGCCTCCCCGTTGCACCAAACCGTAATCATCCATTTGGCCGCTAGTTTGTTAGCCATGCACCCAATATCCAGGATACCAAGCCCCCCACTATCTCTATGGCTGGTGCAGATGGACCATTTGATTTTAGGCACCCCCCTCCTATTGTGGTCGCCCGTCGAAAGGAAGTATCTACAAATACTATCCAGTTTGGACAGATCTTGCTCTTTCGGTCTCCAACAAGAGAGGAAATAAATGGTAGATGATAAGAGGAACGCGTTGATAACCATAGCACGACCAGCAAGATTGATTTGCATAGCTCTCCAATAGTTAAGCTTGTTTTCGAGTTTGGCCAGCACTCAGTTCCATCGTTGTTCCATAGAGACACCAAACCCCAAGGGAATCCCAGGAAGCCAAAAAATTTGGCCCTGCAGAATGATTTGATAGCCATGATCAATGAGAAGGTCGGGTTGTGACCCAACAATAGCTCTAAAGTGGTCTTAGAGTAGTTAGTTGTGGATCCAGAGGCTTCACAAAAAGTAGCCAGACACCTCCAGAACCTCTCCAGGCTGGTACTATCATTGTGAACAAACGCGTTCATATCATCGACAAAAAGTCTCATGGTGATTTGACTCTGGTCATGAGGCGAACGGAGTCCTTTGATATTACCAGCTTTCACCTGATGCTCCACCAGCCTGCTAAGCCCTTCCGTGGCAATGGCAAAGAGAAGGGGAGCCAATGGGAACCCTTTTCTGATAGATCTTCTAAGTTTGATCACCTTCGAAAGTTTTCCATTAATGTTAATTTGGTTCGATGCGTTTCCGAGAAGGGTGGCAATCATCTTGGTGAATTTGTAACTGCATCCAAGATCTTGGAGCGACTGCAGAATATAGTCCCATTCCAGCCTGTCGTATGCTTTATCAAAGTTGATCTTGAGGAAGACCACGTCTTGTTGAGAATCATTTGCAAATTCAAGACCTTCCGAGATATCTATAATGGTTTCCAAAGTTGACCTGCCTTTGATGAAGCCTTTTTGGTCCTCGCTTAACCACGCTCTCAAGTGGCAAGAGATTCTATTGGAAATGACTTTGGCAGTGATCTTGTATCCTGTTTGGAGCATTGTAATAGGACGCCAGTTCTCTATTCTGCTCTTTTCCCCTTCTTTGTGTATTAACTTGATAATGCCATTGTTGAGACAAGATGGAAGCACGCCAAACTTGAGCGCCTCTTGCCAAACCAGACAAAGAGGAGTAGCAACCACCAAGTTGAAGGATTTAAAGAACTCATTAGTGAGCCCGTCGGGTCCCGGGCTTTTACCAAAAGGGAGGGCATCAATGACCTCAATGATTTTTGCTTCAGAGATAGGGGCATGTAGTAGGGAGCGAAGGTTGAGTGGTATCCTGTGGGGGGAAACCGTAGATATGGCTGCCATACAGTCCCTTCTATGGTGGGAGAGGGGGTTCGAGGTCCCCAGGAGTCTTGTGAAGTGCCCTTCAATGATCCCAAAATTATCTTCTTTCTATTGCATACATTTCCATTTAAGTCTAGCAATAAGGGGATCGATTCTCTGTTATGTTTCCTTTTAAGAATACGGCACATCACTTTGGTGGGTTTGTCGGCTTTGCGAGCCCACCACTCCTTGAAGAAAATTTGCAAACTTTTCCTTTGTATTTCTTCCTCCTATCTCTACAGCGCTCTGATTTTTTGAAGGCCTTTTTGGGCTTGAGATTTTCCTTTGTTCACTTCCTCCTCGAGCCTCCAGAGTCTATGATATAGAGCTTCTCTATGATCCCACCGCACAGTCTTGAGCATCTTCCTGGATCTAATCATGATATGTCGTGACTTAATGACCGCACTTCTCCAGCAATTGGCTGGGGACAAGCCGGAGGGGAACGCCTCCTTCCACACATCAGCAATTTCTTGATGGACAGAGGGGAGAGAGAAGGATGGTGCACTGGCATGGAACAAAGGAGCCTTACGGATGTTGGTGGGAGGTTGGAAAGATATAACGATCGGGTAGTGATCAGAGATGGTGAGGTTGGTGCATTGCAAGAGGGAAGGGTGGCCCCATTGATGAGTAAAACTCTAAGAAATGTAGCATCTATCAAGTCTAGCTTTCCTCAGGTCCTTGCCCGCTTGGAGATTTGACCAAGAAAAGCCATTTGAATCTTTGAATTTGACCAAATCCAAGTGTAGTTTGGTTTTGTCCCACGTTTCTTTCTCCCAACTATCGATGACCCTGCCCTTGCCCATCCATCTGTCCATAGGGTCCTCCACCATGCGCACGTTGTGGGGGGGCGAGTCCAAGGAGGCCCAAGTGTTCAGCCTCTCTAACTCCCCATTAGGGGCATACAAAGAAACTAAAGTAAAACAAAAAGGAGCACCAAAAGAAACAGCAATCCATCGATGGCATTCATCTTCAATGGAGTTCTCAAGCTTTTCAAACTAGAATTGATTAATACCGATTACCGTTCCACGGGACCCCCGCTGGTGTGCCGTTGAAATCCAAACATGGGTTGAGGAGACATGTCTAAGCCATTTCTGGAGGTCTTCTCCGTCAATTTTAATCTCTTGAATACATAACAATTCTGGGTTTAGGCTAATGTCCTGAAGCCATTGACCAATGATGGTCACCCTTGAGGGGTCGATTAGCCCTCTAGCGTTTAACGAGATGATGATCATTGTCGTAGTGAGCCCTCTTTGCGGGAGGGAGCTTTGTCATTTCATTTCTTGGATTCAACTTTCTTTTTTGTTGGGATTTGATCTCGAATTAGAAATAGGTTCTTGTGGGGGCTTTTCCAGGGTAACTCCATAGGTTGTTTTCCTTTAGGGGATGCCTCTTGCTAGGAAGAACTGGGCACCGTTTTCGACACCATTTCCGGAATAGTCGATCCGATGAAGGGGCTTTCACTATCCATGTTATCTTCATTACTAGTAGTAAAGCCGTCTTCTTTGCTTGTAGTGTAACCCTCCTGGGAGGTTTCTTTATTGTCATGGATCTCTAGGGCTTTGTCGTTGGTGTCCACCTCAAGTTGGTTCCCACTTCGGTAGTCAAACTCATTGATGTTCTTTTCTAGATTGCAATACAAGTTGTTGGAGGGGGTAACTGACATGTTGTTTCGCTCAGAAGTTGCCCTAGGGCTTCTTTTCCTTCTTCTTCTGACTTCAATGAACCCGTCTGCATCAGCTTCTGCAAGTCCTTGATATTTTGATGCAGTCATGCTATGATTTATCCTAAGAACATTGCAGTCATGCTATAATCACCTTCAATGCCTTTGTTTGGATTGATGAGGAGCACAGATATTTAGAAAAAAAGATATATAGTCACCTTGAATCGTTTGTTTTCGTAGGGTCTTGAAATTGTAGCTTTCTATCTCATACTATGTTTTTTCCCCTTAAGACTGGTTTCTATATATGTGCAGGGAACGGAAATTTCCACCGTTGTGCTCCCCCAAATTGAATGAATCCACTCTTAATTGAGGCCTTGTATTTAACGCTTTTACCATAGCAGCACCGAACTTCCTAGTATCTTCCTCACTTCATATTTACCTCCCTTCCTACCTCCCTCTTATTGTATCTGCTTGTCCTCCACTTCTCATGCAATGCTCCTTTACTACCAGCCTTAGGTTTCCAGAAGTGAAGGCATCCATAAACGCATGCATTCTTTTCTCACCTAACTTCGAAGAAAAAAAAATTGTTACCATGAAATGCAATAAAAAGATTTTACGATATTTATTTTATTCAGTTTGTATACATAGGGATTATAAATAAAGCTTTAGTTTGCAAAATTTGTATGGCACCACAACTGATTCCTTTGACATTTTTGCACCATAAGAGCCTTTAGAAATTAAATAATAGTAAAGAGTTTTTGGTTGCATTCTCCTGATTCGGATGAACATAAACAAAACATGATTTTCTTTGCTCTTATTTGGGGAAAGAATTGCAACACTCTAAATGCTTGAATATCTATGGCATTTACAGAACATTGGGAAGACGAAATATTCATCTTGCTAGATTAAATGTGTGTGGCATGATGGCTAATGCACGGAGATGAGAGGTCCCTTGCCAAAACCTATTGCACACCAGCCTAAATAACCCTTGAGACCTCTAGTAGAATCCTTGAGCTTCCCATATATGCATGCATACCCACTATGGTACTTTGGAACATGATAAATCCTATGTCACAGCATATAACTTTGAGTACTTGTTACCTTGCGAAACCTTCTAGTTTTGAAGAAAGGTTCTGAATGTTTTACTTAGAAGTCATAGCTTGGTTGAAATTCACCCAAGAACTTTTGCAAACATTAAAATGAAGTACGGAGAGGAACTATAACGAGTCGTTTCAAAAGTTTAGAAGGCCTATACTGAGAGCAATATGCATAAGAACTGAGGAGGGGGATTTTGATTTCTCAGGAAAATGAAAATGCATAGACATAGTCAACCTCACCAGTTCTTATTGCAAAGTGTAAAAATCCAATGACCATCCAACTTTGCACGTAGACTACAAGAGAATTCTCAAGAAAATGAAAATGCACAGACAAAGTCAACCTCACTAGTTCTTATCTCATAAGTGTAAAAGTCCAATGACCATCAAACTTTGCAGGTAGACTACAAGATTCCTAGCTTAATACTTCGATAAATAAAAAAACAATGAGATCTTCTACTCACTGGAATGATTTACAAAAAATTTCAAACTTAATCAATGTATTGTGAGAGCAAACAAAGAGCAATATATCTTAAAAATGTGATGTAAATGTATTGCTAAGTGGTATATAATACAATGAGAGGCTGGAGGACTCTAAATGCTTTGTGGTTAGTACAATGATCACCCAAGTGAGAGTGATTATAAACTCTCTTGGTCGGGAATAAAAATTATTGTATAGATACATGTTTTGGGAGATGCATTTTGGTTGCATTTACCTAGATTACCTAGAAGTGACCCATACTTTAGGAGTTATTTTTTAGATTTAATTCAAATATATTTATGGCATCTAGCTCACAATATATCCACATTATTGTCTCTAAATCGCTTCTTTACTGCTGAGAAAAGTAATATCTCATATTAATTTTAGAACTCAATCAACCAACGCATCTATATGCATGAGGTATTGGAGCAAATTTCTTTTGAAGCTTGAGTGCATAAATACAAGCATTTAGGCTTTCTTCATGCACCAACATCTCCTGCTCAAGCCTAAGATGCCTGAGACTTCAATCCATTGAAATTTAGTGAAGTATTAGCTTTGAGATTCCTAAGTCTCATTTTCCAAGCCTCTATATTCATCCTTAGCAGATGAAAGAGAAATAGAGGGTTGCCTCTTAGATGACCCTGATATTAGCTTTCTCCTTGCAAATGTAACATAACTTGAATTACTCCTCA
Source organism: Ceratopteris richardii (assembly GCA_020310875.1). NCBI lineage: Eukaryota > Viridiplantae > Streptophyta > Polypodiopsida > Polypodiales > Pteridaceae > Ceratopteris > Ceratopteris richardii. The sequence continues at coordinate 143,738,393 of CM035416.1, forward strand.
TATCACCTTCTGATACTACCTGATTTGCATTAGAGAGCAACTTAATATCTACATCAGATGTGTAAGGATAACAAAGAACTTCTTTTATTCTTCCCTTAGCACCATTGATGTACCCAAAAAAGACACTAGAGTTTCCTTTTTTTTTCTAACAAATAGGGAAAATCACGCATAATAATCAAATAAGATGTTGGAAAAACCTTTGAGCTCGATAAATATTTATACCTAGATGTTTTATAAGAAATACATATTTTTTAAAATAGCCTTTTTTGATAAATCAAAGTATATAAATGATTGGATATGGTTAAACAAAAACTATTTTTCTATAGAATTATATATGAGAAGAATGAAATATCTCCATAGAGAAAAAATCTCTCATATTGGAATAATTTTTCTTGTGCTAATTTTAAGTCATATAATCATCTAAGATAAGTCCTACGAATTATAAAGATCTTTTCTATAATAATAAGTTTACTATAATAAATGGTGCTCATTATATAGTTATACACTGTAGGAGCCTTTTATATGATATTGATGCATTAAAAACACTAAGAAGACTTGTTTTTTAGTTCAAAAACCATCATATACTGTCATATGCTTCATGTCTTTGATGCATTAACTTTTGTATCTATCTCATATACCACTAAAAGTCTCAATATTTGATTGAATAGCCATATTCCACTCGATCGAGAATAAAACTTATTCCTAACAAAATATCTTTAAAATGATATAAACATTAAAATATGAATCACAATAATTGTAAAAACAATATAAACTAGTTTGTATAGAGAAAACAAGCATATTAACTCTAATCCTGTAGCATGTGCAATATTTTCACATCAAATGATATTTTTTTAGCATAGAAAATAGTAATATTGTTTAGCTTGAAGAAAGAACATAGAAGTTTTACTGCTAAGGTTGTCAAAAAAATATTTCTAGCTTTAAGAGTTTCAAATATTATTTCGATAATAAAAGATAGTCCATATTCATTACATCACTTTGCAAAATAATTCATAGATGATAACACTGTCATGACACATATGCCATTAAATGTATCCCATAAACCTAATTAAAATCATCAAAAGTCTCTTATTATGGATAGGAAAGTGTATACATATATAAAATAAGAGATCTTATGGCATTTACAAGAAAAAATATTAAGAGATCATGGTTTTAATAAAACATCAAGACTAATTGATATCACTATAAATTTTGCATTAATATTTAAATTAGCTTCATAAATTTACTGAATAAATCTTACTATTTCTATCTGTCAATGAAAATATAGTTTTCTTGAAATATTGACCATTATACTAATATGTGCGATTGTTACATTTATAAATATTTCCTTCCAGTAATCTAGAAAGTTTGTCAAATAGTTTCTCTTTTTTAGGACACTAAAATGTGCAAGTAAAGCACTAGACTTACTAGCATGTCCAAGTAAAATACTTGGCTAGCATGTACTTAATATATTTCTTATGAGTGAGACACATACTCTTCTTTATGTATATCACTTCCAATCCAAGGAATTAAGTGATTTTCTCTAAGTATTTTATCTTGAATTCCTCCTTAATTTGTGTCTTAATAGTTTTGCTACCTTTTGCATCATTGAATGTTATGATGAAGTCGTTGAAATATACACAAAGCTATATGACGTCTCCAATTGTCCTCTTGATAAATACAAGAAGGATCTTCTTTGCTTACTACAAACCCTTTGTCTTGCAAGTAAGTCATAAGCCTATGATTCCAAGCTCTTGGAGTCTTCTTGAGTATTTGATCTTGATAAGTATTTGATCTTGAATTCCTCCTTAATTTGTGTTTTAATAGTTTTGCTACCTTTTGCATCATCGAATGTGATGATGAAGTCATTGAAATATACACAAAGTTATATGACGTCTCCAATTGTCCTCTTGATAAACACAAGAAGGATCTTCTTTGCTGACTACAAACCGTTTATCTTGCAAGTAAGTCATAAGCCTATGATTCCAAGCTCTTGGAGTCTTCTTGAGCCCATATAATGCTTTCTTTAACCAATACACACTTTGAGGACAATGTGAGTCCTCAAACCTATGAGGTTAATCCATGTATACCTCCACTCATATCCATCCATTGAGAAATGCATTCTTCACATCCATCTCATAGATCTTCTATTTTTTGGTAGCTACAATGCTCATAAGTAAACTGATTGTTAGCATCTTTTTCATAAGAGATAAGGTCTCTTTATATTCAATATCATGGGTTTGAGCATATCCTTTGGCCACAAGTCTAGATTTGTATCTATTGATGTTCACATCAGAGATTTTTGTTTCATTTTGTATATCCATCTGGATCCAATGACATTCATGGTAGGAGACTTGGGTTCCAATTCCTAATTTTTGTTTTCCTCCAAAGGTTCAATATGTTCTTCCATAGATTTCATCCAATCTAGCTTCATCTTGGCCTCCCCATACACTGAGGTCTCGTTGAGCTCGAATCCTGAGTTATATAGATAAAGTGTTTAGTCAATAATGATGTGTCCTAGCCTTACCTTTTTTTATTCTCCCTTTCCCTTGTAGATCTCCTGATGGTTTGCTGAAAGGATTCTACAATATCCCTCAACGCTTGTATCTTGGCCTTGCCCTTGGAGCCTCATAAGTTGATCTCCTTCCAAAGAGCCTTCTGATCATCTTGAAAAGCACTTGATGCTTCAAGTTTATGTGTACTCTCCCTTTAAAGTGTTGGAGAGTCTTCTTCTAGACCATATGGTAGCTTTGATCATCCTACAATCATCTTGAAACCATAATTGGTTTGCATCAAACACTACATCTTGAATAACTATAAAGGGTTTGTTGCTAGGGTTTTATAGTTGATAACCTTTTATTAAGGTCATATCATAGAAAAATACACTTCTTTACCTTAACATCTAGTTTACCTCTAGTTTGAGATGGTACATGTGCATATGCAATGCACTCAAATATAGTTCAAGGGTCCAAGCTTGGTCTCCTTCCATTCCAAGCTTCATTTATACCTTCCAATTCCATTGCTTAGATGTTAATATTTATTAGGTATTTGGTAGAGAAACTACCTATGACCATAAGTGATTAGGTATCTTCTTCTCATTCAGCACAGACTTTGGTGCTTCTAACATGGTCTTCTCCATTCCTTTTGCTACTCCATTTTGTTGAGGTGTGTAGTAATATCTATCTTGATTCCTCTATCTTGCAGATAGGAATCAGAATCATTAGAGAAGTATTATTGCCCTCCATGAGACCTTAGTCTTTTTAGGGTTTTATTTGTTTGATCTTTGACAAGAGTTAGATATCTTTTTGAAAATAAGAATACTTCATCCTTATGATTCATAAAGTGAAGAATAGTCCATCTCGCACAATCATCTATAAACAACACATGAAACTTTGACTGTGAGATGGATAGCTCTTTTCTTGGTCCCCAAGCATGTATGTGGAAGAGCTCAAGAAGATCTCCATGAATGTACCCTTTATTTTGTGAATCCTTGATAGTAAGATTTACCACGTTGACATGCATTACACTTGGAAATCATGTGTTGCTTTGAGATATTGGGTAGTCAAAGTACACTTTGTTCATGAGTGATTGTTTTAAGGGCTCTTTTTCCAATGTGAGCCAAGATTTTATGCCAAGCCTCTAGCTATGATAGGATTTGGGGACCATAATTGAATAATGCATTTTTCTTAGTGTCGTGGAGTTCAAAGGTGAAAAGGATACTTGTTTTCTCTCCCTTGGCTATCCTCTTAAAGCTTGGACATGGATCCCTATTGAAGCTCAAGCTCAAGGACAAAGCATGGAAGCACATCAAAAAGGTGGACACACAAGGAAAGGGAGCAAGTAGGGAGCTCCAAGAAGTGTATGTCAAATATTCACAAGAATTCCCTACAAAAATAGTGATTTTCATCACTAAAAACCATTGTAAATACCATTTTCTATTTTTGTAACTCCATTTTGTTCAAGCCAAGGATTCCGTAAGCTTGAGGAGTATTAGAAGTATCATCCTACCAATTTTCATACTTTTTAGACTTCGTTTGAGCCGTCAAATAAGCCCTGGAACCTAATTTTTAACTAGGCCGGACACTAGGTCTGGATAGGGCCAAAACTACTCAAAAAACTATAAAAAGAGCTAGAGAGCTCATTTTTGAGGTTAGCTTGTTAGAGAATAGAGCTTTTCTAAGAGAACTTTTTTGCAATCAAAGCTTTCCATTATTCCTCTCTTTGATCTTACCTTGTGTGCGCGTGTGTGTATGTGTGTGCATGTTTGTGTGCTTTCACTCACGTACTTCTGCCTTCACTTGCTCGTGGTCTTCATACCGGTCCTCACGTCTCCGCGGATTGACAAGTAAAGGAGCTGGTGCTTATGCTTGAGCTACATTAAATTTTGGCGCCCTTGTCGGGGAGAGAGCTTCAAGAACGAGCGTTGTGATGGTAAGATCGTAGATTTGCGACGTTGGAAGGTAAAAAAACTGTCATTTTTGTTCATTTTCTGATTTTTCTTCTTCATCTTCATCATCATCAACATCTCCATCTTCTTCCATCTTCTTTTTCATAGAAATTTCTTGTTTTTTAGTGCATTTTCATCATTTTCATACCATCTTTCATGCATTATTGTGCAAGGAGGAGTTAGGAAGTGCAAGAGAGTGCAAGTGCTATGTTTTTTCATGATTTTCTGCACAAATGGAGCTCGCCATTGCTCGACGCTCAGAAATTTGAAGTTCCCGCCAAAAAACACGATTCTATGATGAAAATCGCGATTCTGTGAAAATTCAATTTTTTTTTGAAAATCGCGATTCTCTGTTTTGCGCCTAAAAGCCTTTTGAAAAGAACACGATTCTATGGTCATTCTCAGAATCGCAATTCTGTGGTTGTGCTCAAAATCGCGATTCTCACAAATCACGATTTTCAGCCAAAAAAATACGATTCTGAGAAAACACGATTCTGTGGTTGTGCTCAAAATCGCGATTCTCTAAATTTTTGGAAAGCACAATTCTCTGAGACAAAATCGCGATTCTCTAGAACACGATTCTCTAAGACACGATTCTCTAAAACACGATTTTCAAAAAAACACGATTCTCTATTGGCAATCGCGATTTTCATGTCAAAAACACGATTCTGAGAAAACACGATTCTGTGGTTGTGCTCAAAATCGCAATTTTCTAAATTTCTGAAAACCACGATTCTGAGACAAAATCGCGATTTTCAAAACACGATTATGTGAAAACATGATTCTCTGCTCAAAATCACGATTCTCAAAATCACGATTCTCTGCTCAAAATCGCGATTCTCAAAAACACGATTCTCTGCTCAAAATCGCCATTCTCAAAAACACGATTCTCTTCTCAAAATCGCGATTCTCACAAATCACGATTTTTAGCAAAAGCACGATTTTGTGAAAACACGAGACATAGAAGATAACTTGGGTGAGGAGTTAGGATTGTCCAAACTCTATAAGGATTCTGATAGTTCTACTAGTCATACTTCAAAAATCTCCACGAAAATAGATGAGATAGCTGAGCAAGTTGCCAAGAAGCTGGGTGTCCAAAATAGACAAACACAAAGAGTCACCTCATTGAACCGATGTTATACCTGCGGAGGGGACCACATGGCTAACGTATGCCCAATGCAAAACCAAAACATTAGAGAAAGGAATGCTCCATATTGCACTATTGAGAGAAAATACATGAACCACATGGCTCAAGATTGTCCCTACAATAGGCAGGCTGTTAGACAAACTTATTAGCAACCTTACCAACAAGGTAGGTATGAAAACCAATACCAACAGTCATATTATCAACCACAACAGCAATATCAGGCACAATATAGGCCACAACCAGTATTGGGAAACCAACCACCAGCTCCTGCCAACGTGATTCCAGTCAAGTATGTTGTGGGAGAGGAAAATCCAAATAGAGCTTTGGTGCCACTGACCCCACTAATCTTAGAGAATGACTCTCATGCTCATAGTTGAGACTACTCCCATGAAGATAGTCCACATGCTTATTACATAGAGTCACCTGAACATAGTGAGATTTACTCGTATCAATATGAGGCACCACCTATGGAGCAAAATTGGGAGCCAGAATACTCCAATGTCATGTACACAAATCCTAACCCTAGGCCCCAATTGAGACAAATGAGACCACAAGCCCCTAGAGGATCTTGTTTCAGATGTCAAGGTGACCATCTCATTTGTGACTGTCCTCACCCACCATCTCCAAGTCAAGGTCAAGCTATCACAATACAAGCTTTTTGTCGTGACTGTGGCAAAGACCATCTTCCCAGAGATTGTCCAAGAAACCCCTCCAGTGCACCCAAGATTACACCCATTAATGTGGTAGGCTTAGTGGCGGATTCAAGTTCAAGTAGCAGTAATGTGGCACCTGTACAAGCAGTTACTAGGGCACAAGCATTAAAACAAGATAAATCAGAACAATCGGAGTCGAGTGAATCAGGAGAGACTACTAAGAGGAAAACAAGAACGTGGAAGGATACCAGAGAAAAGGCCAATCGTAAGTGGAATAAAAAGTTATCGGAACTAGAAGAAAGCTTGAAAGGCACAAAAACAAAAATAGAAGACATCGCATCTCAAAACCCCTTGCATGTTGACACTCCATCCACTCCGCCTCATCCCACCCCACCACCCATTGTAATTAGGCCACAACCAGGGTCTGTTCTTGCAGATCCAACCCTAGAAGGCTTGGACATGATGTTCAAGGCCTATCACGCTCGACTTCAAGAAGGGCCAACAGCTGCAAATCTAGACAAGAGTTACCCTAGAGCAGATTTAGAGATTGAACGGATGAAAATGTGCATGAAAATGGTAGAACAAGCTCAAGCTATACTTGAGACTAGTCAAAAGTTCAATCAGACAAACTCTGTCAAACCAGATTTGCATTTCCAAGGGTTACTAGAAAGATTAGAGCAGTTGGTAAACAAACCACAAGTTTCTTTACCTCCACAAGCTCAACTAGTTATTGAGAGAGGAAGCTCACCACCAATGGGAGCTTATATTCCTAATTCCACGGATGCTGGAATGCCTCCTTCAATTCAACAGTACTCTCAAGAGTTCTTGAGGGAAATACAAGAAGAGAAATGGGCCAAGGAGAAGGGTAACTCCCCTCCTATTCCTGAGATTGATGATCTTCATGATCAATTTCCCCAAAACATTTCATCTATTTACGGAGATGAAGTAGAACAACAAGAAGATGAAAGATTAGATTATGAATCTAATACCCTAGAAGAATTGCCTGAATTTCCAGGCCCATGGGAATCTAAATCTCTCCAGATTAGAGCTCCCACAATACTAGTAAGAAATGAAGACTCAGTGGTTCCAAGGAACACTGATGTCATGAAGAACACTAAGGTTCAGTGTCATCTCACTGTAGAAGACCTACTCAAAGCAAAATGTGAGCTATGGAATCATGTGAAGGATCAGGTTCCAGAACTTGATTCCAATAAACCAAAGACAGGCTCAGCAAAAAGTTCCAGAGATACCTCTAGAAAAAATAGGGGACATGTGTGAGGGTGAAGAAGGCAATACTTATCTTCCAATCACCTACCAAGGTTACACAACCAAAGCAATCATAGATTCAGGTGCTGGTGTTGCCATTGCGACCACCTCCTTGTGGAAGCAATGGGGCAAACCCACATTAAGACCAACTAGAATGAAGCTTCAAATGGCTGACGGTCATTTTGAAAGACCTCTAGGATTGCTCAAAGGGATAACTCTAACCACTTGTGGTGTGGAGTTTTAACATACATTTTCTATATGTGACTTTGAGAAAAATAACGTCTATGAGATGATCCTAGGAAGACCCTTCCTACGACAATTGCAAATAATATAGGATTGGGGAACCAACTCCTTGTACTTACAACACTTAGGGGTCACCACCAAGGTCAATTTGAAGGATTACACCTTTAGAGATGTACCACCCCTACAGTGGAATTCTATCCACAAAGCGAAAGAAGACTCCATCTCTGTGCATTCTAAAAGTCACCTGATCCATCATGGCTGCATGAAGATACCCATTTGTGGATGTACAAGGTCGCAGAGGAAGAGGAAAAATGTTTAAAGGCAAGAGAAGAAGGAACTTCGCCAAGAGATAGACCAATGAGAGATCCAGCCTACACTCTGATGATCTTTCCAGATGAGGAATTTGAGCCTCATGGCTGGCCAGAAATCTTAGCCACCATGGACATTGCTGTCAATGAAGAACAATGGACACCTCATTTTCATGAGGAGGATTATGATATTTCAATGTTCATGTGTCAGCCCCTGCTAGAAGAATGTGACCCTAGTGATGTCATAGAAGAAGAAGAGAATGACGATGAGATAGAGTCCATCGTGATGGATAGTTGCTTTAACTCAGAGTAGCACTATCTAGAAGATATAGGAGTGTTCACCTAGAAAGAAGAAGAACCTCTCACAAGTATTAAAACGGTAAATTCAAAGGATGGAACTAAGAGCAGTCAAAAGAAAACGAAAAGAAAAGCAGTGAAACAAGGAGAGGAGGAATCATTGTTTGAAGTACCAGAAAACTTCAAGAAATATGAAGTTGACGACCGCAAAATTTTGGTACGAATGCCTAAGAGAGAGGCCATCATAGGAGAATCATATGATAATAAAGAAAAGACCAAGAAGATTGTAGTGACCATCGAAGAGAACGAAGAGAGATGCACATATATAGGAGATGACCTAAGTGCAAGAGAAGAAATGGAGCTCGTAGCTCCATTAAGGGAATATAGGGATGTGTTTGCGTGGCACTATAGAGACTTGAAAGGGGTAGATCCAAGAATTTTCTCTCATACTATCCCCATGACTACTGATGCCAAGCCCACCAAACAGAAGCCCTACACATATAATGATACATATGCAGCCAAAATAAAAGAAGAAATTGATAGGCTGATTGAAGCTGGATTCATCTATGAGATTGAGCATACTGAATGGGTGTCCCCCATCGTAGTGGTGCCCAAGAAGAACGGGAAGTTAATGCCGCTACGATCAGAGATAGTTATCCGCTGTGGAGGTGATTGCAATCCGGGTGGATCGGGTCCGATCGTGGCACACACAGGGTGTATGAAGCTAATGAATGTTGGAAGGTTTAAGGACATGAAAGTGAAATTAATGTTGAGTATGGAGAAGAGAGAGATGTTGAAATGATTATGGGAATGGGAATGTAGTAGTGCAAGTTAGATTTATTAACATGAATGATAAGAATGAAAGAGAACCATACACACGAATCAAATTTGGAAGGAAGAATGGTCCATTGAAGGAGCTTCTTAAACACTTCCTAATTCTAATCCATATGCATAGTCTTCTTTGGATGATATGTATGCATGACGTGAATAGATGGAATCCTTACACATAAACTAGTTTCAAAAGGAAGAATGGTCCAATATTGGAGCTTCTTATACACTTTCAGAAACTAATCAATATGTATGGGTATGTATGGATTATATGCATGCAAGTGAATTATGATGATAGACTTTACTCACAAGCTCAAGGAAACATCCTCACTGGTTCAACGCAATATTGCAGAGCCTTTAAAAGGATTTGAATTAAGATACATGTATAAGATTGTCATGGTACGTCAAGCTAAGCAGTCTACTGATCAAAGGCGGTTCCGACCTTCAAACCATGACAGTTCAACCGAATGTCACACGTAAGAAAGTGAGTTCCACTTCATTGACCCTATGTATGTCTAGGCTCGTAACGTCTAACTAAAGAAGTCTAAGACTCATTAAAATCAGCTCTAACTCACTCACACGCTCCACCCAGGGTCAGTTAAGATAGAGATGCTCATTTCAAGAGCCTATCCTAGATTGGAGTTCTAACTTAAATTTGAAACTAGGTACTATACTCATACTAGCCCACCTTGGATCCTCACTCGCTCAACCGAGGGTGATCGTCTCAAGGAAACCGTAAGCTATCATGAGCCCTATGGATGCATAACAATGATGCTCTAGGAGTTTGGAGGGGGGTTTATATAGTTTTTTGAATGAATTTGGGCTCTTGGATCTAGAGAAATCAACTCTCAACTCTAGGATCACTACTTTCGATTACAACCATTTGATTAATCAAATCAATGGCTTGAAATTGTTCTTTCTATCAAATCTAGTGTAAAGGAGTGAAATTTAGGGGCCTTCATTTTCCACCATTGGATCTGGGGATGATCTGGACTATCCGATCAGTGCTGACATTAGTTTGGATAAGATAAGCCACTATTTTTGGAGAAAAGCTGCATTATTGATCTTTGATTGTCAAAAAAATCTTCTTTTATGGAAAAACTCGTGGATCCTCCTTGCTTTAAGCATAAATGCATCTCCACCCTTGAATATGAGCTCATCTTGATTGTACAACATGGCTCAATCAGCTTTCGCCATGTGGTGGTCCTTCAACCCTTCAATTTGCTTAGACTAGAAAACTGCGGTGATCCTAAAAACTGGACTTTGTACTCTTTGACCCTCCAAATAGACTTTGATGAAGATGAAACTTTGTAGGACTATGTTTCCAAAGATCTCCTTCAGGAATATGCAGAAAAAACTCCCATCTGAATCTCCCTTGTACAAGTTTCACTACATTTGGAAGCTTGCAAGGTGGCATTAAGGTGTCTAGGAAGCTCTGATAGCCTTCAAAATTTGTACAAATATGTAGCCACATATGATCTTTATACATGCCAAACCATATGGCTAACATAAATTTCTATACAAGAATTTGTAGGGTCAAACTAGAAAAATTACATTTTTACAACATGAACATAGCATATCAATGTGCTACAAAATCCATTTTCTGCTTAAATTTGGATTATAGACTGCCTTTGACAATCTTTACAAGTATATGAATTTTCATCTAATTTGGTGACAATGAAATTTTTGCCCTAATTTCCCAACTTTGACCACCTTTGACCGCTACCATGGACTTTCTTGATTTCTTTGAAACTTTGTATGTGAGCTTCCTTTGACATCCTTGATGCATCCTGGACTTCTTGGGGAACTCCGGCTACCTTCACCAAATATGTTTTTTGTAGGCCTTCACAAGTGAGATAGGAGAGAAAATCTCGACGACATTCGCGCCCACTAAACCTGCGTGCAATTGAAGACCTCTCTTTCCTAGGACTCATTGTGGATTCTTAACCTTACCCTTAGCATGTCTCCAAAGATAACCGTTACGTAGGAAAAAATTATAAGCTCGTTTCCTAATGTTACGGAATCTATTCGTAGTCCAGTTAGGTAATGGTTGTAGTGTACTCAGATACTTTCCTATGTCTCTCCATTCATTTTCATACTTAGACTCATGAAATTGCTCATACTCGTATATATGTGGAACATAGTCAACTAAATTCAGAGTCTTTATTAGATCACTTTCAAGATCATCATCAAATCTAGGTCTCGATAACATATCAGCAACTGAGTTTGACTTACCTGAAATATGAACTAACTCGGGATTTATGAACTTAATATATGAGATCCATCTAAGCATGGCTATATCAGGGGATGAACAATTGGCTATAATTCCAATGAGAGGCAAACAATCAGTCTCAACTTTGACATTTGCACCAATGAAATATTCTTTGTCTGTTTTCAAAGCTCTTACCATACCCCATAGTTTTTGTTTGATCTGTGGATATTTTGTTGTGTTTCATGTAGAATTTTGGCACCAAACCTAATTGCATATCTATTCCCTTCACTATCATCTTGACTTATGACCCAACCTATACCAATAGGACTAGTATCAATAGTCAATATAATAGGTTTGTTAGCAGAATAGTCTACACGCTTAAGGATGGGAGCTTCAAGCAATAATTTCTTCAATTTACGCATAGGTTGAGTGTGCTTGTCAGTCCAAATAAATTTTCATTTCTTCCTCAACAAGTCATAGAGACAATCAGCAACATGAGCAAAGTGTGGGATCCAAATAACATAAAAGATGCAAGCACCAAGAATTCTACGTACCTCACTCACGTTGTTACATGTTTCAGAAATCTTGCTAATGGCATCAAATTTTTGTGGGTATGGCTTTCGACCATAATGGCCACATAAATGCCCAACAATAAGAACCTCGTTAACACAAAAATAGATTTTTCTATGGAAAATGTGAGACTAACCTCTTTAAATCGTTGAAATATTCTTTCACAATCAGAGATATGGTCAAGAACAAATTTACGACATCCAGATGAATCTACAGTAATGTCCTTTACACGTTCCTCACTCCCTTTAATTGGAATATCATCAATGAATGGCATAGTTATATGAGGGATAAAATCATGTAAGACCATATTCATAGCACTCATCATATGAGCCACAGAATTAGTCGCTCCTTGAGGTAAAGTACACATTCGCACTAAGCCTAAAGGAGTTTTCATTGTGGTAATGTCACGACTATCAATTTCTAATTGGAATTGGTCATATCAAGAATATAAATCACCCATTGAATAGATAGAATGTCCTGAAAATGATTCAGCAAACTCATCTACATTGGGTCCTGTTCCGACATTCCTTATGGTGACTTTATTGACAGGTTGGAGATCTTGAATAAAACGTAGTTTCCCATTCTTTTTAGGCACAGTGAACCATCTATTTGAGTAAGGTGCAAAAGATGGCTCTAAAATTCTCATGTTTATCTTCTCCTTAAGTAGTTTCATTAGCTCAGGTAAGTGAGCCTTTGGAACTGGTATAGGACGAAGATTCCATGGAATATGTGGAATAGTAAAGATTATCATGGGTGCAACTAGCTTAGGATCTACACAACCAATCTCATGAGGATACATAGTAAAGGCTTTTCCATGGCTACGTATGACTCCCTCAAATTTATCTCTCTCTGCTGGCAAAAGAAAGTCATCATCTCTACCAATTTTCACCTGTTTGATTGTCTCATTCGTGAATGTATGTCCTATGTTTTTCTTATCCCGAAGAATTGGATCATTTTTCACATCAACAATTTTTTCATTACTTCCTTGAGGTAATGGTTCAGCTATGGGTTTGATTTTTTTGTCTACAGTTTTGTACTTTGTTTCAACTAAGGCATCATGTGTTTGGTTAAATTTTGAGCACTTGTCAACATTGAGAGCATACTCTTGGATTAGAGCATACTCATCAAGGGAAGAAAGAAGAATAATATGGGAATTAGAATTTTGTTGAAGACATAACTCTAACTCCTCAAGAGTAGAGAAACAATGAGATGTTTCAATCACATGCTCAATGTTCTCATCATGTTCCATGATTTTGTTGTTTTTATAATTTTTTTGGGTTTTTTGGATAAAAGACTTGGACAATTGACTCTTATGAAGAAAATCTAATCTAGAATGTGGAAAACAAAGTGACAAACTATTGTACATGTTGGTTGGATGCGAGATGTCAAACCAATATCCACTGTTGTCCCGCTCAACAATGGATTCTATCCGAAATTTTGATCATATGTAGCTCCAAACATGAATCGAGGTGCACAATCACTACAAGCATGCTCATGACCATGAGTAACAATAGGTTTCTTTCTAATTGACAATCGATTCCTAGGATGATTCACTCCTACTGTCATGAATTGAAGTGATTGCATTCCATCCTTAGACTTAAATCTAGCATAGGTAGACCCATCATCCATGGCTTTAGTTTCCATACGACTCTCACAAATAAAGGGTTGACCTAAGAGAACTTCATAGGAGCAATTATCTTGAATAAAAAACTGAAACTCTTTTGTGATTCCTCCTATGGATATGGGCACACTAGCACAAGATCCATACACGGTACCTACACCATTATCTGCAGTTCTCGTATGCCATCCACAATCTTTATCTATGGGCCATCGAAACTTCTCATAAACTTCTCTTGAAATCACATTGATTTCGGAGCCGGAATCTACTAATGCATTTACAATGATAGTGTTCTTATCATTTCCTATTTCAACATGCATCTTTGATGTACCTCTAGACCAAAATGTTCTTTTAAAGTGACTTTCAGGATTGTTTTCATGATTTTCATGGTCAGGTTGAATAGGTCCTAAGAAATTTTTATTAACATTTACTTCTTCATCATCAAAGTCCTCTTCATTAGATTCATCAAAGTTTAAGGCTTCATTCATAGCTTGATCTTGATCTAGAGAATCTTGCATCTGAGTATCTAGATTAAGCGGAAACCTCTTCCTTTTAATTAGGCCGATAAAGTTATGTTCAAAAATAGGCTTTGCAATAGAGAAAACTTGTTCTAAAGACATAGTCACTTGACTCTTAAGCAAAATGTCATCTAAAATCTCCATAGGATCTATTTTTCTCTCAATTTCTGAAATCAAGATGGCTTTAGGTTTTCTGTTTGGTTTCTTTTGTTTTTGCTCAAGATCTTGTTTTTGTTCATGTTCTCGTGTTTGGTCTTCAGTTTGTTTTGATTGTTCTTGTTTATCTAAAGGCTTTGGTTCTGCTTTTCTTTGCTTTGTCTTCTTCCCTTTTTGTTTCTCCTCTTGTTTTTGTTCATTTAGATTGTGATGTTTCTCCTTGCTCTATGATTGTTTCTATTCCCTCTGAGGTTTGTTTTCGAGTCACTCCTCTTTCACTAGGCTCAGCTTCATCTCTTTTTCATTTTTCTTCTACATTGGATATGTGAGAAATAAGAGATTGATCTTCTATCGGTGACTCCCAAGCGGTTATTCCCCTAATCTCATCTCGTGCTCTTACTAAAGCCTCTATGGAAAAGTCACCTTCCTTTGTGGGTTTACTTGATTCTACTTGTTGTTCATCAAGAGCTTCTAGTTTCACTCCTCTAGTTCCTACGTCCGTTATGGTTATATTTTCATAATGTTTTTTCATTCCTCCCTTACTATAATTTCCATGCAAAGGTAGCCTAGATCGATAGTCACAGATTTTCTTGTCTATGTCTATTACTAGTCGTTGCTCCCTAGCAGCCTTCAATAGTTCACAATCTCTCAAAAACTGCTCTAACAAATCACACCAAGGACACCTACGAGGGCCACACACAAAACCATTTTGATTTTGAGGATTTTGATTAAGTTGTGGTGGGAAATTTTGAAATTGAGGATTTTGTTGATAAGGTATTGCTTGAACATGATAATTAGGATTTTGATACGGCAATTGATGTATTTGAGGAGCTTGGGGAGCAATATGTGGTACTTGAGGTGCAAGAGGAGCTTGCATATTATACAGTTGATGATTTTGAAAATTTTGATTTTGAGGATTTTGAAAAGCTATTTGTGAAGCTTGAGGATACATGTTTTGATACATTTGAGGATTTTGCACATGAGGATGAGGATTTTGCATTGAAGGATTATGCATTGGAGGAACTTGATATGCTTGAGTAGGAGCTACTTGTGGATTTTGATTGGTAGCTATAACATGTTGATTAGGCTCTTGAAAAGACATTGGGCTCATTTGATTTTGGAAAGTTTTGGTGTAATTAGATTGTAAAGCATCTATAGTCTTGGCCAAATTGGATTGTGTAGCAATACGACTTTCCATTTGCTTAGTGAGAATTTCCACTTGAGATTGTTCAACTACACTTTTATTTGGCTCTACTTTAAAACCTTGAGTAGGCTCCATCATTTGAGGAATAGGAGTAGAGTCAAAAAGCATAGCATGGGATTGTTCTCTAACTTGCTCCTTAGTTTGTGGAAGGCTAGCTTGAGGAAGAATAGTTTGCTCATAAAGCATGGATTGTCTTTGATGTCTATGGGATACAGCCTCTACTACTTTACGCACTTTTTGCCAATTGTCAGTAAGACCATAATGCTTATCTGGTTCTTCTAACCGCCGTTCAACTTCGCTACGAGTTTCAGGATGAAGAAGCTTAAGAAAATTGATAACAAGATCAGGTTCCAAAGTTATCTTATCCTCATTAGGAAGTTGTTCATAGCGTCTAATATACTCATTTTGTAAGTGAGTAATACAGCTACTAGGCTTTGGTGAATTGACCCATCGTAAGAATCCATCCCGATTATGTTGGCTATAATCTTCAAGATAGAATTCTTTGAGCATCTCCTTTCTAAAATCACTCCAAGGAAGACTATCATATTGAGTGACACGGTTTATGATAGAGCTATCAACAATTTGTTCAAAGAATGATATCAAAAGATCTTCGGGAAGACCAAAAATCATAGCGTGCTCTTCAAACAAATCTAAGTAGCTTGTGATGTTGATGCCATTGAATTTTCCCTTCTCTCTCAACATAGAAGATACTATTCTTTGGCCTTGTTTCTCAACAATAAGGGATTTGAATCCTTCCTCCATCTTATGTGAATAAGCAAGTGATGCACGATGCTCTAGATCTCTCACAAATGTGTTTACTTCACGACGAAGATGTGCACGATACTGTGAGAAATCCAGTGCAACACTCAAGACTGATGATGATGATATGATGAGGATGAAAAATATAAAACAAAGGATATGGATCACAAACTCCCAACAAGATCAGAAGCAAATGCCACGAAGCGTCTCACGTCGGGTTCAAATGTGGAGGTGATCGCAATCCGGGTGGATCGGGTCCGGTCATGGCACACACAGGGTGTATGAAGCTAATGAATGTTGGAAGGTTTAAGGACATTAAAGTGAAATTAATGTTGAGTATGGAGAAGAGAGAGATGTTGAAATGATTATGGGAATGGGAATGTAGGAGTGCAAGTTAGATTTATGAACATGAATGATAAGAATGAAAGAGAACCATACACACGAATCAAATTTGGAAGGAAGAATGGTCCATTGAAGGAGCTTCTTAAACACTTCCTAATTCTTATCCATATGCATAGTCTTCTTTGGATGATATGTATGCATGACGAGAATAGATGGAATCCTTACACATAAATCAGTTTCGAAAGGAAGAATGGTCCAATATTGGAGCTTCTTATACACTTTCAGAAACTAATCAATATGTATGGGTATGTATGGATTATATGCATGCAAGTGAATTATGATGATAGAGTTTACTCACAAGCTCAAAGAAACATCCTCACTGGTTCAACGCAATACTGTGGAGCCTTCTCACACATAGAAGAAATAGAAGACATGTAAAAATACTTAAGAGACTCAGAGACGAGACAAGAAACAAGTGACAAGTGACATGAATCAAAAGGATTTGAATTAAGATACATGTATAAGATCGTCGTGGAACGTCAAGCTAGGCAGTCTACTGATCAAAGGCGGTTCCGACCTTCAAACCATGACAGTTCAACCGAATGTCACACGTAAGAAGGTGAGTTCCACTTTATTGACCCTATGTATGTCTAGGCTCGTAACGTCTAACTAAAGAAGTCTAAGACTCATTAAAACCAGCTCTAACTCACTCACACGCTCCACCGAGGGTGAGTCAAGATAGAGATGCTGGTTTTAAGAGCCTATCCTAGATTGGAGTTCTAAATTAAATTTGAAACTAGGTACTATACTCATACTAGCCCACCTTGGATCCTCACTCGCTCAACCGAGGGTGATCGTCTCAAGGAAATCGTAAGCTAGCATGAGCCCTATGGATGCCTAACAATGATGCTCTAGGAGTTTGGAGGGGAGTTTATATAGTTTTTTGAATGAATTTGGGCCCTTGGATCTAGAGAAATCAACTCTCAACTCTAGGATCACTAATTTCGATTACAACCATTTGATTAATCAAATCAGTGGCTTGGAATCGTTCTTTCTATCAAATCTAGTGTAAAGGAGTGAAGTTTAGGCGCCTTCATTCTCCACCATTGGATCTGGGGATGATCTGGACAGTCGGATCTGTGTTGACATCAGTTTGGATAAGATAAGCCACTATTTTTGGAGAAAAGCTGCATTATTGATCTTTGATTGTCAAAAATTGTCTTCTTTTATGGAAAAACTCGTGGATCCTCCTTGCTTTAAACATAAGTGCATCTCCACCCTTGATATGAGCTCATCTTGATCGTACAACATGGCTCAATCAGCTTTCGCAATCGACAAGTGTAGAGAATATCGAGTGTGTCTGAACCCGCAAAAGTGTGTGTTCATGGTGCGTCAAGGTAAAATCTTAGGTCATATTGTTTCTAAGAATGGAATCTCAACAGATGAAGATAAGGTACGAGCCATAGCGGAGCTGCCAAGGCCGAGGAATGTCAAAGAGGTACAAGCCTTTATGGGCCATTGTGGATATTACCGTAGGTTTATCCTGTTGGAGACCTCTTAATCTCCAAAGGTTTGATCTACACTGACTTAAGAACACTTCTATGTCAGATATAAACCAAACTTTACACAAACAATGTTCCTCTTTACCAAAACTTCAAGCAACACTTCTCTGAGTGAAGAAGTGTCAACTTCAGAAAGTCTGCTTCAGAAATCAACTTCTTTACCTGCACAAATCTTCAAATTTCTTCAAGTAAATGATGCACAAGTATTAGCAATACCTTTGCGCAATCATACTAGCCATTAGTTCTCAAAACTAATCACCAAAAGTTTAATTTGATCATTAAGATCAAATACATGTCAGAAAATGACTCTCAGAAGTTGCGCCTTTGACATAGCCAACTTCTTAACTTGATTTCTCCCAATCTGAAACCCGTTTTGCTAAATGCTTTTAGCCATAGCTTCCTTATCTTCTAACTTAAATTTTAAGTGCTCACTCATCAAAAACTTTACAGTATACACTCAGATCTGATCAAAATACTGAGACGAAAAAGTGCGCTACTTTCAGGCTTCAGTTCTCACATTCTACATATGAATGTTCCTAGTGATCATTCTCACAGTAGGAGAGGAATTAGATTCTGAAACTCTAGACATAGCTTCATTAGCTTCTCAATTAGATGTGTACAAAAGGATTTCTGATCCACATGATCAGACAGAGAGCACTCAGAGAAAAACCCGTCGCTATTTTCTGGGAAAAAACTCTCTACACATCTTCCTGAAAATTGTCATCTACAAAATGACTCTATTACTTTTCTCTCATACATTTCTTGTCATAATTATCTTATATATACACGACTTTAGACTCATCTCGCGTCTATGACTCTACTCCTTATCATCCTAAGGGTTTAACTATACTTTGCTTACAGAATTCTTCACTTATATGTACATATGTGTACAAGACATCATCCTGAATTCTTCTTCACTTTACAAGTGTCTTTCTTTGCTTCATTCTGACCATAAGCATTCTTCAAGATCTGTATAATCACCAATTTGTGATTGGTTTGCTCCAACATATCCACATGTACGCGATCATAGCTAGATTATGCCTTGTTGTCTAGTTTTGAGTGGAACGATGAATGCGAGAATTCTTTCAATGAACTGAAGAAACGTTTGTGCACAACACCAATACTGACTAGTCCTGATTGGAATAAGCCATTCCATGTCCATGTGGATGCATCCAATCATGCCGTAGGATGTGTGCTAGCACAACCCACAGGTGAAGGGAATTTAGATTTGCCCATAGCATATGCTAGTAGACAACTAAACCCAGCCGAAAGAAATTATACCACAACCGAGCGAGAAGGGTTAGGCATGGTATATGCTGTGAAGAAGTTTAGACACTATTTATTGGCCAACAAGTTCAAGTTTTTCACTGATTATCAAGCTTTGTTATATTTGGTCAATAAACCTTGCAATACTGTACGCTTAGTAAGATGGCTCCTCTTACTAATGGAGTATGACTTTGAAGTTGTTGTCAGGAAAGGTAAAGCCCACCTTCGGGCAGACCACCTTTCTCGCATCACTTCAGGAGAGTCACCACAAGGAGTGTTTGATGAATTACCCGATGCTTATCTCTTCAGTTTAGAAGTTTTTCCTAAATGGGCAAATAATTTGGTACCAGTCCTAACCTTCGGCCGTGCAAATAAGAATGTGAAAACATCGCAAGAAGAAATTGTAAAATCAGAAAAATACCACATATTGGCAGGAAGCATGTACAAACAAGACACTGAGGGTGTATTAGCTTGTTGTGTTGAGGACGATGAACATAGTAGTTGGTTGCAACAAGCTCATGAAGGATTGCTAGGAAATCATTATTCTAAACAACGCACATTACAAAATCTGAAACGTTTAGGAGTGTATTGGCCTAGCATGGACAAAGAAATACATGAGTGGATTAAAAATTGTCCAATGTGCAGGGAGAGACCCCTAGTGGAGCATGCGACCCTTTATCAAGCGTCATTAATTCCAGATTGGAGTGCTCCATTGGTAGAGTTTATGAGGTCGGGAAGATTACCCAAAGAGGCTAGTCTAGCAAGAAGACGAAGCACGGAGCAAGAGGCTCAAGGCTATGCCTTAGTAGGAGACAACCTATACCGAAGAGGCAAAGATGGTTACTTAAGACTGTGCGTGCATGAATCAGACTATTTAAAGGTCTTAGAGACTGCAGACAATGTTGTTGCAGGTGGACACTTTGGTCCTGATCGAGTAATCAAGACCATTCTATTCTCAGGACTTTGGTGGCCCACTCTTCATATGGATGCACATACCTATGTGAAGAAATGCGACACATGCCAATGTGCACAATATCCAGTTAGAAAAGATGAGATGCCTTTGAGACCAATGATGGGAGGACGTGCATTTTCAAAGTGGGGTATAGACTTTGTAGGCCCTATTAACCCCCCAACTAGAAACACCCATGGAGAGTACATTATTGTAGCCACAGATTACCTTACAAAGTGGGTAGAACTCAAAGCCACCACAAAGAATGATGCTTAGAAAACAGCTAAGTTCTTATTCGAGAATGTGTTCACTAGATATGGACTACCAATAGAGTTAGTAAGCGATAGAGGCACACACTTCTTAAATGAAGTCATTGAAAATCTTCTCCAAGAATTCTTGGTGATACATAAGAAGTCTGCACCTTATCACCCACAAGGTAACGGACAAGCCGAGAGCACCAATAAGATCCTCTGTAACGTATTGACAAAGCTGGTAAATAATACACGCTCTGATTGGGACAAACAACTTCATCATGGTGTTTGGGCTTATCGAGTTGCCTACAAAACGGTACTCAATGCCACCCCATTTCAGATGGTCTTCGGATAGAATGATGTTCTACCATTGGACTTCCTTATCCCAGCCTTAAAAGTAGCACAAGAGCATGAGTGGAATGGACATGAACTGTCCTCTAGGATTTTTGATCTAGAACGCTTAGGTGAGACGAGGCTACGCACGGCGGCAGGCATCTATGCAGCAAAGAAAAGACAAAAGGCATACTTTGATGCACACATCAAAGATAAAGGATTGAAAGAGGGAGACCTAGTGTTGGTTTATACGCTAAAGTAACATGCCCGTAAATTGGGAAAAAGAGGATACGGACCCATGATCATTAATAGAAATTTCCACTAGCGGTGCAGTTCAGTTGGCCACTCTAGAAGGAGATATCTTGCGAAACTATATTAGTGGATGTAGAGTCAAGTTATACCAAGAACCTCTTACAGAGGATATGCTTACGAGACTCAACACTGCTAAGAAGCGAAAAGAAGAGGAGTTAAGGGTGAGGGAAGAAGCAGAAGCAGAGGCCAAAGAGCATATTAGGAGAAATAAGTTAAGGCGATTAGGCCTAGATGTCAACTCAAAAGCCCCAAAATATCACATGGATATGTGCCAAAAATCGGGCATAACTACTTCTCAAGTCATTGACCGACGTCCCTTAGTGACCATAGAGGTAGGACAAGGAAAGGGTGCCAGGACTGTGAAAGCATTAATTGACTCAGGTGCAACAAGTAGTGCAGTTAGACTATCCTACTACCAAGACTTGCAGTTGAACATCAATCCCATAGAAGCTTATCTCATAGGATTGGGAGGTGTGGAAACCCCTTGTTTGGGCGAGGTGGAACTTCCCATCTACCTTCAAGATGTTCCAATGAAAATCAAAGCGCTAGTGTGTCAAGATGAGAACCTTACAAAACCACTTGTCTTGGGTCAAGATTGGATCTATGACCATGCACTTAACTTAAACCTAATAAGTCAAATGCTTCAAGTTTGGGTACATGAACAATGCATTACATTAGAATTAGAGAACTACATGCTCACAGATCATGGAACCACACACTCTCTTAGTTCTTCTAAGACTAATCATATTTAAGAAGATGTTGTATGTGTCAAAAGCTCTATGATGCAGAACGAGTCAATCGTGGAAGAACAGGTTCGAAGGCAGGTGGATCTTTCTTCTTTTCCAAAGACTTAGGTGACCACAGTAGTTCCACCACAAAGACAAACAAAACTGTTGACGACAACTGCTAAAGCAAATAGAAAGACCCCCTTCAACAAGAAAGCAGTTCTGGGCATGACGCAGATCTCGGTATGCAAAGGAGAGCAACCTCCAGCCTTGCCCTCACAAACCCCATCTAGGCAATCCAACTAGGCTAGACGAAGAAGAAAGAAGCTCGGACAAGCTCAACCACAAGATTTTCGACAAATTTGGGTGCCTAAGAAATTAGTTGCAGCTCAACAAGGGCGATTACACATGTGGGTACCCAGGGAGCTCTTACGTCCGCAACAACCTATGCTCTCCCAGACGCGAAAAGTCTCAACAAAGAAGCCAAGGCGAGGCAAAGGTGAGAACCAAACACCAAGAACAAAAGTGGACCAACTAACCTCTCCAACGGGAGTCAAACGACCAACCACAAAGGTATGGGTATGGAAGCCAAAAGCACCGGTAGGCCCAAGGGAACCAAAGGGCCAACCCCAAAGGATCCAACCCTCAAGAAACCATCCAAACATGAAGCAGCCAAAGGAGATCACTACACAGTCGAAGACTCATCTCAAATGGATCCCTATAAGGAAGAATGCTCAGCTGCCATCTCGAGATACAACAGATACCTCCAACAAAGATGGCGTCAACATCTGCAAATGACATCAAGCCTCGACAAGCGACAACCATGTGCTCCTCGCACAACCTAGTCTTTTGCACCATTCAGGTCATGCATTTCCAAAGTATGCATTAATATAGGGCCACATTACATGGCTGTGCATAGACACATTGGAGAGTCCCATGCACAAGAGCACATTGACATACGTCAACTATTTTTTCTCATTCTAACATCTGTCTTCTTGTTTGGTGACATTGTTCCTCTCAAAAAAAAAAGAAGGGAAAAGAAAAGAGAGAAAAAAAAACTTGTTCCTAGGTCTGCCTCTTGGAACATGAATGATTCATGCTTAGTTGAAGGTGGAACTGTTGATTACTGGGCATTTATCAGTTTGGATATAAGTGTGTCTCAGCTAGTAGATGATATAATTGCTGTCTTATTTGGTAGATGTCAAGAACTTGGCATGGACATGGCATTCACAACTATGGTTTCCTCTTACCATGGTAGGAGTGAAGAGCTTGAAGGTCCGCAACTTGAGAGATGCTTAACTACCATATGTACAAGAGTATCCAAGGAGATATCTGCAAGGGATAGTTTTGGTACCATGCAAATCCTTGTATGTATACTGAAATATAAAGAAATTCAATTCTCAGTATTTGGCAAATGATGCTTTGAAAAGAGGAGACAGGATCAGCCACTCAAAAGATCTCATCGGTGGACCATCAACATGGACAGTCATCAACAATGTTCCATCCCAAAGCTGAGTGTACAACACGAAGAGATGAACATCGATCAACCTTCTCCATGGTAAGTATCTTTACTTTGGAAACATCATAACCATGATATGTTAGGAAACCTCTCCGTCGTCATACCCTTGAGCACTTAGCTCAAGACCCCCAATTTTTTGCACCATACTTCTTCCAATGCATTTCCCAAATAAGCATTCATAGGGCTATATTACAAGGCCATGCACAAGGCACATATTTTCCTCAACCCATGCACGAACACACTTACCCATCATTCACTATGGGTTACGAGTACTTGGCATGATTCCTATGAACATCAACTTTGGAAGATCTAGAAGACACCAATGGAGACTCACACAGTCACGCTAGAATCGAAGGAAAAAGCACATACCAAGGGACTACAACGTGCAAAGAATCGCAGTGACAGATGAAGAACCAGACAACAAACAATGCCACATCTCGAAGTCAGACAACTTTTGTTCATACATAAGGGATACTCCCTCTCAAAGCACTAGTTGGAACAACCACTACAACAAGGGTCTGTCAGGGACGACAAACTCAAGAGGGGGGGAGTGTTGAAGCTCAAGCTCAAGGACAAAGCATGGAAGCACATCAAAAAGGTGGACACACAAGGAAAGGGAGCAAGTAGGGAGCTCCAAGAAGTGTATGTCAAATTTTCACAAGAATTCCCTACAAAAATAGTGATTTTCATCACTAAAAACCATTGTAAATACCATTTTCTATTTTTGTAACTCCATTTTATTCAAGCCAAGGAGTCCTTGAGCTTGAGGAGTATTAGAAGTATCATCCTACCAATTTTCATACTTTTGAGACTTCGTTTGAGCCCTCAAATAAGCCCTAGAACCTAATTTTTAACTACGCCGGACACTAGGTCTGGACAGGGCCAAAACTACTCAAAAAACTATAAAAAGAGCTAGAGAGCTCATTTTTGAGGTTAGCTTGTTAGAGAATAGAGCTTTTGTTAGAGAACTCTTTTGCAATCAAAGCTTTCCATTGTTCCTCTCTTTGATCTTACCTTGTGCGCGTGTGTGTGTATGTGTGTGCATGTTTGTGTGCTTTCACTCACGTACTTGTGCCTTCACTTGCTCGTGGTCTTCATACCAGTCCTCACGTCTCCACGGATTGACAAGTAAAGGAGGTGGTGCTTACGCTTGAGCTACAATCCCCAACATAGGCTTGATTTTTTTGAGTCTCACCTACAAACCATTCTCCACAATCTCACCTGCACTTATTAGTTTCCTTTTTTTTTTGTAAACTTCGTACATAGAGAAATCTTGTCAATAGATTCATATTCCCATTGGAAGCCATTACACTACATATCTTTTCTATAGGGTGCCATGGACCTCATGCTTACTCTTTGGATCTTCTATGTCTTAGAGCAAGGACACATTCCCTACTATATGCTTGAAGTGTTGAGAGTCAATTTTGAACACTCTCTCAATATTTTTAGATTGCTTCATTATCATACTCATAATTTGAAGTGAATCCTGTTGAGATTGATTTCCTATTTAATTGTTGTATTCTTTTGTTCCTTTGTATCCTTCTTGGTAGGCATTGAAATTGTTGTTGTTGTATCCATATGATTTGTATCTACTCTAGGACTTCCATATCCATCTCTATTGTGTCATGTTCCTCTCTAATTTATTGGCATTTTGAAGCCACCCTACCTGCTTTGCCTCTTGCTCTTGTGTTTCTACTCTACATGCAAACTTAGCTCTGGAGGTGTTTCCTTCATCCTCAGAATCTTTAACTTTTCCTTCCGTTTTATCTGTGTAAAGGGAAGAGGATTGAATCAGTTTTTGGTTTTCAACTTTCTTCATACGTTTGGCATCATGAGTGAAGTTTTTTCCCATGAGAGCTTGAAGTTTGGAACTTGGTTATCAATGTACAAGTCCATAGGAGTGGTGAAAGCTTCCCACTTGTCATGTGCTTTCATTACAATGATGAATTACCTCACACTGTGCTCTCGATCAATGATCTCTCTAATGCTCTCTAGATCTTTAATGTTATTCACTTTGGTGACAATATCACTTACACTTTTCTTGGGCATCTTCTTAAGTGTTGTAAACTACCTCTAGAGTTGGGAATTCCTAGCCTTGGTAGTTGAGGAGAAGAATGCTTTGAAAGCATTCCATGTCTCTTGTGATGTCTTAAAGTTTCCTTTATAAGGAATTAAGAAATACAATATACATTTTAGAATATATGAGATTTCCAAAGCATCTTTTGCACACCATGTGTTTAACCTTTTTTACTCTTTTTTAGTTGGTCTCCCTTTGTTTCCTAGTAAAGGCATCAACTCATCTCTCAAGATGTATCCATACAAATACCTCCATTGTGAGTAAGCCTTCATCCTTATAGACCATGATGATTAGTTGGTTTTATTCAATTTCTCTATTGATGAGGGAGATCCATCACCCATAATGTTAAGTCTATGACTATGTGCATTGAACTACGTGGAGTAATGGCCAATGCACAAAGATGAGCGAGACCTGGTGAGATCTTACTCATAATACTAGCCTAAATAGCTATACAAACCATTAGTAGACTCAAGATTCCAATATATGCATTGATATGAATATGGTACTGTGGAACATGACTCTAAAAACTCTATGTCAAAAGAGATACGTTTTGAGTACTTAGTACCTTCATAAAACCTTTTATTTATGGAATATGATACTCAATGTTTTACTTAGAGCTAATACCTTGGCTGGAATTATCTAAAGAACTTTAGCACACATTCAAATAATGTACTTAGGGGGCTAAATCAAGTTATTTAATGAATTTAGAAGGACTATGCTGAGAGTGATATGTGCAAGATGATAGGGAGTGATCTTGACTTTCGAGAAGATGAAGGTGCAAAAACAGAGTAGACTTGACATATTCATAACTCAATGGGTGCAACTCCAATGACCATGAAAATTTCTAGGTATAGTTATGAGAGTCCTAACATTATATTCCATTCACTAAACCAAACAATAAACTCTTTTTACACAATGCAATGACCCAAACAATATGATAGACTTAAATCAACGTACTCTAGCAGTAAATAGAGAGTAATGTAGCTATAGAAAAGTTACATAAATGTATTGGTAAGTAGGATATGATGAAATGAGAGGTGGGAGCTAATCTCCTTAATGTGCAGGCATGTATGTAATCAAAAAGTGAGAAAATCCATATTTTGATGCTCAAATCAAAAAGAAAGAATTGGAAGTATGAGGTGTGCTGTATACACTAAAGCAATAGACTAAGAAAATCTAGAAGGAAAGATCCACCGCACTAGCGATAAATCAAATTTCACGCAGTTCGTTATGAAACTGGCTTCTAAAAGGACAGGACCTTATCAAGACATATTTGCAACAATTATTATCAATGGATGATCTTAAACAAGAACATGAATCCAAATGTAAAAATTTCAAGCTAAGAACTTTGCTGGAATTAAATGCAGAAAATCAGTTATAGGAACTAGCATTTGAGAACGCAAAAAAAAAAAGAAAGAAATCCCTATGGAAACATGTGAGATAGATAACCACTCTTAAAAATTTTGTAATCAAAGATAAGACATTTGGGCATTTCTCATGCGTATTCTATGTGCCCATGAAATTTTCATTGACATGGGATGAGTAAGTAATGTGAAATATTGATCTCATGTCCAATGGGACCCACATCACACCTATAGAGGAATTCGCATAGGATCGATAGTTCATGAATGCAATGTTGTGAGAAATCAGTGTGTCAAGGTTATGATATAGTGATCAATTTCTGGCAGGGTTATATTGGATATTATATCACTCACTAGGTATCCTATGAGATAAAATAGTGAACATGGATAAGAATTCATCCAAAAAAAATAATGAGAATTCTGTCATGTGCATGTGCAATAGATGATGAACTTTTAGGTACATTGAATATGCCACGATCAAGTAATCACAAATGATCCATGGTGTTCTAAGTTGTAAGGCTCCCATTATGAAGAGAATTCGCTTTTGAGACCATGTATATTTCTGGAGACCTTAATCCAAGTGTGCAAAGATCTATGTGTGATCGTTGATGGTAAAAGATGATATCTGTGATCCAACCCATGAGGTTGAGTAGGGAATAAACATGTTGGCATTGGGTTCCAGATCGAGGTGAAAATAAAGTCCTTGTGGTGCCATGACGGGTTACATTAAGCTTAAACTGCTAGGCCATTGGGTTTCTATTCAATGTAAAAATAAGGGCCTTGTAGTGCTATGCAGTATCTCAAAATATGAGAGGCTCCTTCACCTATAGGGTTGAGATTGTAGGACTTCTACTACATGTATATTGTTAAACATCATATTGTATTGACTATTCAACTCTAGAGAATGATGGCTATATGACCTTTTTCAAGAATCATATTATTCGCATGATTGATCTAATTAAAATCAAGGTGAAGGAGATTGCAAGTATGGGTAGGTCACATACTTTTTTTAAGTCCTATGAGTAAATCAAAGAAGGATATTGGTGGTGAGGTACGTATGTGTTGTGCCAAATTATGTGTATATATGTAAAAGATGCCAAATGCATTCATCCATAAAGCATGTAGATGATCTACACCTCCCTTATGCACTTAGCATTAACTATAAATGGGTCATTTAATTAACTAGAATTGTATTAGGAATACATAATATGCTCTATAGTGTATTAGCATGAGATGCACAAACTTGAAAGGAATTTTTTGCTAAACATGGAATTCAGCTATCACTTACGATATTTTTGAACCTATAGGGAAATAGAAAGATCGAATTTGGATGTTTGAACTGAAAGAAGTTGGAGAAGCTTGGAGAGAATTGGAAAGTTGAGTTGTCAAGTGGTGAAGTTGGTCCAATAAACCAGCATAGGACAAACCTTATCTCTTTGGATATGTAAAGAAGACCTTTTAGGCTTTTGGTTAGTGCAATAAAATCCAATATGTACTTTCGAACATTGACAAAAGCAAGTTGATGCAAAAGAGGTAACTTGTACCTTGACAGGTAACAAAAACCTTCTAGAAAAGGATGGAAGTTATGACATCAAACACTTAGAGCACCCATCACATATACAATTGGAAACATTCCTCTTAAGAGAGTGTCATACATAGGGTTTTCTTGCTATACATAGGGCTTTCTTGCTAAAATGCATAGAATCCCTAATCTATGTAACGAATGAAGGATCAATCATCTTAACACTGATGAAAGGTCATCTTGATTTTTTAGGAATGTGTAGAGAATGACCCCGAGACTATAAAACTCAAATATCTCCGAAACTACTAAAAACAATGCCTTTAACATTTATATACATAACATAGAAGGCTATGTCTTTCCAATGAATGCATAAATACTAGATTTGGAGCTCTTTAGAGAGAGCAACAATCTCTACAAGTTGACTGAGTGAGGAAGGAGTAGTGAATAGAAGTGGCACCAAGAAATGATCAAAGAGTATATGTATTGCTTCAAATCAACATTATAATTAATCTAAAAATGCTTTTTGGGTCTTTATATAGACTCTTGAGAATATTACCATGCCTTTTCTTCATGGATTTAAACTCAAAATTAGGTGGGTTTGGTAGTTTAGATTGATTGAAATCTTTTCCTACAATCTAAGAAAAGAGAAAGTTGAATTCATATCTATTTTTTGATTGATTGATTGAGAATCAATGTACCACTTCTAACTCGTGGCTTTTAGGCCTTTACTCTTTCCTTTAACAAAGTTAAATACCTTGAACCTTGCTAGAAATAATCGTAAGTGATTAACCAATTAACACAAAGAGATAATGTGCACATAAGTGCCATCCTTCAAGGTACATATATGGGTAGATGGTGGCATACCATCAAAATGATGGATTTTATGAATTTTATGAAGAACATATTCACCTCAAGGATAATGCAAGATTGATGTTCCAACAGCTCTCCCTCAAGCTAAACTATTCTTGAGTCTTCATTCTCTGATAGGTTGAATACGTTCCATAGATTTGAATCTACAAAACTTTATCCCATCAAGTGCCTTTTTCATCACGACTGCTATTTGCGTCTCATTAGGAACAAATGAAATGTAAATTTCCATTGCCATAAGCTTGTCTCTTACAAAGTGATAATGGAATTCTTTGTGCTTTATCCTTGCATGAAAAATTGGATTTGGAGCTAGATGCACGGAACTTACATTATCTCCAAGTAATAGAGGTTTGGAACTTACAAGTCCTAAATCTGACTACAACTCCTTGAGCCATATTCCTTCTTGACTTGAAATAGTTAGACCTCTATATTCTACTTCCGTTGAAGGTAAAGCAACTCTTGGTTGCTTTTTGGAACTCCATGACACCACTTTTGAGCCTGCAAATGCTAGGTAACTAGAGGTACTTCTTCTATCATCCTTTGCTCCAGCTTAATCTGCATGTGAACAAATTTCGATATCCAAATCTCAAGAGTAAGGCTAATAGATACCTTTGTATACACAAGAGAAAAGAAATGATGCACGAAAAGAAAAACATACATGAAAATTATTTTTTTCACGGAGAAACTAAACGAAATGGCCATGAATACTCTCTATATTGCATTCTAGAGTCCATGAGAGAGACCATAACACATTTTCAAGATGCAAAGGGACATGATGTTTTCATGGTGAAATTCATAAATGATGGCGTAATAGATGATATGCTTCCTAGATTATTGCTATTTAATGATTTCAAAGAGAATATAGAAGAAGTCAAAAGAAGAAAATCAATAGAATGATGAATCAAAGGGAATACAGAAAAGTTTTAAATTAAATGTACACCATACCAAAAGCAAACAAAAGGAGATGGATTGTCCAAAGTGAGACTCCTGAATTCATGACGAAAACAAAATCAATTTACCTTTATAGAGGAATTGTATCAAGTAAAGAGACAATACTCCAATACCTCAAGTGAAGCAGAGGAGGGAAAGAAATCCATCTTATCATTGCTTAAAAACATCAAGAATATACCACTAAAGAATGCAAGATCAAGATAGAAATGCCTAAAATATAGGTGATTTTAAGTGAGTCAAATGAACACAAAGAGACAATAAAAATATAGCTGAAGAAAATGGTGAAGATCCATGTAGACAAGTGCCAAATATTTAATAATGGAAGAGGAAATCCATTAGGTCAACCTCCATAGGAAATATAGAGGCATAGTTGCCAAGGCATACAAAATTTTGAGAGGAGATGACCTTGAGATGTATTCCTTTAGAATTCCTATGACAATTGAGACTAGGATAGTAAAGAAACCTCTCAACACATATAGACAATTAAGGAAGAAATGGGGAAGATCCATCATGAGGCCATTATGGATGTTTGGGAAGTTTTGGAATTTTCTATGGATTATTCTCAAAATGTCATCTTTATGAAGATTGATTTTGACAAACCTTATGATTGCGTTGAGTGAGACTTCATTCTCAAATCTTTGGGAGATCTTTCTTGTGGCCCAAAATTCATCAATATGACCTAAGCGCTTATAGAGAATGCCTCTATTGAAAGTATTACCAATGGTCCACTCTTTCAAGCTATATGATTAACGCGCTCTATTAGATAAGGATTCCCCCTTAGTCCAGTTGTCTTTGTTATTGCCACCCATAGCCTTAATTTCTTGGTTAACCATCATGCCTGTCTTGGGAAGATCCATGTTCAAGTGCTTTCCCATAGACAAAACCAAATGATAATGAAAGTCTTATTTCATGATATAAATTCTTTTCTATGTAATGTTGTTAATACTATCAATAGCTTTTGGAAATGTCTAAACACTTTTTGCATTGCTTCCGGATCTAAAATAAATCACTAAAAAAACCTTTATAGATATATATAGCCACTCTATAGTTATTTTTAATCATGGACTTTTAGTACTCCCTAGTAGATATATCTTCTGTTTGCTTGAGGATGTTTCCATGGGTCAATGGTGGCATTGGGTTATTACCAAGATTTATCAAAAAATGTTCACACTAAAAGGGCATGGAACTAAACCTCATGCGGTGTTGCCATTGCTACCAGGTCCTTTCTTATTTAATCAATTATTTATTTTTTGATTTGTTGGAAATTAAAAAGACAAAGATATAGTGAACTTTAAAAGAACTAGCAAAACTTTCATCTAAAAATTAGATCCCAAAAGGAGGGGGTTTTCCCAAAATCAAATGGACCACTTGTTGTAGCCATGAAATTTCTTGTGAGCTAGGCATTGTGAAGTTGGGGGAATGGAAGATAAGGTCGCACGCAAATGGATGATCAATGTGTGGTGCAATGCTAAAACTTCTTGGGCAAAATTAATAGTTACAGACAACTTGTCTCTTACATTTGTGTAAAGACCTAGGTGGAAGGGGCATGATTTGCTTACTTTAATGGTTTCACCTTTTTGGGTGGCTCTCAAAGGCTCCCACTTAGTATGATCCTTGTGGAAGAGTTGGAATAAGATGAAATGGTTCATCACGATCAATGTAGATAAGAAGTCGGCATACAAGATCAAAACATGATTCTATTTGGATTTCTATTGAGGGAATCAAATAAATTGACTTGGAAAACATCCAAAGGGCAAAGAAAATTTGAAATAAGTGTCTTGAAAAATCTCTAGAATCAAGACGGAAGACACTAGAGTATATTTCAGGACATAAAGCCGGCTAGGAGAGTGGACTACAAATATTGGTGCCTATTAAGACAAAAACCTATTCTTGGTAGGACTCAAAGATCTTACTCCTTCTCAAGCATGATCCTAGGTGGAATGAAGGGTGAAGGTGGATCAACAATAACAAATTGGATGAGCCACTAATTTTCAAGAAGCACATGAGTATACCTCTCGTAACATGGCATGGCATGTGAACTAGCTCTGTATCAGATGGAAATTTATGTTCATGGACATGTGGCATTGTATCATTGAGAATAAAAAGTCATTTTTGATATGGCAAATCATGCACCAAGGAATTCAGAACAATGTCAAAGCCAATAAAGTCTACAAGGTTGCTAACTAGTATAAGCACTCCCTCTGTGGTAGAGAAGACCTTGATCACCTCTTTTTTTGTGCCCTATGTGCCACTCATTTTAGTAGACTCTTGTCCAATTTCTGAGTTTAAAAATTCTAATCAATTTTATCAAGCTTTAGTTTAGGATGTGATACCCTCTTGTTTTTCCTTTTCGAATGCCATCAGAGGGGAAGAACTTTGGAAATGCATGGAGAGAAACATCGATGAACATTCAAAAGAATGGTAAATTGGAAAACCCCTTGGCCTATTGAGGAGAAAAATTTTTAAAAAATTCCCTCCCTTTAGAGACCATAAAATTATTTTATTGAAAAATAACAAGATCAAAAGTAAGTGGACTCCCCATGAGGGCGATGAAAATTTCAATGCTCTTCTTTGCAGGTCTCTATAAAAAATGGGGGGGGGGGGGGGGGGAGCTCCTTGACTGTACAATTGTTCCCTTACTAATTCAAGCTAGAGAGTCTAGGCCTCTGCCATAAATCCTCTTAACAATAAAACTAGAGAAAACCAAAGACGCTTTTTTGCATGGAAATCCAAGAAAAAATCCTTGAAAATATCATTTCAAATCATGGAATTTCCACAAATACAAAGAAGATCAGGATAATCCCGAAATTTCCTACAACAAAAAATATTAAAGAGATCCAAGATTTCATGGGTCACATCAGATGTTACAGATGCTTCGTTCATATGTACGAGATGATAGCTAAACCTATTTATGTTGTGTTGAAACAAAATCTCTCTCCATCAGCTTAATTATTCGTTCGTATGAACATTTTGATAGCTAAGCATATTTATAAAATGTTAAAACAAAATCTCTTTCCATGAGCTTAAGAAGATACTGATGTTAGCTCCCATACTTGAAGTTCCAAATTGGAGTAAGCTCTTGCACATACAGGTAGATGTCTCCCATTGTATATTAACCAAATTGATAGATGATGGAAGGTTTTACCTTGTTATAGCATACACAAGACACCAATTAAGCAATGAGGAGTGTAATTATGACACAAAGAAGCATGAAAATCTTCAAAGGGTCTTTGAGGTTAACAATTGTGTATGAGGTACAATGTTTAGAGACTTCTTCTTTTTAAACAAATTCGAGATTTTTGTGGACCACTAGGAACTCTCGTATTATACTAAATAAGCCTTGCACCACAAAAAGGCAACTAAGATGGTTCTTGAGCTAATGGAATGTGATTTTCATATTATCATGAAGAAGTGAAGGACAATTGCTTGAGAAAACCATTTGTCTAGCATAAACAATGGACAAGAGGTTAGTAGCATTAATGAAGACATACCATTTGCATATTCATGTAATGTGCAAGTTGTCCAAAACTTTCTAGAGCCCTTGCTTGCTTATATTGCTCATGGACCAAACCATCCGAATGTGAAAGTCGCACATAAGCACATCATACACGCAAAAAAATTGCAAATCACCTTAGCTAATTTTATATGTGTCTATGCACTGATAATGAGCATGAAATGTTACTTGAAAAATCACAAGGAGATCATTGGCTATCACTATTTACATTCAAGAGCATTACATAAGTGAAAATGTTCCCGGGTTCAAGTGAACACAGCTATAGTGTATGTGTCTTAGGAAGCAATGTGTCAAATACATTCAAGAGATAGATTCATCAGCCTCAATGGAAAGCGAAGAAGAAAGGAAGCTAGGAGTGCCATTTCACAGGGTATTCAATGGATAATTCATGAGCTCAAAACTAGTGCGTGTCTTTTATGTGAGGAGATGGTGCGATGATTCCAAAGATGAGGTGGTGCTGCAAGAAACCTGTAGTACACCTGGCAATCTAGCTTTAGGGATGATTTATATACTTTATTATCGTCACAATGGTGCCTTTAGAATGACCAGGTCCTTTGGAGCACCACTCTCAAATGTTTGCATCAAAACAAGTAATTTCTATATGCAAGAAATGAGAAGAACCTTCTGTTTTGGGAAGAGAATGTCTTAGTGTTATGTTGAAGGCTCACAACCTTGTATGAATTGACCAGAGAGTTTTTGCACACATCTAATTGAATTTTATAGCTAACTAAAGCAGCTTATTTCATTAATTTAGTTGCACCACATAGGGAGAAATGAATTTAACAAGTCACCGGACTTTTTCAAATCTAGAACATGTGCAAAAATAATCAATTCTTTGCTTGACATCATGAAATTTTCTAAAATAAACCTAATGAAAATTGATACATGAACACTAAACACTTTACTCTAAATTCACCAACTTAAATTATAGCAAATCAGTGAGTACACGTAGAAAAAGCATTCCCATAAGTTGAGTATAATGATGAAGATGCTAGAGAGACAATAGACAAAGATGTACTTAATGAAATATACCAATGTATGAATGTTATTACACATATGATACAGAAGGAGTGTAGTGGACTACACATAGGTGAAGAAAGCTCAATGTATGCTCACTAATTTATCTCAAATGCTCTCAAAAGTGCTCTCTTATCCCAAAACTAAAATCATGTATATTTATACACATTGCTTTAGCTTGAATTTGAATTTTCCATCAGCTTAAAGTGATCCTACATTTGGGGAGTGATTAAATGTAGTTCTCAACCACTAAAGTCATTGAATGAGCTCCCTAATATTAGGGGATTCCTCACTCACTTTTGGGGTGTACATTTATCCAAGATAAATATAGTAAGTGCTTAACAAGCATGAGGTTCTATGTGAGTAAGACATAGAGGTGTATAATCCTAAGATCTTAGCAAAGCTCTTAGGCTTGCTAATTGCACCAATAGCTCCCTCCGAAGCCTAAGATGCTTGAGTCTTCAATACTTCAAGATTTCTTAAAGTCCAACCACTGATTTGAATCTATTTAACTTGCTTCCATGCGAGGCCTTTGTCATCATATATCCACATTGTTGATGAGTTGATGTGTATGAGAGTTGAATCTCTTTGCTCATAATCTTTTCTCAGACATAATGATAATGGACTTCTATATGTTTAGTCCTAGCATGATAGATTGGTTTAGTAGTAAGATTTAATGAGCTAATATTATCTACAAATATATGTGGATTTAAAGTGTTTAAACCTAACTCAAAATATAGGGTTCTAATCCACCTAGCTTCTTGTATAGGATCTGCAAGTCCTCTCTACTCAACTTTTGTTGATGAAAGAGAAACTATGGGTTGCTTCTTGGAAGACCATGAGATTAATTTTGGACCTGCAAAAGTACGATATTGAGAAGTACTTCTCTTATCATCTTTAGAGCTTTCCAAATCTACATCAGAGAAGAGTTCAACATCTATGTCAAGTGTATATCGATAATATAGCCCTTCGTTGATTATACCCTTCTAATACATTAGGATTCTCTTGCCTGGTTCCATGTGAGGCTTCCTTGGAGTATGCATGAACTGACTCAACACACTTACTCCATAACAAATATCTACTCTAGTTAATGTAGCATAATTTAAGCTTCCAACTAGACTGTGATAGCTACTTACATCTTCAATTAGCTCTCCATCATGAGCACTTAACTTCAAATTTACCTCCATGGGAGTACCTACAACCTTTTTATTCTCTATTTTGAATTTGGAAAGCATATCTCCAATGTACTTCCTTTGTGTAAGGAACATAACTTTCTCTATATATACGACTTCCAATCCTAGGAGGTATGTGAGAAAACCAGGATCACTGATATTGATCTCCTTCATTTGATCTTAAATCTTTCTGATTCTTTCTCCATGATTTCCTTTAAGGATTATATCATCAACATATACATATTGGTATATGACCTCTGAATCATTCCTCTTAGTGAAGAGGGAAGGGTGTGCTTTTGTTACATTAAAACCTTTATCTTGCAAGTAACAAGTCCATGATTCCAAGCTCTAGGAGCTTGCTTCAAGCCATACAAGGCTTTCCTCAACCTGCACACATGTTCAAGGTATGATTCATCTTCAGAACCAAGAGGTTGAGCCATATATACCTCCTCTAATATCAGACCATTAAAAAAAAACATTTTTAACATCCATTTGATATATCTTCCAATTCCTGGAATATGCAAGACTCACGAGTACCCTAATAGTGGCCATTTTTGCAACAAGTGGAAATTTTTCTTCATAGTCAATACCTTGAGTTTGTGCCAACCCCTTGGCCCCAAGCCTTGCTTCGTACCTAATATTTGAACCATCAAAGTTCTTCTATACCTTATATATCAACATCAGCCAATAAATTTCATGGATGGATTCTTGGTTGTCCACTCCCATATTTGATTCTCTTGTAAGGCTTCTATTTCATCTTGCATGGCACTTCCCCATTTCGGCTTCTTCTTGGATTTTGCATTGGTAAAAGGTTCTTCAGAGTTTGTATCATTTGCTATAGATATTGAGTGGTAAGTGACCAAAGAAGTATCATATCCATACATTTTTCGCTTCGTTTTCTCTCTAGTAGAGCTTCTTATGGTTTGTCGAGATGCTTCTACCACATCTCTTAATTCTTGCACTTTAGCTTTTGCCTTTGGAGTTAGAATGGGATTCCCTTCTTGGAGACTTCTGATCATCATCAAAATCACTTGATGCTTCAAGTCTAAGCTCATTCTTCTTGACAATCTTGGAAATTCTTCCCCTAGATCATAAGGAAGTTTTATTTTCTTGCAATCATCTTCAAACCAAGATCTGTTTTTACCAAACACAACATCTCTACTCATAATGAACCCTTTGTTGTTTGGATTGTATAGCCTATAACCTTTTTTGTGGAGGTCATAGTGAACCAAGATGTATTTCTCTACCTTTGGATCCAATTTTCCTCTAATTTGTGAAGGTATGTGTGCATATGGTATTCACCCAAAAATTTTGCAATGATCAAGGATAGGTCTTCTTCCATTTCATGTTTCATATGGTCTCATTCCATCTAATGCTTTTCATGGGATTCTATTGATCAAGTATGTGGATGTACATAGAACCCATACTCTATATAGAATACATGTTCATCTTCTTTACCTTCCTTCATGGTCATGTTCATTAGCAAGAGAGAATCCTTTTGTCTTTGGTCATCTCTATAGTTTTTGTAGTATCTCCTTCCACTGTATGCTCCTTGGTATTTGCTTTTATTTTAGGTTGTTATTCTATCCATTGTTGTTGAATCTACCTCTTCAACCTCCATCACCTCCTCTTTTGTAACCTCTAACTCTTTGATTCTTGGGATTCTTAAAACAGTTCTCAGTGATATGATTAGTTAGGCCACATATGACACATGGACATGTGATTTGAGCTCTCCTCCTACCTTGTTTTCCTCTTCTGCCTCTTCCTCTTGAGGCTCTATCTCTACTTGGAAAGTTTTCTTGAGAGGTGCTCCAATCCTTATCACACTTCTTAATGATTTTGCTATCTTTGTTCTTATTTTTATTTGAATAGAGAGCAGAGGATTGATTACCTTTTGAGTTGTCTTTGTTCTTCATAGTGAGAGATTCCCGTTTTTCATCTACCTTTATTCCATTGATTACTTGCCTTACTATTTGCTCTTGATCAATGATTCCTCCAATGCTTCCAAATGGGTCGTCTATGTCCTTTATTTTGGTGAAAAAATAAGTCTCATTCTGCTTGGGCATCTTCTTGGGTGTGGTGAATCAGACTCACAATTGATTCCTCCTTACCTTGGTACTTCATGAGAAGAATGCTTCAAGAGCACTCCAAATCTCTTGCGAAGTCTTGCAACTCCTAATGTGTGGAAGTAAAAAATTAGAGATTGATTTTAGAATATATGACCTTGCTAGAGCATCCTTTGACCAGGATGTGTTTAAGCTCTCTTCTTCTTCTTGTCTTGGTTGGCCATTTTCCTCTGAGGATTTGCATCATCCCATCTCTAGATATGTCACAATAGAGCTTTCTTCCTTTAATATAAGCTTCCATTGTAAGTGACCAAGCTGAGTAGGTACCAGGATCCAATTTCTCTATGGATGAAGTAAATCCATCTCCCATGTTGAGTGGTTTCTCTGACACCATTGTGAGGAGATGGTGAGATGATTCTAGAGATGATGTGGTGCTGCGAGAAACCTGTTGTACACCTACAAATCTAGCTTTAGGGATGCTTAATATACATCATTAGATTTTGAATGGTGCATATAGAACCACCAAGTTCTTTAACGCAGCACTCTCAAATGTTTGCATCAAAACAGATAACTTCTATATGCAAGAAATGAGAAGAACCTTCTATTTTGAGAAGAGAAGGTATGAGTGTTATGCTCAGGGCTCAGAACCTAGTACGAATTGACCAAAGAGCTTCTGCACACATCTTGTTGAAGTGTATAGCTAACAAAAGCAAGTTATTTCATGAATTTAGTTGCACCATAGAGGAAGAAATTTAGCATATCAAGGCAATCAACCCGAATTTTTAGGATCCAAATAATCAACATCTTTGTTTCATATCTCAAGATCTACTAAAAACAACCTAATGAAAACTACCACATGAACACTAGAAACTCTAATCTAACTCTTGTAAGTCAAAATATAGCAAATGGATAGTACAAGTAGAGAAATCAATTCCACAAGTTCACTCTAATGATAAAGATGTTGGAGAGATAGTAGACAAAGAAGTACTTAATGAAATGGATCACAGTATGAGTGCTTTTACATATATGATATAGAAAGAGTGTAGTGGACTGCACATAGATAAAGTGAGATCAATGTATGCTCATTGAAGTAGCTCAAATCCTCTTAGAAGTTCTCTCTTATCCCGCAACTAAGATCATGTGTATTCATAAACATTGCTTGAGTTTGAATTTGAAATTTTGCTCACCTAAAAGTGATCCTACGTTTGGCGAGTGATTGAAAGTATTTCTCGAACACTAAAATCATGGAATGATCTCCCTAATATTACAAGATTGATAACTCAATTTTGGCTTTTACATTACCCAAGATAGATACAATAATTGCTGAAAAAGCATGAGCTTCTATGTGAGTAAGACATATAGATGTGTAGTCCTAAGATCTTCGCAAAGCTCTTACGCTTGCTATGTGCACCAACATTCTAGTTATTTCATCTTTTCATTTACATTTGCGAAGGATAGATTATTGTATCGTGCTCAAAATGCTCTTGTAATTAATCAAAATATAATGAAAGAAATGATAATTTGGTCCTTAACAAATAACATAACCTTCCTTATAAAACTCTTTCCGTTTCCTTCACTTTCACTTTCCCTTCTTTTTCCATTCCTTTCATTCCTCTCTTCTCTCGAACGTCCTCTCACCAGATTTCTCCTTTAAACTCTCTTGTCCCTTACTATTTCCTTTCACACACTTGCACAAAATCTAATTTAGCTCAGAGAATTTCACACATTCTCACATTTCAATCTCATAGCCTCCCCCCCCCCTCTCTCTCTCTCTTTCATTCCTTCTCTCTTCCCCTTCTTTGATTTCTATTTCCTCTCTACTTTCCCTCTTTGTTCAAATTCCCTATCATTCATATTCATTTGGTTTTTTTATCAATGTTCACTAAGCTATATAGGAATATTGATTCACACCCTTAGAAAAAGTCAAGATGAAAACAGAGGTAATGAATAAGCTGCCTATGACTCTTTATGAAAACAAATATTGCACTTTATAACATGCAAGAGAGCAAGGATTACGACCACCACATACTAGAGAGATGACTCTCCTCCCAACCAAATGCCTCTATATATAGCTCTCTCCAGGGGACTGCCTTCTTGGGCAGGTGGATACTAATCATCCAAGTGTCAGCCATGTAACTACATGTGCGCCAAGTGTCCAGTGGATGCTTCTAGAAGGTTCTAGAGCTCTTTGGGCAAAATACTCTTCCCATGTACCTCATGGGGATTGAACCCAAGACCTCGTCCTTCACATCCTTGGACTTAACCACTAAGCTAAGTGGATCACTTGTTCACAAGAGCACAAGACCTCCTAGTAAGTCTAAACTCGAGATCTTTGGTCATACACACGGATGACCAAACGGTGTCCGATTTCAGATCTGTCTGAACCGGCCAGACCCTTGGATCATAGACTTACTTTATTACATTATTCCCCCCTTGGAAATCAAAGGTTAAACCTCAACATCAATTGATCCTTGATATCAATAAAAGGATGTTAGGTTCTATAGTTGCATCTCTGGTAAATGATGCAACTAGCTAAGCAGTCTTTAGGAAATAATATAAGTTCCTAAAGACTTGAAGCAAGTGTGAACTTTTCATTTAGGAATAGAAAGTTCCAAGAAATGGATTTTCAATCCATGAACTTCGCCTAAACAAGTTATAAAGTTCAAAGTGTTCATAGTTGCATTACTATTGGATCAATCAATAGATGCTTGGACTTTAAACATAAATTTGATTAGTGAAATATGTTTAAAGGACTCTAGTAACATCTGAAGATTGACCAATAATAATGAGTTTTGTATCAAACTCAAGAATAGAAGTCGATATCACATAAATAAAAGTTCAACTTAAACTTTCATACTGGCAAATGTGATATTTCGTCTCTAGTTTGATACTCAGGAAATAAATACAATTGAATCACTAAATTTTTTGGATATTATTTGAAAGAAGTTCTTTCAAATGTTCTTTTTACAAACGATTCCAAGATGAATCATTAGACTGGAAAGCAAAAAATTCCAAGATGAATCATTTGCTTCAAATTATAGCCTAGTATTACTTGATAGGAATCAAAAAGTTCTTGAAAGAAAAATCTCGCCAGACGTGAGACTAGCATCTTTCAAGAAAAGTTATAGAGTAAGTAGTTCCCAGTAAATCCCTAACCACCAGTTTTGGTATTTAAGTCCAAATAAGTGATATAACCTAACGGTATATCAAAGATTCTTAGCTTTGGAATCTGAAAAGCATTAGAAAATGCTTGGACTTAAGTTGAGGGAAAGATCTCTAAAATCCTGCAGGTAAGCAAAGAAGCTTAAAGATAGTTTAAGAGATCTTAAAGATAAAGACTAAGTCTTTATTTTTATCGCAAGATCAACCAGACTTGATCAATCTTGGCCATGATTGTCCAAGTAATGTGCGATTAGAACTACTTTGTAGATTGCCCAAGTATTGGCAATAAAATTCCTTTTGGGAATTATTCACTCAAGTTCCATTTATTCGATGGAAAACTGTGAAAAAGAGTAAGCTGTTCTAAGTCTGAACAGAGTGAAGTAATTCCAAGTATGTAGTCTGCAACCGTGAAGACGGTACTTAAGTCTGTGGAAGGTAAAACATAAGTGTTTGCCTATCCTTAAAGGGATTTTGGTACAAATCCAGAAAGCATGAGCGGATGCTTAGACTAAGGCAGTAGAGAGATTCCTGTAAAAAGCCCCGGCCGGGATAGGTACCTAAAAAGCACCAGTATAGAAAGGAATCTAAAGACAAGAAGTCATAAACTCTTGTCGCTACAAAATTGGTCAAGAATAACCAATTGAACTTGAATTTGAGAAATTCAAGTACTTGGAATTTTGATTGGTTTTCATTTGAAAACCCCAGTAAAGAAGAATTGATATTCTGTCAAGAGGTTTTCAAGTTTCCAAGGCAAAGCACATGATTAAGAGGTGATCATGCGAAGGAATCAAAACCTAGGAAAATCTAGTTAGAGGTAATGCCTGAAACTTCCAATTCTTGTAAAAGAATTGAAGAAATAAGGTACTCTATCAAGAGATGTTTAGACTTTAGGATAAGAATCACACACACATTAATGTGAATATAAAATAGGGTGGTATGGGACACCAGATTTTATACTCAGATTGATGGTATGGGACATCGGATCGTGGGATGATGATTATCTTTTAGTCCTAGTTTGGATTTTGAAGTTAGGTTTCATCCTCAAGGGAATTAAGACTTCAAGGAAAGTTTAATTCATAAAGGATGTGAAAGTAGTATCTTACGATACTTCAAGGTAACTTCAAGATTAAGGAAACTGAAGATATGAAGTAAGTAACTTCCAAGATCTTCATAGAACACTTCAAGTTTAAGTGTTATTGATCAGAAATATTTGATAAATTTCTGAAAGAAGTTGGACTTTGATTTTGAGTTGATCTTTTCAACTAAAGATTTAATTGACTAAGTCAAGCATCCAGTTCCTAGTGTAACTTGGAAAAAATTCACTCTTTTGACTCAAAGAAATGCACAAGAATTGCATTCACGATTAGGAGTCAAAAAGATTGAATGAGACCTGAACTTAGTCTCAAGTGAAGCATTATTTGAATATTTAAAACTCATCCACAGAACCTCAGTGGGTCGACACACTGATGTTGGTTACCACACTAGTATCTTGTGGTGGGATGATGTTTTTGGTTTTCTTTGTATCTTTCTGAGAATCCAGCTTATTTCTCTGAAAGATAAAGACAATGCTTCAATATCTTGTTGAAATAGATCTTTGAAAAGTAAAAAGTCCTGAGTCATCTAGTCTTTGACTCATAGCAAGTTTATGTATATTCGAAGTTTGAATTGGTTGTACAAAGTCTTAGTTATTTCTTTCCGCTTTCCAAATCTTTTGAAATTGACTCAGATATAGTATCTGATTCCTTTTGCAAAAGACCAGGGTTAGCCGGTTAGAATAAAATAACTAACTTGAACATCCTAGATAGATGTTATGTACAAGAACCTTTTCAATCTTCAAAAGATGATAAGTCTAAGTGGACTTATTCATTTGAGTTTGCTTCAAGTTATAGCATAAATGATTTCGTGGAGTCCAGTATACTCTAGAATAGGGAAGTTGGGAATCGCTCATCAGATTGACAATTCCCAAGAACTTTCAGTTAAAAGTCTTTGAGAAAAGTGTCCTAAGTTGGACAATTTTCATTTTGAATTTGAATTGGTGAAGTTAGTATGGTTGATTCCACCGAAATGGTAAACTTTCTCCTACAGTTTACATAGGATTTTTTCAAACTCATTGGGACAAAGTAGTCCTCTAGTCGGGTGAAAAATCAAGTAACTGTTGGATCAAAGTAAACCATTGAATAAACATCTAAAGTTAGATGTATGGGACAATCAAACTTCAAGTTCTCCAAAACAAATTCAAGTGAAGCAAGAATTCTTAAAGTCTTGCAAGGGATAAGAATCTCACCTTCATTACTAAGTCCATGCACCAGACATGCCCAGAAATGGACTAGTAATTTGAATCCACCTAATTCACATGTTTGTGCCTAGATCGCACATCCAGAAACTGTGAATAAGCCAGGGATATCTGTTTAGATCCACCTTTATTATTCATTCACTATTTTGTACTTTGACTAGTTTATCAAAGTGCAAAGCGAGATAGTGTTTAGAATCATTTGGGCAAGGATACCACCACAGAGATGAGACATGTTCTTCCAGTTCTAGAACATGACCATGTTCTTCCAGTTTTAGAACATGAGGCTCGGGGGTTGCCTACAGTATGTATATAGCTCTATTTTCGAGGACGAAAATCTTTTCCAAGGGGGGAAGAATGTAATAAAGTAAGTCTATGATCCAAGGGTCTGGCCGGTTCAGACAGATCTGAAATCGGACACCGTTTGGTCATCCGTGTGTATGACCAAAGATCTCGAGTTTAGACTTACTAGGAGGTCTTGTGCTCTTGTGAACAAGTGATCCACTTAGCTTAGTGGTTAAGTCCAAGGATGTGAAGGACAAGGTCTTGGGTTCAATCCCCATGAGGTACATGGGAAGAGTATTTTGCCCAAAGAGCTCTAGAACCTTCTAGAAGCATCCACTGGACACTTGGCGCACATGTAGTTACATGGCTGACACTTGGATGATTAGTATCCACCTGCCCAAGAAGGCAGTCCCCTGGAGAGAGCTATATATAGAGGCATTTGGTTGGGAGGAGAGTCATCTCTCTAGTATGTGGTGGTCGTAATCCTTGCTCTCTTGCATTGGTATCTCTTGCATTGGTATCACCCCTTTGATACCAATGCAAGAGAGCAAGGATTACGACCACCACATACTAGAGAGATGACTCTCCTCCCAACCAAATGCCTCTATATATAGCTCTCTCCAGGGGACTGCCTTCTTGGGCAGGTGGATACTAATCATCCAAGTGTCAGCCATGTAACTACATGTGCGCCAAGTGTCCAGTGGATGCTTCTAGAAGGTTCTAGAGCTCTTTGGGCAAAATACTCTTCCCATGTACCTCATGGGGATTGAACCCAAGACCTCGTCCTTCACATCCTTGGACTTAACCACTAAGCTAAGTGGATCACTTGTTCACAAGAGCACAAGACCTCCTAGTAAGTCTAAACTCGAGATCTTTGGTCATACACACGGATGACCAAACGGTGTCCGATTTCAGATCTGTCTGAACCGGCCAGAC
This sequence comes from Ceratopteris richardii, assembly GCA_020310875.1. Taxonomy (NCBI): domain Eukaryota; kingdom Viridiplantae; phylum Streptophyta; class Polypodiopsida; order Polypodiales; family Pteridaceae; genus Ceratopteris; species Ceratopteris richardii. Next base: position 143,783,095 of record CM035416.1, read on the forward strand.
CCTTGGATCATAGACTTACTTTATTACATAACCCATATGAATGTTACTACTTTATGTATGTTTAAAGCCTTTGGAAAATGCGCTTAATTTTTGTAATATATCATAGGGGCTCAATCAATTATTTCATCAAGGAAAATAGTGACAAGAAATATAGGAAATATATCTTTCAGTTCATTCAGTCCTACTGCGAATGCTCTAAAACTTTTCATGAGCGAACATCAATGTTTGAAGTTGAATGAGAAAGTTCATTTTTGACATGAATTAAGTCTATGTTTTTCCAACATTTCTCACATACACTTTAGAGAATTGAGCCATGTGAAGGAGTAAAGCCTCATGCTTTTAAAATTTATGTGGAAGAAAATAGTAACCATAATCCTTTTCACATTCAAACAAGTCGATTGGCTTTGGTGATGCGCGATTGCACTTCAATTCTATTAGAGGGCCATGCATTCATCCTGGGATTACAACCATCTACTGCTCGTAGGTAACTACAAATGAGGATTTACCATACATCTAGTCTTTCAGGGAAGATAATGTGTTGTTCTCTCTTAGAAACAAGCAAACATTTGAACATGCTGAGGCTCTCTTCTCAAAAAAATTCCAAACTTTATTTATGTACATTATTATCTCTTTAAAAAGAAGTTTAATGATTTTTTGTCTCCCTCATGAGAGACCCACTTGCTTTTAATCTTTTCGTTTTCCAAGACAAACATCCTATGGTGTATAAAATACATACATTTTTTACAATTATATATTCTTCTTCCTAATAGGGAGAGAGATCTTTCAATTGAGGACTCTTTTAGAAGGCCATACAAGTTGATCGAACATCTTGCTTTCCATATCTTCCAAAGTGCTTCCCCTACGATGGCGTTCCATAAAGCACAAGATCATCCAATTGATTCTCCAAGTAATGCTTGTTTCTAGTTGATTTTCCTTGTTAAGATAAAAAACCTAGTGAGAGACTGCCAAATCTGGTAACTTCTTGAGCAAGAGTAGAATAGATGGCCAAGGTCCCCTCTTCCATGAACACAATGCTTACATCAGCAAGGAGCACCACAAATTCTATTATCTCTTCCATTGGTCCATATTCCATGATGGAGGATCTGCCACATAAGTACTGATTTTTTGTTCCTTACGAGAGAATGCCAAATGTCCCCGCTCAGGAGTTTCCATCTGATTCGAATTTTGAAACCATCTCCTATTAAGGGAGGTATGGGAACCCACGTGCTTATGGAACCTCAAAGGTTTTGCCATTTTATTAATGTGAGTCTATCTTAACCTTTCAATGTGGGGTAGGCTATTCCGAACAAGAGAAGAGTCTTTTAGTCGTCCCAAGAGTTGATTTTGTATATGAAAAGGCACTAGTCATCAAAGTCAAATCTCCTAGCTAGATCTATGTCCATAAACCTTAGAGAATGGCAACTATCATGGTTTTACAGATGTTTCCACTTGCTCAAAACTTTGTTCCATATCGTCTTTGTTGTTTGGATGCTCTCTAATTCAACTTCATTGATTCTCTTAATAGGAAACTAGATAGACTCGATTTGCCTAATCCTGACTACCCATTTCCAATATTCATTGAGCTTACTATATCGTTGCATCTTGTTCCAATCATCCATATCAAGAAAACAAGGCCAGAGCCTTTCAGAGTCACTAGTTGTAGTGAAAACATCAAGTTCAACACATTGCCATCCTTCCACCTAGGGATTGCCTGAAATGTAAGAGAGGATTTATCTCTGAGAATAAGTTTTTTTTGAAGAATCTTTGGCTATGTATTCTTTCTAAAATAAGATAAGGAGCATAAATTGAAGCAATGGGGAGAAAAAGAGGGCCCTTGAAAGATATCACAATCCATCGATGGTTTCGATTTGTTATAGTGTCCTTCAAGACAAAGTGTTGTATCGGTTTGAAGTCAATCGATGCACCATCACTCCCATGTCACGGATGTGTGGCGATTAAGGCATGAGACACCGAGATGCTTCTTAACATCTTATGTTTATTATTGATGTATAGTTGGATCCTGCATTTAATGAAGAACCATAATATGCAATGCAATTGCATTGGGGCAAAGTGTAGATGCAAATATGCTCTTATGTTTTAAGAACTTTAAATAAAGAAAAATTAACTTTATGAAACATTACATTCCTTATCAACATGATGTTTATTTTCCATTCTGATCATGCTTTTTTGCTCTTTGATGTTCTCCGATTCAATTTCCTTTATTCCCTTAATAGAAAGGGAAACATAATTATTTTGCCAAATCTATGCCACCCATTTTCAATATTCTTTAACCTTGATATACAATTTCATATTGTTCAACCTCTTCAATATCGAGAAAACAAGAGAACACATTAAGACGAGGAGATTGAGATCCTTTCACCTAGGGATTCCCTGAATCGTAAGAGAGGATTTGTCTCTACGAATTAGTATTTCCAAAGATTTTTCTGCTATTTAGTCTTTTGCATTCAAGATTAGGAGCATAAATTGAAGCATTTGTGATTAGAAGAGGACACTTAAAAGATGTGGCAATCTATCGATGTTTCGGATCAGATATAGTATCTATTAAAAAAAGAGTTCCATATTGGTTTGAGGCCAATTGCCGCACTGCTACTCCCATGTCATTGATGTATGGCGATCCACACATGACATGTCGAGATGCTCTTTAACCTCTTATGTAAACTGTTGTTGTGCAATTGGATCCTTCATTTAATGAAGAACCAAAATATGTAATGCAACTATATTGCAGCACAATTTAGATGCAAATATGCTATTATGGTTTAAGAACGTTAACTAAAGCAACAAGAAGTTTAAGAAACATTCATTTCTTCATCATCATGATGTTCATTTTCCACTCGGGTTATGCTCGTGACTCTGATCTTCAAATGAATCGTGCATTTCAAAACAATCTACTTATCTCCTCTTGAAGGGCTTCACTTACTCTCCTACAAAAGGGACTTAAAACGTAGATTCATCAAACTCTTTTAGAACATAAACACCATTATTTATTACTTCATGAACATTGTATGGTCTAAACCATCTTTCCATGAGACTTTTCCTCGATTCATAATGTGTGGGGAATGATATCATAAACAAAAACCCGATTTACTCTCTCTATCTCTCTTGATCTCAAGCAATCTCTTTTATCAAAGTGTATTTTAGTCTTCAATCCTGTAGCTTCCGACCTCTCATTCGCCACCTGCAAATGCTCTTTTCCAGATTCTAGTAGTTTTATTCTTAAAAACAAAAATTACTTTGTAGGTACATTATGTTCCCACTGAAATGAAAACCATGAAAATACATTTGATTGAGCTTGAAAATCTCAATTTTGAAAATTCATGAATTCTTGAGTCATAAAACCAATAGTACGTGTGCATGTCATCCATTCTTCCTAAAGTGAAAATAAAAGAGAATATGGACAACCATGAATAATATGTTTAGAAACCTTTTCTAGTTTGTTCTTGTTGCAACATCTAGCTTGCATTATGCTTGACGTGGATATTTTCTTCATCAAATCCATCATATGGATGGCATGGCACCATCCACCCATATATGTACACTGAAGGATAGCACTTATGTACACACTATTTATTTGTAACAATTGGTTGATCACTTATTATCATTTATTGTAAGGTTAAGGTATTTAACTTTCTAAACATAAAGAGTAAAAGGCCTAAAAGCCACAAGTTAGAAGTGCTTGAGCTTGATTCTCAATCAATCAATCAATGAGTAGATATGACTTCAACTGTCTCTTTTCCTAAATTATAGGAAAATATTCCAATCAATCTAAATTACCAAAGCTACCTCATTTCAAATTCAAAATCATGAAGAAAAGGCATGGTAATATCCTCAAGACTCTATTTAAACTCTCCAAAAAAATTGTACATTAAATAGACTATGGATTTGAAGCAACACATATACTCTTTAATCATTGCTTGGTGCCACTTCTATTCTCGGCTCCATCTTCCTCATACCTTATCAATTTATAGAGATTTTTGCTCTATCTATAGAGCTCCAAATCAATTATTTGAGCATTTAGAATAAAGTTATAATTGTCTATTTTATGTGGATAAATTAACAAGTCATTTGGGTTAGTAATTTGAGAAAAAATTGAGTTATGCAGTCTCGGGGTGCTTCTTTGCACATCCCTAAAGAATTGGAATGACATCTAATCGGTGTTAAGATGATTGCTCCTTCATTGATTCATATAAATTAGGGCTTTTATGCATTTTAGCAAGTGAACCCTATGTATGACATTCACGTACAAGGAAGTTTTCCAATTGTAACTGTGTTGGTTGCTCAAAGCCCTTGAAGACATAACTTCCATCCTTTTTTAGAAGGTTTTTGTGAGCTATTCAATGTGCAAGTTATCTGTTTTGCATCAACTTGTTTTTATTCATGTTCCCAAGTACCTATTGGGTTCTATTGCATGAACCAAAATCCTATTCTAGTTTATTGGACCAACTTCACCAACTTCACCAACAAAACTAGTCCTATTCTAGTTTATTGGACCAACTTCACCACTTGAAACAACTTTCCAAGCCTCTCCAAGCTTCTCCAACTTCTTTCAGTGGTATCAGAGCAACTTCAAGATGAGAGATGGCTCTCCATCAATGATTGAGAAGCTTGATAGACACAATTATGCTACTTGGAAAATCAGAATGGAGGCTTATTTTCAAGGAAGAGATCTATATGGGATTGTATCAGGTGATAAAGCAATGCCTATTCCAAGATCCATAGGAGGAAGTACTCATAAGGAAATAGATAAGCTCGCACTTTGGTGTGCAAGGCATGCTCAAGGAAGCTCAAATATACTCAACTCTATCTCTGATTTTCTATCACCACATATTAGAGGATGCAAGACATCTCAAGAGACTTGGGATGCTGTAGAAACTATCTTTTCTGCTAGTACAAAAGCAAGGAAGAACCATTTTTGGAATAAGTTCAACCAGATGAAGAAGACTCCAAAACAAACCATCACTGAGTCTATTACAAAGGTCAACGAGGTTTCTGAACAATTGGCATGCATTGGAGAGCTTATTGAAGAAGAGGCCATGATGAGGCTAATTCTCAATGGGATTACAGGTGAAAAGCAATGAAAATCTTTCAACACAACCAATGATCTCATCATGGATGTGCAAACTCCACAATTCAATATGTTTCTAGGACAAATCTTCAATCAAGAGGCCAACAATAGCATAAAGGAAGGTAACTCCTATCATGGTAATCAAATTATTCATCCATATGTAGATAAGGACAAGAAGCTGAAATGCAAGATGAAGGAAGACGATGAAGAGGAGAGTTCCCAAGCCAACTTTGTAAGCAAGAGAAAGTGGAAAGGGAAGACGAAAGGAGCAAAGCATGACAAGACCAAAGTCCAAAAATGTTCAACCTTTTGTCATCTGTGACAATACCAGCCACACTACTTAGAATCGTTGGTTCCATGGGAAGACCCTAAAAGGAAGTGGAAGAGGTGCATATGGTAGCAATATAGATAGAATTGGACACAAATTCAACAATAACAATAGAGGGAATGATAGAAGGGACCACAACAACTATTTTGAAGATAAAAAACATCACAAATCATTAATCTTGATAAACTTTAACCATAAGGAAGGTAAAGAAGATGATCATTTATTCTACATAGATTCATGATGTTCAAATCATGTTGTAGGCAACATAGCTCTCTTATCTGACTTGGAAAGTCCAAAGCATTGACATGAAGTTTTGAGCAACGTACTCAACATTCCCACTTTTATAAAAAACCTAATAAGTGTAGAGAAAATAGTTTCAAAAGTCTTGCAAGTTACGTTCACCCAACCTTGTGGAAGATCCATGTCACGACTTCAAGAAGATGGTCAGAGGTGAGAAGCATGGTAGGATTTTTACTTCTGAAGTAGGAGAATCCAACAACATCACTCTATTGAACTTTGGGTCTCAAACCCTAAGCGAGCTTGAAGTTTGGCATAAGTAAGAGGCTAGCTCATGTGAATGAAAGAACCTTAAGGGGTATATGCAAGGATCAAAGTTTTCTTGGATTGCCAAAACATATCAAAGCAACACATGATCAATAGATGTGATGCATGTTAGATTGGGAAGGCACAAAAACAACCATTCAACCACAAAGGTTACATCCACAATAACGTATTAGACTTAGTACATAGACATGTATGGGGGCCAAGCCAAGAACATTCATTAGCAAGATCAAGGTATTATGTCTCAGTTATTGACGATCAGTAGATGGAATATTATATACTTCATCAAGAGTAAGAATGAAGTGTTTGATTGCTTCAATAAGTATCTAGCACATGTGGAGAACCACAAAGGCAAATCACTCAAGAAGCTCAGATCTGATGGAGGGGGAGAATACTTCCCCAAAGAGTTTGATGAGTTCTTGAAGGAGAAAGGTGTCAAAAGGGAAGTGACTACTAGGTAGTCTCCTCAATTACATGGAATTGCAAGGAGAAGAAACAAGAAATTGGTTGGATAAGCTAGAAAAATGCTTGAGGAGAAGTGGTTGCCACATTATCTATGGGTAGAGTCTATTTCAACTCCTGTGTAGCTTGTCAATAGACTAACATCCAAACCACTTCAAGATATGAGTCCTTATGAAGCATGGTATGGAAGAAAACCTAGCCTTGGACATTGTAAGGTGTTTTGTTGTTTAATTTATGTTCATGTTGTTGATATATTTAGGTAGTGATGTGTGTGAACACGCTAGGACCATCGAGGCACTTTTTTCCCTCTTTAGGAGGTTTTTTTCCCCCGACTTGTATATATGCCTATTGTCCTAATGGGCTACTTATCTTTGTACATTCTCTCGTAATACATTCTGTATTGTGTGTTGTGCTCCAAGCTTCTTCTTCTTCCTTGTGTTGTTCACATGCTTCCGCACACGTCTAACTCCAACAATTGGTATCAAACTAGGTCGTCGCTTCATCTAGGGTGCCCTCGACACTCCTCCGTTTGTAGTCTCAGACTCGCATGAAATTTGGTGAGCATACTCAGGGTGTTTCAGAGCTCGTCTCGGCCTCGGAACGCATTATCGCAGCACTTGTGCAGGCTATTTTGTCTTTTTGTGCCAAAGGTATATACCAGTTTCTATTCGCCACTATAAGTGTTTTAAAGTTTGCTATAGGTCTAGCGGAATTTGTCTGGGAAGTTCTGTTCAACTTTTTGAGATACACTCAATTTTCTGCATCAAGGTATTTTAGTCACCAGCCATGGCTGAAAGCAGTGATGTATTCCGTATGTTAGCTGTTGAGGATAAGTTGGATAGTACGAACTACCCGTTATGGGCTTATATGATGCGACATGTGTTGGTTGCAAAAGGACAGTGGAACATCGTGCAGAGTGTCGAAAAACGTCCTACAACTGTAGGTATTGAAGCTAATGCAGAAGGTGTCGAAGATGGTGATATTCTGCATATTCCTGTTCGTGCTGCGGTTTTTGCTGCACCTACTGTAGAGTAGATTTGTTGGGATGGCAGAGATGCCCAGGCACATGCATTGATAGCTTTTTGTGTCAAACGTGCCATTATTCCTCATATTCTCTCTTACAGAATAGCTAAGGATGCTTGGGAGACACTTACCACATTGTACCAAGCTCGGAATGAGGCTCGTGTTGCTTACCTCCGAAAACAGTCGGAGAGTGAGCGCATGAATGAATGTGATTCTATGGACAATTTCCTAACTAAGATCGAGACTTGAAGGAACAGTTGATTTCTGCTGATGAGGTTATACCAGATAGCTCACTTCTGCAGACTGTTCTAAATCATCTTCCTGGATTCATATCAGAGTTTTTCTTCTACTCTTCGGTTGATGATGAAAGGCAATCCAAATGCCTTGTCATTTGACGAGTTAGTCTCTATTTTGTTGCAGGAAGATCAGTCCAGGTAGAACAGGTCCATTATGCATGTTGCAGATCAAGATTTTTTGCCTAGTCAGAAGGGCAAAGGAAAATGGAGCTCTTCTACAAGTAAGCAGAAATCTGCAAATGCTGCACATTCGAAGAACCAAGACAAAGATGAGAAAAAAATCAGAAAAGCAAAAATTGGTTTGTAAGTACTGTAAAGGGAATGATCATATCATAAAGAACTCTCCAAAACAAGGTGCAAAAGAGGCTAGTGTTGGTTCCAATGAGGCAACTTCTCAGCGTTTGCAGGTTTCATGTGATGATGCAGATCATTCCATTTCTCATGTAGATTTACATGATGCACTAGTTGATGAGAGAGCTGATATTGAGTAGGCAAAAACTATGCCAAAATGGCTGGTGCAGACTTTGCGTGACAGCAAATTAGATGCACCTTTGTCATATTGTACTCGTTCAGGCTCTCATAGTGCCCCTTTTGCATTAGATTGCTATGCTATGGCTACATCTAGTCTCTGTGATGATAATGAGCTTGTTTCGTTTGATGAAGCACAAAATTTAGAAAATTGGATGGCTGCTGTGCAATCTGAATATGATGCTATAATGAAGAATGGTACTTGGTCTTTATGTGACTTGCCTCCTGGCAGGAAGGACATTGGCACTAAGTGGGTATACAAGCTGAAGTGTAAACCGGATGGTATAGTTGACTGGTATAAGGCTAGGCTTGTTGCAAAGGGTTATGCACAGGAAAGAGGCCTTGATTTTGATGAGACCTTTGCACCTACATGTTGTATGACTACTGTTCGGAGCATCTGTGCACTTGAAGCTCATCATGGTTGGAATGTACATCAGATGGACATGAAAACAACATTTCTAAATGGTGATGTGCACGAAGAAGTGTATGTTTTTCAGCCCCGTGGCTTTGTGTAAAAAGGGCATGAAAACCAGGTGTGCAGATTAAAGAAGGCATTATATGGTTTAAAGCAAGCACCGCGTGCTTGGTATGAGAAGATACATGCCTATCTGATTGCACATTCTCCTTGTTCACTGCATCACTCCCAGGTGGGATTTGTTGATATATTTAGGTAGTGATGTGTGAACACACTAGGACTGTCGGGGCACTTTTTTCTCTCTTTAGGAGGTTTTTTTTCCCCCGACTTGTATATACGCCTATTTCCCTAATGGGCTACTTATCTTTGTACATTCTCTAGTAATACATTATGTATTGTGTGTTGTGCTCCAAGCTTTTTCTTCTTCCTTGTGGTGTGTGCGTGCTTCCGCAGACGTCTAACTCCAACACATGTACCATCACAAATAAGAGGTAAGCTAGATTAAAGGTAAACAAAGGCAATGTTTATTGGGTATGATTCAACTCAAATGTGTTAGAGGTTCTATAATCCTTCAACCAAGCGATTCACTACAAGTCGGGATGTTGTTTGAAGAACACAATTTTTGGTATGATGAAGACAAACAAAAGGTAACTCTACCATATGACTTGGATTTTGATTTCCATCAATTAGGAAGCAATCATGATACATAGGTCCAAGATCCAAGAAGTGATATAGATGATGAGGAAGACAAAGGGGAAAATTATTACAAGCTATGGAAGTCAAGAGGCAAAGCAAAGATGCAAGAGTGTGGAGAATGCTCAAAGCAAGCACAAAAAAGGTGTGGAAATGATTCCACATTTGTTACAAAGTATTCAATCTACTTGGCAAGAGACTCAATTGCAGAGGAGCCCTCAACCTATGAAGAGGAAAAGGGAAACCCTAATTGGGAAAATTCCATGAAAGGAGAAATAGATGCATTGAAGGAGATGGACACTTAGTATTTGGTTCCAATTTCAGCCAATGATAAGGTAATTTGTTTTAGATGGGTATAAAAAGTCTAAAGAAACTTGGATGGATCAATTTGCAAGTACATGGCAAGATTAGTTTCCAAAGTATGCTCACAAAGTCATGGTGTAGACTATGAGGAAACATTCTCACCAATTGCAAAGACGACTATAATCAGAACATTGATAAGTTTAGCTACTGCAAGAAATTGGAGACTCATCCAACTTGATGTGAAAAATGCATTCCTAAATGGTCGGATAAGTGAAGAGGTATACATATCACAACCACTAAGTTTTGTAAACCCTAATCATGCACCTTATGTTTGTAGACTTAAGCAAGCATTATATGGATTGAAACAAACTCCTAGAGCTTGAAATTATAGGTTGGTTATGTACCTTCAAGATCAAGGGTTCAAACCTAGCAACTCAGATCCTCCTTTATTCATAAGAAGGGATCACAATGAGTTTATCTATCTATGTGTATATGTAGATAATATTATTGTGATAGGTGATGATCTAAATGGCATTTAGAGGATCAAGAGATAGATGCAAGAGGACTTCAAAATCAATGATGTAGGTGAGGTCACACATTTCCTAGGTATGCAAGTGATTTATAGAGATGAACGGATGTATCTAACTTAGAGAAGATACATTCAAGACCATATTCTCAAGTTTAGAATGCAAGACCTAAAGCTTGTAGGTACATTTTGATGTCAATTCTGAAACAAAAAAATAAATAGTTTTTTTACTTTTTAATAATAAAATACTTAATATTTTTACCAAAAGCTTATACCTTGTTCTTTGTACGAAACTGTAAATTCTTAAAAAATAGAGTAACTCTGATGAATTATAGTTTTGGGGAATTCCTTTATAAAACATTACACTCATATATGCTCCTTCTGATTGTCCTTGAATCCTAACAAGAAATCTCAAAAACCTTCCAAGAATGCATCTTTTGTGACATATTATCTTTTCCTAGAATCTAGGAAATGAATTACAATCTCACATCTAATTCATAATTGATTGAAATGCTAGTGGGAGACTTGACTCATGAAATATGATCTTCAATTGTAGCCTCGAATAAATACTAATGCCATGGTACATAAAGAATTGTTCAAATATGTGAATGTAGAAAGGTCTATATGAATCCATATAATTTTTCCACATGATTAAAGTTCATTTCAAGAAATAAACTTGATTTTGATTGATGAGAGCTTCAAACTCCAAGCATGCTTAAAGTTTGTTTGCTCTAACAACTACCCAATGAGACTCGTCACCATCATCTTAGAAGTTCAAATGTCTTCTAGACACAACATTGGTATCAAATCCATGGAAGTAGGCTTGGGAAAGGTGGATGGATTATGTATGGTTGTGGGTACCTAGTGCCTTCTTTAAAAGTCACTTAGACACTGTGTCTCAAAGCAGACAAAAAAGGCATGCAATTCTTTGAGAAATCTATGCAATAAAGATGGAAGTGCATCTCTCAATCCATAACACCGAGAGATGTTAGGTAGCATTGGAAAGCTCTTAGAATGAAATATCTATGGCAAAATAGCTAAGAATATAGTTTGAGATAGTGACTATAGTTGAGAACACAATTTAGCTATTAAAGTTTAGAACAAGTGGTTCAAGGAACCAAGGTTGTAACAAGGGTTTTAAGAGAGAGTTCCAAGTTGAAGACCTCTATTCAAGGCCCCCTCAAGAGTTGAAGTGATTATCATTGAGGAAAATGATTAATCAAGGTGAGAAGAATGTCATAGAAGTGAAAGGGAGGATATGTTTGAACCACAACTTAAGATGTAGGATTTGGTAGTAATCCTAAACCATATCTTTTGATGCATGTGTTTAACCCTTTAAAGTAGTAACCATGAGTTCATGAGGTTTAAACCCCTATGGATACAACAAGGTCCAAGGACATTAAAGCACACTAAATTTTTTAGAGGGTGTGTGTTGTGAAAGAGGTCAAGGTAGAACCAATTTGTATCAAGCATGAGTTTGCAAACATGTTTATAGAGGTAGAACGAGGCTATTCGCATTAAAAATAAGCGTCTATAGATACGTTTAAGTCAAGGCCGGGGGAGTGTTAAAATTAGAGATGTAAACCTTGAACCAAAGCCCAAGGGCATCGGTGAGAAATAGAACTATCACTTGGATGCCTGTAAGACCAATTTTAGCTACGAATACATTTGAAACACTTCCATAGTTCGTAGGTCACGAAACTATTAAGAGGTGATTCACACATTCCTTTTAAAGTGAAGGAGCTTATGCTGAAAGTCTATATATGCATGAATCCAGTACGTAATATTATGGCCCCAAGTTATTCTATTTTTTAAACAGGGCGTATAGATAACCCCTTGCCGAGCTACGTTTTTTCTAGCTTACACTTCAAATGTCGGTCGCCATTATTCACTGCATCTGTATGCATGTTGCTAGTTTCGCAACAGTAATTTGTTTCAGTTGTATCTTAACCTTCTATTATAAACTTTAGCTGATTCAAATTGTGTCTAATTTCGCATGTAGTATGTGAAACGTGCTACTAATTTTCTGAGTTTTTTTTCGATTCTATTGGGAGCAAGATTTGAAAAATCTAAAGGTATATCTATGTACATATGCAGAGGGCAGCAAATATAGAATTTCTTTATAGAACATTTTATTCCTATGTAGAATTCGCAAAATTGAGCGGTCTAAAGTGCTTTAAGATAGCTGGAAGTCTCTTGTTTCAATGTAGAACTTTTCATATTCATCAATCATCAAAACTCTCATTTAGAGCGAAAACAATGCGTTTGGGTCATTCTGAAAGGTAAATAACCTTTCGGAGCTGCATAGAGGTGTTGTTCGTCCCCAACAAATCCTTAATGAGTGATGCATTTTCTAGTTCATGGACCTTATGTTTTCTTTCAAATATAGCATGCTACATTTGCGCATAGAAAGTAGTGTGTATTTGCATCCCTTGAAACAAAAGAATTTGAGTATGAGAAACTTGATATGTGACTGTCGACGGATAATGCTAGAAATTTGGATACAACAGGAATCCACATAAGAGATGGCGATGAGTTCTTTTCAAAGGAGTTTTCTAGACCTTTTGATGATGACGAAGGCAATTTTTGCTTATATATTGACATCGATTATAGAGATCTCAATCTTTCACGTGCTCCCCTTCTCCTCAACGACAGTTGTAATAGCAATGGTCATGACAATAATAATTATATTATTTATAATAATATTATTTATAATAATATTTTTGGTAATACCAATGGTCCTGTCAATAATAATAATGGTAATAAAGGAAATAATCATTAGTTTTTTAATTTGAAAGAGGTCATTTTAGATTCATGAAATAGCAACGTATCTGCACTAGAATATTAATAGTGTCCCCTCAGTCACGTGATACAGCCTCATCTTCTCGCTCCACATTTGGAAAGGATTTTCCTTACGACAATGCCAACATCTCTTACACTTAAGCAAGCGCTCAATGAGAGATTGGCAGACATTAATATATCTTCCGGGAATCATTTACAATATCCTCAATATTCAAGTGCTTTCTGGGAAAGAGAGTGATGAAATTCTAGTTTTCTTTTCTTATTCTCACAGTATCTTCCATCTTGATTCTACATACATAATCAAATCATTTTCCATCTTGCTTCCACACACCACTAATGGGATCTAGAGTGATAAAATTGTTAGTGTCTTTTGATTCTCAAGATACCTTTCATCTTGTTTCCACTCACTCCTCCCAGACCCTCTAATTGAGGGGGTTCTTCACCTCGCATGAGGAACATACTACACTTATCCCAAGCATTGATTATGTCTATAAATAGACACCAGTCTCCAATGTCAAATCTATGAATAACATCAATGTTTTCAAACCTCGTCCACTTCCTTCTATCTTGGTGGCAAACGTGCTTCCACATTCTTTTTGTTTTTTTGAAAGTTTGTTTGCTCCTTGGGGATTCGTTGAGTCCTCTCTCATACCCATCGCCGTATTGAACCAAATAGAGTCGTTACGTTTGATCGGAGGAGCCCACTTCCAATCATTACTAATCTTGCAAATATTCATTAGCATGCTTATCAGATAAGGTGCTTTCAATTGGATTGTTCTTAAAACCATGTGCTATCAAATAGGCATGTACCTTTTCGTACCAAGCATGTGGTGCTTGCATTAAACCATATAATGCCTTCTTTAACTTGCAAACCTACTTTTCATGCCCTTTTTGCACAAAGAGAAGGGGCTGAAAAACATACACTTCCTCATGCAAATCACCATTCAAAAACGCAATTTTACTTTCCAAATTATGTATATTCTAACCATGATGGGTTGCAAGTGCATAGATGCTACAAACAGTAGTCATACTGCATGTAGGTTCCAAGGTCTCATCAAAATCAATGCCTCTTTCTTGTGCATAACCCTTTGCAACAAGCCTAGCTTTATACCTACCACCACTTCCATCAGGCTTACGCTTCAGCTTGTAAACCCACTTAGTGCCAATGGCCTTCTTGCTAGAAGGCAAGTCACATAGAGACCAGGTACCATTCTTCATTATAGCATCATATTGACATTGCATAGCAGCCATCTAATCTTCTAAATTTTGTGCTTCATCAAATGAAAGAGGCTCATTCTCATTGTGGAGACTAGGCGTAGCCATAGCATAGCAATCTGATGCAAAAGAGGCACTATGAGAGCCTGAATGAGTGCGGTATGACAAAGATGCATCTAATTTGTTGTGATGCAAAGTTTGCACCAGCCATTTTGGCATAGTTTTTGCTTGCTCAATATCAGCTCTCTCATCAACAAGTGCATCATGTAAATTTGCATAAAAAATGGAATGATGTGCATGACCATATGAAACGTGCAAAGGCTGAGAAGTTGCCTCATTAGGACCAGCACTAGACTTTCCACCTGTAAATAGAGGTAGCAAAGTATCATACATGTCTTTCGAGCTAACAAATGTCTCCTTAGTAGATGAAAGTAAGGGTTGAATAGCATCTTCCACAAAAACAACATCACGACTAACCAGAATGTGTTTAGCCTGTGGATGATACAGATGATAACCTTTGCTTTCATAACTATACCCAACCAAAATACATTTTACTACTTTATCATCCACTTTTTTGTGATGTCTAGGCACTAATGCATATGCCAAACAACCAAAAACATGCAGATGAACAACAGATGGCTTGCAACCATGCCAAGCCTCATATGGAGTGATAGACTGCAGTGCTTTAGTGGGATACATGTTAAGTACATATGTTGCACACATGATAGCCTCAAGCTAGGAACTATGTGGTAGAGCCTAACTCTTGACCATACACCTCGTCATCACCATGAGTGACATGTTCTTCCGTTCAAAAACTCCATTCTATTGAGGTGTATACCCCACTGTACACTAATTTTTTATCCCACATTCAGCCAGAAATGCATTAAAGTTAGAAGACATATATTCCTCCCCTCGATCAGAATGGAGGGTGCCCATTTTACATGATGACAGATTTTCAACCAAAACCAAAAATTTTTTAAATCGAATGAATTCTTCAGACTTTGCTTTGAGTGGATATACCCATGCATGCTTGGAAAAATCATTAATGAAAGTCACAAACTAAAGATAGTTTTCAAAGGAAGGTGTCTACATAGGAACACAAACATCACTATGTACAAGCTGCAATTTCTGAGTAGCCCGAACTAAAACATCTTTTGGGAAGGATGAATGCTTTATTTTCCCCAAAATACAACCTTCACAAACATGTTTACCAGGTGTCTCAAGTTTGGTCAAAGAGGGCACCATTTCAAATTTCTATAGGCATAGAAAACTAGCAAAATTCATATCACCAAAGCATGCATGCCAAAGCTTTGCATCGGACATAGCTTGAGAATCATGTACTGCACATGCTGAATCATTCATAGATCTTTCATAGTCTATGAGCTTATATAGCCCACAACATAGAATGCCCAAAGCAATAATCACATTGCCAATTCTACAACAACCATTCCAGCCTCTTTCTTCTTTGCCTCTTTAGCAGCCAGCTTTGGACAGCTCTTAATGACATGATCATTTTCTTTATAGTATTTGCAAAACAATTTTAGTTTTTCTGATTTGTTCTCATCTTTTTCTTCCTTCTTTGATTGTGTAGAATTAGCAGATTTCTCCTTACTAGTAGAAGAGATCCATTTTCCTTTGCCCTTCTGACTAACTAGGAAAGCTTGATCTGCAACCTGCATAATAGACCTATTCTACTTGGAGTGATTCTCCTACAACATAACATAAACTAACTCTTCAAATTTTAAGGCATTTGGACTACCTTTCATCATCAAGCGAAGATTAGAAGCAAAACTCTGATATGAGTTAGGAAGAGCATTCAGAATAGTCTACACAAGTGAACTGTCAAGAAGGACTTCATCAGCTCACTCTCCAATTGTTTTCAGAGGTAAGCAACACGAGCCTCATTCTTAGCTTGGTACAATGTGGTAAGTGTATCCCAAGCATCCCTATCTGCTCTACAAGAGCGAATGTGAGGAATAGTGGCACGTGTGATAGACAAGGCTATCAGTGCATGTGCCTGAGCATCTTTGCCATCCCAACAAATTTTCTCTACAGTAAGTGCAACAAAAATAGTAGCACAAACATGAATATGAAGATTATCAGTATCTTCAACACCATCTACATCAGCTTCAATACTTGTATTTACAGGTGTAATAGGACGTTTTTCAACACCGTGTACAATATTCCATATTCCTTCTACAACGAATACATGTGGCATCATATAAGCCCACAATCGGTAGTTGGTACCATCCAACTTACCCTCAACAACCGACATACGAAATACATCAGTGTTTTCAACCATGGCCACTAACAAAAATACCCTGATACAAAAGAATAATTGTATCTAAAAAAGTTGAAAATAACTACCCAAATGAGTTTTTCTAGACCTATAGTAGACTTTGAGACGCTTAAACTGGCAAACCAAAACTCGTATATATCTTTGTCACACAAAAAACATAGCCTACACAAGCTCTATGATAGTGTGTTGAGAGGCCATACGATCTCAGATCACAATTTCGGCACCACACAACCAAGCTGTTTTGATCTTTGAAACACCCTGAGTATGGTCACCAAATTTCATGTGATTCTGAGAGTGCGACGGGAGAGGCGTAGATGATACCCTAGATGAAGCGACTACCTACTCTAATACCAATTGTTTGAGTTGGATGTATGCGGAAGCATGCGAGCAACACAAGGAAGAAGAAGAATCTTGGAGCATAACACACAATATTGAATGTATTACCACTAGAATGTACAAAGATAAGTAACCAGTTAGGGCTATAGGCGTACATACAAGCTCGGGGAAAAAAAACCTCCCAAAGAGGGAAAAAAGTACCCCGATAGTCCTAGTGTGCTAACACACATCACTACCTAAAATATATCAACACGAGCTTTACCCCCCATCTATAGGGTTGTTGTTTTGATTTTCCAATGTTCCATCGTTCGAATGTTCTGCTATTCCCATGTTTTGATCTTCCATCTTCTATTGTTTTTTGGCTTTCTAAAGATTTTGGTCCTCCAAAGATTTTGGTCTTTCTAAGATTGCAACCTCTTGGAGTTTTTGACACCATTTAAGCACTTGTTAGCCCTTAATGTAGAGTCTATCAAGATCATCATCTAGGCTCCATATCGCTAATGCAATAGTGGAGATTACCATCTTTGTAGTTCCATATCTATTTTTTGCACATCTCATTCCACATCTCCTTTTTTCTACATTTTTCTTCTTAGACCTATCTATTAATCTATTCCGTTGTGCTATTATTTCCTTATAGATGTAAATAGGAATATTGGTCAAGGACATGTAGACATTGTCAAAGCTATTGCAAAGGTATGTAGAGGTAATGTCCTTTAGTAGCCGTATTTTGTGTTATTTGCATTTGTGGTTGACCACACGACATCACACCCAAGAGTAGGTTTTAGTCAAGTGAAGTAATGAATTGACAGAAACCAATTTTCCCAATTGAATTATATTTGTTTTCTTAGCTTACATGGCCTTGGAATACTAATCTCTCTAGACAGGGTCATTTATGTTTGAGGACGAAACAACTAGAGCACAGAGTTGAGAAATTACAGAAAGCAAAGTAAAAGCTAAAGGTGTCAAGAATCATGAAAAAGGCTTACTTTGACAAGAAATATGAACTGCATCGTACAAAGTAAATGATAATAATAATTATGTTTTAAGAGAACTAGATAACATTGTTTGTAAAATGCCTTTCGAAATAAATTAGGTAAAGATTTTCAAAAGGATAGAAGGAGACAAATATGACATTCTAGACTGTCACATTGATGTATTTTCTTGGAGAAAAAGTGAACCAAGAAGACCAAGAGAGTAGGGAAAGTGAAGAATAAAAAAAATGGCTTCTTTTAAAGCATGGATTCTATAGATGGCACGTTGAAGAAAATATGTGTTTTAAAGAAGAAACCTAATCGACGAGGATTTCACAATGATATTGTTTTCTCTTAATACAACTATATATATCTATTGAATTGGCTTTGATTTTAAGAACATATAAGAAATCAAATAAAGCGGAGAAGACGAGAATTTGGACTGATGATGTTAACGACGATCAATACACACGATGTCAATCAAATTTCTATTTCAACAAAGAGACCAAACATTTCCATTCCAACTTTGTTGCTTCTTCATATGTATACAACAATGCATTCAGTTTTCGGTATAGCTCAAATATTTGTCCTAACCTAAAAGGACTCAATTAGAAACAAGTAAATCCATATTCTTTATGATTACATCATATACATGAAAGGCAAGGAAGTTATATGAATAGATTTTGCTAGTGGATTAGGGCTTTTGTTAGTGAAACCCTAAGTAAGGAAAAGCAAAGTCCGACCAAATGCCTATGTATATAAGCATTCTTGAATACTTGGTGACATTGGATTATTTAATTTGACCTATTGGTCTCGCAATAGAGCCTACCATTAGATCTGATTATATTATAATGTTATCCTTCATATACCATTCAGCTATGTATATGTATGCATATATGCATTTACTGTACTACGTTGGGCTAGGAGGTAAGTGGAACTAGCTTGATTAGGTATTTAGGGCCATGAGTGGATCCCAGTTTCATCATCTAAACTAGTCTATATATTATCATGCATCTATGACGGATGCAAGTGGTTGGAGTCACTCTGACCAAGTGGTCAGAGCCACTAGATGATCGATATTTCACATCAGGATGAGGCTCTTTATCATGTACTATATCAAGTCGACAGAAAAGTGGAGTAAATGTGGCCAACTGGAGAGGTCCATGAGTTGCACCCGACTTGGATATAGGTCAACTTGTTCTAAACAAATGATGAAGTGTATAAAAGGTTTAGCTTAGATGAAGAGCAAAAAGAAAGATAAAATAAAACAAGAATGAAACGTAAAATAAGAATTTCTATTAATTCATTGGGCAGGAGGAGACCAACAAGGGAAAAGAATAGTAGTGTGACAAGTATGAGGCTTGAAAAACTAAGCTAATAGTCATTGGTATATAGGAGTGTTTGAGATAAGTGGATAATCTATATAGATTCTTTTTCTGATTGTGTTAATTGTGTCATGCTGAGACAAGTATGAGGCTTAACTCTACTACATTGGTATGAGGCTTGACTCCACTACATTGACTAGATTCATATAAAACTCATTATGTTTGCATGGGATGAACATATGTGTGTAGTTTAGTTCAACTACTTTACATCCACTTCTGACTATTTGATACTTATGACTATTTAGGAATGTTATGTATGTAGTCTGGTGCATGCCGAAGATGCACAGGTTCGAATAGGGGAGTCGAGTAAAAAAATTATTTTCAGTGATCATATGCATGAAGTAATTTAATTTGGTTGTGTTTGTACATCTATTTCCGCTCATTCAAATTTCAAAGCATTACATTGCATTAGTTGGATTTTTTTTGCATCTACTTACTCTAGCTGGATTTGATATTTTCATTGACTTGAAGGCATTGAACTAGTAGATTGCATTCATTGGACCATCTGAATGAAGAGAGAAAATAGAATCTTGTTTGCATGTATATCTAAGAAACCATCTGAATCAAGAGATCAAATAAGAACTTGTTTGCATGTATATCTATGTGCATGTATGTGCAAGAGTTACCGAGTTTCTTTGCTTGTATGTTATCATCCGGGTCTAGCGTGAGGATGTGTTCCTATGCTTGTATGTGTCATCCGCGTCTAGCGTGAGGATGTGTTCCTATGTGTATAAGCATGTAATTTGACATTGTACGTATTTATGTGACTTTTTCGCTAATCACATGTGCAACTATGTGAGGATTGTGTTTCCTATGTGAATGCTTATGTGTCTGTATCTATTACATTTATGAGCATAGATATGCATACGTTAATCTGCATACATTTATGTGCATGTGCATATTTCTACACGTAAGTCCGCCCATAAGTAAGTAGTTAAGTAGTTATGTGCGCGTTCTACGCTTCTCTCAAAAATTACACAAGAATAAATGTGCGTGTGCTCCCTTTGGAAGGGCTGGAATAAAGTCAAAAGCTTCACAAGAATTAGTGAGGACTGGAAGTGGGCGGCCGGAATCAGACAAAACGACTCTATCTGGTTTCCGATACATGGCATCCGGAGGGTGGAATCGTGGAACATTCAAAATGCCAAGAGGTTATGGAACAAAGGTTTCAAAAAATGGAAACACCTCTGGAAACATGACACCCACAGTTGGATCAACTTCGAGGATATTGACCCTTGCGTAAACATCTCCTACGAAGAATGGAACACTCTGCAAAGCCGCTGTCTCGCATGGGATCGTCACAAGACTCGCCTTCTCATGGGACACGACACACCGAACTCGCTCGGTCTCAAATGGCACAATGGAAATAGCCTACTGAAAATCCCGAACATCAAAGAATCGGCTGACCACCAGATCAGCCTCAACAAGAAGTGGAGCCTGTCTTGGACGCGGCTTCGGTGGGACATGAAATTCATGGGCATCTGGCACCCCCTTATAGAGATTAAGAAGTCGGTCCTCTTATGGCAAATTCTTCATCGAGGAATTTGGACCAACCATAAGGCTAGCAAACTTTGTGGGACTCCTCCGTGGTGCAAACGCTGCCACCGGGCCATCGAAGATGTCCCACACATCTTCTTTACTTGCCCCAACTCCTACAGAATCTGGCAGACGGTTGGAATGAAAATCAGACTTCAAAATCAGCTTAGCTGGAAACAAATCCTTTTGGGTGAAGCAATAGGCTGCTCCGCGACACTCTGGAACGCCATCAGAGGGGAAGCCTTGTGGAAAATTTGGCGGGAGAGGTGCGCCCTCAACTTCGGCGATCCCCCCAGGGAGTGGTCGATCGAGAAATCATTATTCCTCCTTGGCAAAAGGATTGTTAACAGCAAGAAGTCCCCCCCCCTTCAGACACCATCAAGTCCTCCTTTTGATCAACAACAAGCTTAAACCCAAGTGGGCCCCGCATGAGGGCGACGAGAGGGTGATTAACCTTCTCTGTAATGCAACCTAGTTTTCACTCAAGCTTCCCCTGCTTTGTGGGACCTGGGGGGTCCCGTGGGCACTAGTCCCCTTCTATTTTACCTTTCTTTCTTAATTTAATTCAAGTCCGGGAGAGTAGGCAATTGCCGAACTTCCTTTATATTAAAAAAAAAATTACACAAGAATTACTGAAGACTGGAAGTGGGCTTCTGGTATCAGACAAAACGATTCTATCTGGTTTCCGATCCATGGCATCCGGAGTGTGGAATCTTGGAATATTCAAAATGTCAAGAAGTTATGGAACAAAGGCTTCAAAAAATGGAAACATCTTTGGAAACAATAAACTTCGAGGATATTGACCCTTGCGTCAACATTTCGTATGAAGAATGGAACACTTTGCAAAGCAGATGTGTCGCCTCGGATCGTCACAAAACTCGCCTTCTCATGGGACACGACACATTGAGCTCGCTTGGTCTCAAATGGCACAATGGGAATAGCCTATCAAAAATCCCGAACATCAAAGAAACGACTGACTATCAGGTTAACCTCAACAAGAAGTGGTGCCTGTCATGGACGCGACTTCGGTGGGACATGAAGTTCATGGCTATCTAGCATCCCCTCATAGAAATCAAAAAGTCTATCCTCTTATGGAAAATTCTTCATCATGGAATCTGGACCAACCTTATGGCTAGCAAACTTTGTGGGATCCCTCCCTGGTGCAAACGCTGCTACCGGTCTATCGAAGATGTTCCACACATCTTCTTTACCTGCCCCAACTCCAATAGACTCTAGCAGGCGGTTGGAAAGAAAATTAGACTTCAGAGACATCTCAGTTGGCAGCAAGCCCTGCTGGGAGAAGCGATCGGCTGCTCCGTGACTCTCTGGAACGCCATCACAGGGGAGGGCCTATGGAAAATCTGGCGGGAAAGATGTGCTCTCAACTTCGGTGACTCCCCCAAGGAGTGGTCGATTGAGAAATCCTTGTTCCTCCTTGGCAAAAGGATTGTTAACTGTAAGAAATCCCCCCCCCCCTTCAGGCATCACCAAGTTCTCCTTTTGATCAATAACAAGCTTAAACCCAAGTGGGCCCCTCATGAGGGTGATGAGAGGGTGATTAACCTTCTTTGTAATGCCATCTAAGATCTGTAAAAGATTCCTCTGCTTTGTGGAACTTGGGGGGTCCCGTGGGCACTAGTCCCCTTCTCTTGTACTTTTCTTTCTTTATTTAATTCAAGTCCGAGAGAGTAGGCTAATTCCGAACTTCCTTTATATAAAAAAGAAAGGAAGAGGCATGGGAAAACAAAGGAAGGGAAGGAGCTTCAGGGCTCGATGGATGAGAATAGATGGCAGCATGTTATGAGTCATCTTGTTTGAGCTATTGGAGGCGAACAACAGGATTATGGAGAGAGTTCTATCTGATGGCCATATGCAGGATGGCATTCTCGGGAAGAGAAAGCACTCATAGACGAGAGAGTTCTCTCCGATGGCCATCAGCAGGATGTCATTCTCGGGAAGAGAAAGCATTTAAGACGGCTCCCAGATTAGATACGTGCAAGCAAGATGTCTCTAACAATAGACAGAGTCACTTGAGAATAGAGAG
Source organism: Ceratopteris richardii (assembly GCA_020310875.1). Classification (NCBI taxonomy): domain Eukaryota; kingdom Viridiplantae; phylum Streptophyta; class Polypodiopsida; order Polypodiales; family Pteridaceae; genus Ceratopteris; species Ceratopteris richardii. The sequence continues at coordinate 143,805,901 of CM035416.1, forward strand.
AGGAAAAATTGGATTGTACATTTGCACGTGAATATTGAGCATGTAGTCAAAATTCTAGAGCATAGCTTGCAAGATTTGAAGGTAGTTATAAACTCTTTTCCATACAGAATTCCATATCAACTATATTAACATCTTCAAATCTAGATGCTGTATATTTATGGGTCCAGGTTGTAAAAGACATGGGTCCTCAGGGTCCAAAGTCAATTGGAGACCCCTTGGAGTTTATTAAAAAACCCTTGGGAAAGTATCTCTGACATTATCGTTTGAGGCCTTGAGCTATTTGGATGTCTTAACCCCAGTTGAAGCTTTTCTCTCTTACGATTAAAATTTTCTAAGTGTAGGGTACTTAACCCTTAGGGAGACCTCTCAGGCCTTTGGATTTGTATGGACAAGCTTGGGAAGAGTCCTTTTAGAATCTATGTGAGAGCCAAGTGATTTCATATGACTTCCAATGTTAGAGGGCCATGGATTAAAATCCGTGTAAGCCTAACACTTGACAAGCTCTACTCACATTTCTGCCCTTGGCCTAGAGGTATATAGATGGGTGGAATTGTTTTGCTGGATAAGGTCCTCTCTCAGCCCCTTCTAAGTTTTGATTTACACTTGAGGATAGTCTTGCTAATCTCTTAGGATATTAGATTATTGTTTTAGTTCTTATTGTTGTGTGGACACAATAGACCCTATCCAAGTGAGGGAGTCTTTTTTCCTCGAATTTAGAGATCTCAAAGTTAGAGCCAGCGTGAAAACTTGTTGCACCAAGTTTTTAGTAGCTTTTTATATGAAGAAAAAGGTGGATGGGGCATTGCAAATGATAGAATCTAGTGAGCTCTTTTGTGAGCCTCTAAGGAGGAGAGTGAAATCTCCCTCTAAAGATCTCTCGAACGGCCGTACACACGCAACTTCATTACGAACAATCTAACATGCGACAAGGATCCATGCACAATACTCCTCTCCTTTTGATATGATAATGAATAGTCAGCAATCTATTTTATGGACTTCAGTATCTTATGGGCTTCAGTCAGTGCAATTATCATGCATATCGGATAAGTTTGCAGCAGCTTTCACGTTAAAATAATTCATGTGGATCTAACCCTCTAAAAGGAACAAATAGCCCATTTGTTGCCATCCATATTCACATTTTTTGGCCCCATTTTCTTCTTGGAAAGGAGCTTTCTGAAATCTTACGAATGGGTAGTATAAAGCTCTCGTAAAATAAGCTTTTATTAAATACATGCAAGCGTATTAAGCTCATAGAGATTATTGAAAAGTTTTTGTCTACTTGCAACAAAGCTTTAGCCCCTTTTTCTTAGTCGCGTAATCATTAGGAGATATAGCTCTCGTGCATTGTCCATTAAATAACACATATGATTTTATTAAAATAAAGGCAGTTCGGCTTTGGCCTACTCTCCCGAACTTTAATTAAGATAAAAAAAAATTTACAAGTGAATGGGACTAATGCCCGAGGGACTCCCTGAATCCCACACAACAGGGGTAGAGATTGCAGCTCTATAGCAAATTACAAAGGATGATAATAACCGTCTCTTCCCCCTCATGCGGGGCCCACTTTGACTTAAACTTGTTGCTATCGATGAGAAACACATTATGATGCATAAAGGGTGGGGAATTCTTGCACTTGGCAATTCTTTTGCCAAAGATGGGTTCTGCTCCAAAAATGCGTATCCTTATTGGGTAGGAGCCTCTTTGCCAAGATAGAAATTTCCTGTCCAAAATTCCCAATATCAAGGTTAACACGGACTACCATATCATGCTTAACAAGAACTAGTGCTTAACTCGGACTAGGTTGCATTGGGATTTGAAATTCTCTGAAGGCTAGCGAAATTAGTGGGGCTCTGCCTTGGTGCAAGTGTTGCCATCATAACATTGAGCATCTTGGTGACATCTTCTTCGCATGCCCCAAGTCTCTTCACCTCGTGTAGAAGCAAGCGATTATGGGAGAAATAATCGGCTTGTCTGTGGCTCTGCGCCCGCAACACATATGATTTTTTTCCCTCTTAACTTTTTTAAGAATTATGGCATGAGAAAGACAAGCCTTAGATGCCTAAGTGCTAAAGGAAAGCAAATCCGTATCATATCAAATATAAAGAGAAGAAGTGAACAACGATGAGAGAACAAAAGAGCCTCAATACATTTAAGGCATGAAATAGGACTACAAATTTTTATATATAATAAAGTGCACATCCGAAGATAATGTAGTCAAAGGAAAACGTTTCTTGAAAGGAATCTTGCACTTTACGCACTAGCATGCATATATGCAATGAAAAGAAAGATTATATGTGCATATTCTATCAACGTGAGATCGTTTCAAAGCTTTTCTTTGTGCACATATTAATGGACAGATTAATGTGTATTTGCATGATGATGCATTTAAGGGAAGCACATGTTTGTGCATATAAAGGGACTACAAGAGCATGGAAATATTAATTGCTAAGCATTGTAGGAGATAAGGATAGTTGTTTGGACTATTCATGCCGCACATGTATTTTCACGTAACTACACGTATTAAGATGAGTAGGATTCACTTCTTATTTTATTCCATAAAACTAAGTGTTTGCAAAATCTACTAGATTATTTTGAAATACTTAGCTACTATCTCCAAAGTTAGTAAAGGGAAAAGGAAAGGAAATTGGGTTAATTCATGAACTTTAGATGAGGTAAAATCTTGCCGAAGTGGATCAAGAAAGCCTAAGGTGATATTAAGCTAGTGCCAACAACGTAGCAAGATCCTAGTCTAAGTAGCTAGGTAATGCCTAGTTAACTAATAGCTAAGAAGCGAGTGAGTCAAATAGATCTTAAATTATGGATATATCAACCCATAGAAATAAGGAAACTAACCTAGAGGTGCTCAGAGGGCCTTGCAAGGTACAATTAGACTATACCTAAGCTGATTGACTAGGTGCTCACATCTATGAGGAGGGTTTCAGAAGGTATGGAGCGTGGTTGACAAACCCTAAACACCCCTATGGTTTACATCACCTAGTAGTCAAGTTTGAGAATGGGTCTTATATAGACAAGCAAGGAACTATGTACGTGATTACCAGTCATCCTTAGAGAATAAACGATTTTGTTAATGTTCTCCTAGAGTCACAAATTCAAGACTTATAACAAGATGATCTAGATTCCATCCACACGTAGAACAATAGAAATACTCAATAGAATCATCAATACCACTAAGATACCTCAGGACAATTCCACCATAGAAGTATATGATAATGTGGTTACAAATGTATTTCAAGGTGCACAATCCTCAGACTACGAAAGATTACTGAGTACAAGAGTTCAAGGACCTAAACATTTCAAGGAAACCAACCTATTCAAGTCATGATTTAGAGTGAATGGACTTATTCTCTAACTATAGTAAAGAGACTCATTTTTATCATAGAAAGCATTGTTCCTATATGGTATCTTGAGTGGGAAATTGTGCTTTTACATGTGATAGAAAGAGCCTAATACCCTAGATCAGTGTGTAAGGATGTGCATAAACATAAAAGATAACTTTGGAAAAGAGCTTAAATTCTCCAATTTTAATAAAGGATGAGAATGCTCAGGTAGTGCCACATCTAAGCCTACTTTGTGAATAGAGGAATTCGCTGAGATAGTTCTTCGAAATCTAGAAGGAAACTTATAGAATAGAGAACATTAGGAGGTCGTTGCCATCAAATGTTTCTATACATGGAGCCATGATCACATGGCCAATGCTTGCCACATGTAGAATAAGAATGCTTTAACTCAAGGATCACATTACTAGACAATAGAAAGGAAGTAGACAAACCATATGGCAGAAGATTACCCATACAATATGGAGGTGGTTTTATAAAACTATCATAATCCATATGAGCAATCATATAAGTATTAGAACGAGTATCAAGAAATAACCCTACTATAAGCCAGAATATAGCTACTAGCCAAATTACCAGACATAAAAGACTCTAAGCTAGTGTTAGGTGAACAACTAACATCCCCTACGAATGTAGTTTCAATTGAATAACGTGACAGAACATGACAAATTATTGCAATAAGTACACATAGGTGCACTAATGCGACATTATTTGAAGCAACTAACACAAAAAACATTAAGTCAATTAGGTTTATATTGCCCAACCAATGATGAAGATGTCTATAGGTGGGTTTAAAAATTTCCTTATTTTATTATGAGACCTCCAATTGAACATACTACCTTGTATCAAGTGTCTCTAATAGCATTTTGGAATATTCCTTTAGTTTATGCTTTGTAAACTAAAACTTTTCCTCAGGATATGAAATCACCACAACAAAGAATTCTAGATCATGGGGCTCAATACTATGCACTCATTGGTGATAATATCTTTATGCATGGAAGAGATAAATATTTGAGTTTATGTGTACATCTAAGAGACTATTTGAAGGTATCAAAAAGTGCACACAATTGGGTCGCAAGTGGACACTTTGGACCTGATCATGTGATCAAAGCCATTTTAGTTTCAGGTTTTTGGTGGTCCATCCTTCACATAGATGCACATAGCTATGTGAAATGATGTGCCACATGCCAAAGAGCTCAATATCTTATACATAAAGATGAGATGGCACTAAGACCCAAGATGCATGCACATGCATGCTCGAAGTGGGGTATCAACTTTATAGGTCCCATTAGTCACCTAGCTAGAAGTTCCCATACAGAATACATTATTGTAGCTACTAACTATCTTACCAAATAGGTAGAATTGACATGTAGTTGGAAGATTAATGCACAAACAATGCAAGAAATTTTTCTTGAGAGTGTATTTAAAAGATATGGAATTCTCATAAAATTGGTGATCCATAGAGGAATCCATTTTTTCAATGAAGTGATTGAATACCTATAACACGAATTTATAGTGATTCACAAGAAATGAATGCCATATCATCCATAGGGAAGCAAGCAAGCAAAAAGTACTAATAAGATACTATGGGACGTAGAAAATAATTTCTTAAATTGAGACAAACAACTACATCATGTTTTATGGGCATATCAAGTGGCCTACAAAACTATACTCAATGCAAATACCTTTTAGAAATTCAGCTAGAATGCTATGCTACCATTAGAGTTCTTAATACCCATGCTAAAAGTACAAAAGCATTAGTGGACATACCAAAAGCTATGTCCAAGGATAATGGATTTTGAATGTCTAAGAGTGACTAGATTGAAAGGAGAAACATGCATATACACGGCCAAGACAAGAAGAAACCCTTATTTTGATGTGCACATGAAAGAAAAGTCTTAAAATGTGATAATTGAGTATTGGTGTACACTTTGAAACAACATGCTTGTTAGGAGAATCTGGTTCTAGATCTATGATTATCAATAGACTTTTGGCTAGTGGTGCAATACAATTAGTCACCGTAGAAGGAGATGTAATGCCAAACTACATTAGTGCATGCAGATTCAAGCTTTATGTAGAGACACTAATAGAAAAGATGTGTACAAATCAATCTTTAATTATATAGAACCGATACTCTTTTCTGGGTTCTTTCCTGTCAAGAGGAAGGAGATAAGGAAGAGAGCTCACAAACACACTCTCACTCTCAAGGAGAAGCACACACACAAATTGAGGCAAGGAAGAATGATCTTCTTCTTCTTCTATGACATACAAAGGAATGTACATGAATGACCTAAAAACAAGAATACAACAAGTGCAATATATAAAGATCAATACATAAGAAAAACCTAATGTGCACGAATGAGTGAGTTGAGTTGGCAAGGAACAAATGTGCCATCACTTCTCATAGATAAATCTAATAAAGCTCAATAAGTATCCCTAACATGTACCCGTGTGAACACTATACATGTCAGAGAAATGAAAAACAGGTATGTGTCATCGTGGATCATCACATGTTGAGCTTGATATCTCAACACTCCCCCTCAAGCTCAATGCTATATCCTGTAATCCAAGCATCTCCCTAAACGTGTTCAACTTTTTAGCTCCAAGTGCTTTGGTGAAAATATTAGCAACTTGCTCATCTATTCTCACATAAAAAAGATCAATATCAACCGCTAATACCTACTCTCTGATGAGGTGATAATGTACCTTGATATGTTTTGTTCAAGCATGGAAAACAGGATTCTGTGCTAGCTGTATGCTGCTAAGATTATCGCAATAAATAGTGATAGGCTTTCCCACTTCCATACCTAAATCTGCAAGTAGCATTTCTAGCCATGATGCCTCACATGTTGCCATTGCAGCACCTCCATTAAAGCCATTGCCTTGTAATTGTGAGATATATAAGACTTCCCACAATTTTCCTGTACATAGTAGCATTTTCAAATGCTTCACCTGATGTAGTATCCAACTTCAAATTCTGATCTAATGGCATAGAAATTGTCTTACAATGAGCCATACCATACTTTTGCCACATATTCAAGGCATATTGCCTTTGCGACATCCATATACCTGTTTCTCTGTGTATAAATGCAATGCCCAAGAAATAGCCTAGCACACAAAGATCTTTCAAGTCAAATTCTTGCATAAGAAGTTGCTTTACCTCTTTGATGCTTCCTTCATTATCACCACCTACAATCCGGTCATCAACATAAATAGCCACAATAGTGATGCCATCATCAGCCTTCCTTGCATATAGTGAGTGATCTGCATCACACATAGAAAACACAATGCTGGTTAAGCAATCACCAATCCTTGCATGTCATGCACAAGGGGCTTGTTTCAGCCCATAGAAAGCCTTTTGCAACCTACAAACATATTCTCGATACTTTGAATCTTCATATCCTTGTGGCTGGTCCATATATACTTCTTTCTGTAACTCACCATGTAGGAAAGCATTCTTCACAATGTCATCCATCTGATGCAAAGTCCATCCTTTTGTTGTACTTAATGCAACAAGTGTTCTGAGAGTGGACATTTTAGCTACATGGCTGAATGTTTCCTCATAATCGATTCCATATGTCTATGCATATCCTTTAGCTACCAATCGCGCTTTATACCTGCTTATGCTACCATCAGCATTATGCTTTACCTTGGAAACCCATTTGCAGCCTATGGGGTTCTTTCCTTGTGGCAATGGAACGAGCTTCCATGTATCATCTCCATAAAGTGCAACCATCTCCTCATCCATATCTTTTTCCCAATCTGCAATTCCAATTGCATCTTCAAAGTAGGAAGGTTCAGCAGCTTGTATTACCTTTGTCATGTAGGCACAACGACAATCCATATAGTTGTCATACATCAATTGTTGCACTGAATTCAGCATCCTCCTAGATCTTCTTGGTCCTGGATCACTTCTCCTTGTATCATCTAGATGTGCCCTTCTTACTCCTGGAGTCTTTAGAGAGGGTAGTCCAAGTTCCTCATTAGGACTCTTCTATGAACCGCTTGAATCTCCATCAATGTCTTCAAAACCTGCACATGTTTTATGAATTGCAGAAAGCCTTTCCTTACCTTTCTTGGATGTATTTGATGAATTTTCTGGACTGAAATTTTCACGCAATCTTCCACTCCATGGATTTGAGTTGGAACTATTACTTGGTGATGCATCCAATCCACTCAAAACTTGAGATTTTGCACTTGGTTTTTCAGCATTTTCTTTGTCATTTGGTTCAAGATTCAGTCCTTCTTTGGCATTTGCATCGAAGCTTGACATTTCATCAAGTACGACATCTCTGCTCACCTTTACTTGTCGTGTGAGTGGGTTATAACATTTATATCCCTTTTGCTCAAGGGAGTATCCAATGAAGACACAGTTTTTTGCTTTCGGATCAAGCTTTGTCCTGAATTCATCTGGGACATGTACATATGCAATTCAGCGAAAAACTTTTAGATGTCATAAGTTTGGCTTTTTATCTATAAACTTCTCTTCAGGTGTAACTTGATGTACAACAATAGTTGGAGTTCTATTCATGATGTATACAATAGTATGCATAGCTTCTTCCCATTAACAATGAGGGATATTCTTCTCAGCCATCAAGGCCCTTGCTATTTGTGCTATTTTTGCGTTCAGCAACACCATTTTGTTGTGGTGTGTACCTACATGAAAACTTATGCCAAATTCAATTATTTTTTAGAAAACTGCTGAACTCATTTCACATGTACTCACCTCCTCCATTAGATCTTAATGTTTCAATGTACTTCCCTGTCTACTTTTCCACCATAAATTTAAAATTCTGGAAGTGAGGGAACACCTCGCTCTTCTCTTTCATGAAATATACCCATACTTTGCATGTATGGTCATCAATGAAAGTAACATAAAACTTGCAACCACCCATAGATGTGGTCTTTGTTGGACCCCAAACATCTCTATGTACTATTTCTAGTACATTCTCACTAACATGCTGGTCATGTGGAAATGATGCTCTTAGCTATTTACCAAATTGACATGTTGCACATACCTTTTGCGTTTCTACAACTTTGAAATTTAGTATTCCATGCACAATCTCCTTTGATTGCATCAATTTTAGCCTTTGCAAGTTTGCATGTCCAATCTGTTTGTGCCACATCTCTATATCTGCAATAACTCCTATACCTTTTGCAAACATGGCACATTCATTTCAAGAATCTTCGCATTTAAGGTGAACATCCTACCCACTTTGTTTCCTTTGGCAACCAATCGTCCATCCTGCTTGTACTCCTCTACATATAATCCATCAGCATTGAACCTGACTTGTAATCCCTGGGCAACCATTTGTCCAATAGAAACCAGATTCTTTGTTATATTTGGAACATGCAACACATCAGCAAGATGTTTTACCTTTCCATCCTCCATCGATAGTGCTATGTTTCCTTTAAGCTCAATAGGATGTGATGTGTCATCACCTGTTTCAACATATCTAGGAACTGGCAATTTTTGCAAAGTACTAAACCATTTCACATGATTGGTCATGTGATTTGAAGCATGTGAATCAGCATACCAGACATTATCATTTGATTTTGAAACACTTCCAGATATCATGTTCATCATGTGATATTGAACCATGAACAGCTTCTTAGAATCATCTACACTTGTGGATGCATAGTTATTCTGCTGGCTTCAATTATTTTGATTCTTCAACCTGCAATCACGTCCAAAGTGTCCACGTTTACCACAATTCCAACATCCTTTACTGTCATTACATGAATCATTTCTTTGGAAATTTTTGCGACCTCTTTGGCTCCCCCTGCCTCGAAACTATCCTATTTCTCTTGCATGATTTTGTTGTTGACTTTGGTATTGGTTACTATTTCCTCTTCCACTTCCAAAACCTCTACCTCTACCTCTTCCTCTACTAGAGTAGAATACCTACTCAGAACTAGATTTTCCTTGGGAGTTTGAATCCTCACTAGCATAGATACCAGATCAGCAAAATTCGGAATATTTTCTCTGGTCTATATAGAATTTCCGAACTGCTTATATGCAGCTCCTAAACCACGAAGACAAACTTCCTCCTTATCATCATCATCTACATTCACGCCAATGGATGCAAGTGACTCACATATGCTTTTGATTTTCAAGGTGTAATCACTTACTGACATGATCTTCTTCTCCAATGTATGTAGCTCGTTCTTGAGTTGCAGTTTCTGTGCCTTTGTATTGGTCTCATATAATGTGACGAAACTATTCCAAGCCTCTTTTGGAGTCTTGGCATCCTATATCTGTCCAATCATGCTATCTTGTATGCTAACAGATAGCCAATACATTACCTTTCATGCTCCTTGATTCCATTCCTCATATGCTCTTATATGATCTGCAGTCTGATTCCTTTCTAGTAATTGTGGAGCATTTTCATTCTCTCCTTTGATGTACTTCCACTAGCCTTTTCCTATCAAGAAATTTGTCATTCTGAATCTCCAAGCATGGAAGTTGTTCTTGTCCATCTTATCACTCATAAGCTGACTCATTCTATCTGTGTTTGCCATTTCTGCAGCAATTCACAACACTGCAAAACACTACAAGTAGCACTTCTGCTTGAACACTGTCATACTATGATGTGACAGTTCAATCTCAAAAAACATAATTTCTGTGTACCAACAATGCACGGAATCGCTTGAAATTATGGATCTAGAATATATGAGTGTTGCCGAACACAACACAGGTTACAGTTTATGAAACTGACCTGGTTTTCTTGTGAGCCCCACCTTGCTGGCTCAAAATAGAGTAGCCTACCTTCATGCCGATTTTTGTAGCAAACAGAGGTCATTTGTGATGCCTATTTTATCCACGCCTTGTTGTGTACTCTTCACAGTCGTCTTCTCCATGAGCTCTCTACAGCCACGCTAGCTTTGATACCATATCACGAGGAAGGAGATAAGGAAGAGAGCTCACACACACATTCTCACTCTCAAGGAGAACACACACATAGATTGAGGCAAGGAAGAATGATCTTCTTCTTCTTCTTCTATTACATAAAAAGGAATGTACAAGAATGATCTAAAAACAAGAATACAACAACTACAATATATAAAGATCAGTACATAAGGAAAAACCTAATGTCCGTGAATGAGTGAGCTGGAAAGGAACAAATGTGCCATCACTCTTGGTAGATAAATCTAATAAAGCTCAAAGAACTATCCTTGACATATACTAGCATGACCACTATACATGTCAGAGAAACGAAAAAACTGGTACGTGTCATCCTGGATGATCACATGTTGAGCTTGATATCTCAACATTTCCTACTCGACTAGGAAGGTAATGTTGTTGATCACAAGAAAAAACTAGACCAGAATAGATTCATTGTAGGTGTATGTGTTGTATATAGAGATAGTCGTGTCGGTGCTTTCCACAAACAACTTGGGCCTAAATCTAGAGGAGAAATACATTGATACAAAAATCAAGTGAATGGAATAAAAATCATTGTATTTTTGTCGAATGCATTAAAAATTTGAGGTTAGTCACCAAATGATGCTACCAAGTTTACAAAAAGCATTTCCCACAAAGAGAAAAATCAAGAAATACATTTCCTTAATCCTAGCATAGATGTCATGTCACATAAAAATGTATTCTACTAGCCTCATTGGTACTAGAGGTGTAGGCTCCTACAAAGGAGGTAGCATTTCTTCATATGCTCAAAGGAATCTTATACACTCAACTACGAAGCAAGGAGAAAGACTCTGAGGGTCCTAGGAAAGAAGAAGAGGAGGGGGAGTAGACTAACTTCAGACACGGTTGCTTGAACAATTACCTTTGATGCTAGCCTTCCACAGAATTAAAACCTCACCAATCTCCTAACCTCTTATCGTTTCGTCACTACGAATTGGTACCCGATATGCAAACCACTCAGAGCCTTAACTACTTATGCCCAAAGATGTAGGTCATGGCCGGACATCCCAAACCTTCTATGATCACTCTTCTCTCTCACCATGCTCCACTACTTGATACACTTAACCTTCAATCCTCTCAGCTTATGACCTTCTCAAACAACACTTATCAATCACCATGAGCACTTGCTTTCTTCTACTTGCACACCATAATTGTGTCCCTAGCTCCACTTTAGAATCACCAACTAAACTATTGCTTCTACTCTTTCTCTTCTCTGTTGCAATGCTTTGTAATTAAACTTTGTACTCACAGGTGTAGAGCAAACACTTGGGCATACACTAGACTGGGCATAATGCGGCTCTCAAGGACTCCAAAGACAACATCGCCGTAGTCAATGCCATCACACATTTTGGTCTGCCTTGTCACTAGCAAGCCATTAGTAGCAAAGACATGAAACATTGGACTAAATGACATCCCAAGAAAAAATAAACCTATGAGATCCAACTAGATATACATTGCCTACTTCCAAAGTTCACTTTTCCCTGGAGCAAACAAAACAACTTAAGGAACCAAAAAAGAAAGTAGGTGAAGAGGATCTTTAAACTAGACGTGAAGACCAAAAGAAGGAGATGAAAAGGTTTATTATGTACGTCTACTCCTTATAAAAAATTGGAGCTATGTATGAGGTAGTGTTTTTTCCTCCTATGTGTGACATAGCTTGAGGCTAGAAACACTTACTAAAGGTGTAAAGGCTCATCTTTGAGCATGTCTATGCAAGATGATCATTGATTAGTAGCATTGTTACTTTATAACCGGATCCTAGTAAGGTTTTTAAATTTTGTTTTCCATAGTCATGAGTGTCTATAAGGCAAGAACAATCTCATGCACCTAGCACTTAGCTAAATTTTGCTTTTCCCATTCTTCCTTGTGGTTCGCAGGGTCTAGCAACTCCAACTCTGGGCTTCCACCATTGAGAGTGCATCTTCATTTAATGAATTGTTTGATCTTACATTCCTTTTTTTTCTTTGGTTAGTTTTCTAGACTTTCCATCCCTCTGCTTGCTTCTCCACCATTTTCATTAGCATTGACATGAAGGATTATTTTGTATCAATAGTGCTTGTATCATATCTCCTTTCCACAATGTAATGAACTCGTGATCCGCTTGCATCAGAGTCCTTTTTCTTGGTTGCAAAATAATTATAGTACCACAGAGAGGGAAGCCTTAGCAATGGTATTGGTTGTCCAAAAGTTACACAAGTTCTTGCTAGGTGTGAAATTTTTCATTACAATTGATCACCAACCACTCATTTTCTTATTAAATAAGCCACAAGAAACTTGAAGGATATTGAGGTTAATTCTTTTGTTTCAAAAATTTAGTTCTCTATAGTACATAGACCTAATGTGAAAATGTTATGCTAGATTGCGTGTCTAGGATTAGCATCAATGATCAATCAAATAGAGTGGAAGATGACTTTCTTGATGCTCAATTTTTCTCTACCAAGACACAAGGATGGTATGATGACATCAAGAATTTTCTTACTACTAGTATGTATCTAGCCAATGCGAGTTTTGTGCAAATTAAGAGGCTGCTAATTAAGAGCATACCTTTTACATTCATTGAAGGAAAATTATATAGATATAGTAAGGAGGATCGACTTAGAAAGTGCATGGAAGAAGAGGAGGCAACACAAATCCATTTAAGTTCAGATGAAGGACCAGGTGATGGGCACCTTCTTGGCGATATTATGAGTCAGAGAATTCTTGATGCTTGCTTATGGTGGCCCACAAATGAAAGGGCTAGAGCATGTGATGTTTGTCAAAGGTGTGGCTTTAAGCCCACAAAGAAGCACCATAATCCTTTAATTGTTTTCACATCATGGAAACCATTTGAGAAGTGGGTGGTAAATTTTTTAGGGCCCATCTACGCTACATCATTCCCAAAAAAAAGGAGAATTACTTGCTACATTGATTATGCAACAAAGTGGACTGAAGCTATTGCTTCTCCTCATTGCACAATAGAAACAATTTGAGATTCCCTTCACAACAACATAAGTTTCACATTTGGGATTCCTCTTGAAATTTGCACAAATCAAGGAAATCATTTTATCAATAGGGCCTTGTATGAACTTTCTATCAGATAAAAGGTTTTACATAGGACTTCCTATGCCTACTAGCCAAGAGCGAATGGACAAGAAAATTCAACTAATAAAGTATTGATTTCTATGTTTAGGAGAGAATGTGTGTTGCAACACACTACATACAACATGGCTTATCTAGGTATTATATGGGCCTACGGGTTGGTTTGCAAGGAGGAAAAATGATACTCCCAATTTAGGTTGGTCTATTGGGTAATACCCATTCAAACCTTTTAATTTCTACATGGTTCAACTATAATTACATCTATCTAGGGAAGGAAAGACTCTAGTGCCTCTACTAGACTTTCTGCAATGATAAAAGTGGAAGAGATTCACCCAATGCTATAAAACAATTGGAGTTGACTCCAATTAAGAGGAAAAAGGCTCATGATCAAAATCTATGGACTAATAACTTACAAAAGGGCACACTAGTCCTTTGACATAAACCCCAACTCAAGGCACAAGTATGTGGAAAGTGGCTCCCTCATTTTGAAGGCTCCTACAGGATTAAAACAATGCTTCAGTGGGGTGTAGTAGAGTTATAGAACCTGAAGGGAGAGGCAGTACCATTGGTTAACATATCGAGGCTCAAGGACTATCTTGAGCAAAAGTAAAGCTCTCTAAATCACCTCAGACTTGCAAACTCTATCTAGCTTGTACATAGCATTCTCGTCTATCCTTTTTTTTTTTTGCTTAACTCTATGAAATTCCATCAATTTTCATGTTTCTCTTTAGTTTTTCATGCAACTTAGAAGCCACTTCATAGCCCAATTCATCAACAAGATTTTAGAATTTTATTTAGAATTTTCTTAGATTTTTTTTCCTTTTGTTCAATGCTCTTTTCCTTGTGAAAGAAAAAAAAAAGAGAAGACTTTCTATGGCTTTGAGTGCAGCCACTATCGACAAGTCGTGGAGACTTTTCTTCAGAATTTTTTGTGATTTTTTTGGGTTTTTTATGGAGATTCTTAGGATTTTCTACCTAAAATCATGCATTTTTCTGACAAGAAAATGGACCTCATGTGTTTTTTTTATCCACAAAGAAATCTCTCTCTACCTTTGTCTACTTCTCTCTATCTCTAAATCTCTCTCAATCCTCTCTCTCTTCTCTCTCTACCTTTTCTTTCAACCCCCTTTCCCGATCCCCTAACCCACCCACCCTCCCTCCGCTTTCTTTTTTTTGCTATATAATAAGCCTCTCCAAGACCCTCTCCCACTCATAGAGGCATAAATATTCAAGTAGATTTGGTTCAGATTGGTTCTATCTCTTCTATGCATCCAATTTTAGGGTTTTCGAACCTATTGAGCCATATTTTTAGGTCAGATCGGCCATTGTGAGATGTTTTGAGAACGTTTTGTATGGTTGTATGATTATTCTTATTCTATTGGGCTCTTTATTTGATGTTTCCATAGGTGCATTTCATTGTATATGTCTCTAGCCCCATGCCTAGTTTATGCTAGCATTTTAGGGAGATCTCCATGCCTATCTTACTCTACACTTGTTATGGTGTCAATCTAGTATTGATGGATAGTCCGTATATCTTTTCTTAGCATTCATAGTGATTCTCCTAGCTTCCAGCCTTACGTCATGGCTTCATATATGCCTCTGAGAGCTTCATCTTTGGTTATGGAGGAGTATTTCGAGCTTCCAGCCTCCACCTTGGATCTCGCCCCTTACACTTTGTAGGTACATGCACCTTCTCCACATGAGCCCCCCCCCCACACATTTCTACCCCATCTTGCTCCTACTTCACCTACCACCCATCCTCACCCTAGATCTATTGCTATGCATCATCTTGGCGCTCATAGAGTTGACCTTGCATTTCCATGTCCATCCCTTTCTAGTTCTTCCATTTATAGCCCTTAGGTAACCCCTCCTGGACTCCACACGCTATCCACAATCGAGACAAATTTTGGTTGTTCTGATGGTCAGCAAACACATAGCACAAACAATCACACATTTTCCACAGCCCCACACGCTCCTTCTACATCAATACTTAGTTTTAGGGAAATGTCATCATCACTAGCCCTTTACCTAGATTTGGCCTTAATACATGTCGCCCTCATGGATTTGTTTCTTGAGGATAGTCTTCACCATGCTTGTCTTTGGCATTTCGATTCCATCCTTTAGTTGAATCCCAAGGGTGCTAATGTTCTTACAGCCCTCAGATCACTTGCCCATTTTCCGTCTGGTTCCCTCATAGCCTCTATCATTGCCACCAGTATTGACTCCGATGAGGTTAACTATAGAGCCCTTCCCCCTAGGTTTCCTCTATTCTAGGTTGTCTCGTGAGGAGACTATCACTTATTTCCAACATATGTTTGCCAGCGATGCGATTCTCTTGACATGACTCTTAGCCATGCTTCACTCCTTCATGTTTCATTTCGATCACAATGTTAACACACATCCATTACATAGGACACCCATCCTTTCTCTATTTACTCTGCATCCATCCTAGCATGGCTTTATCGCTTGAATAGTCAGCATATCCTTGCACCTCAACCCTCCATTCCTCACACATCTCACCATCCACTGAAGTCATCCTTCCTTTCCCTATGTTTGAGATACCCATCGGGCCCTATGTTTCTACATCTTCTTACATCGGCTAGCTAAGGTATGACACCCATTGTCTCCACCACCCCACCACCCACTCGTCCATTTTGGGCTTGCTTAATGGATTCTTTTCCTAACCGTAGCCTTGCCACCCCCTCACCTATACTCGAGCTTACTCACCCACACCCTCTACAACCAGTTCTCACTTCCCAGATAACCCCCCTGCCAATCTCAATCGAGTCTGCATCCACTTCCCTTCCATGCCATCACATCACTCACTACATTTTGTCTCTCCACTACCAATATGCCTCCATGATCGATCATATCCATTCATCGATTGCCACCTAGCATCAAGTGTTGCATTCTTCATCGTGCGACCACTTTTGTGATGAGGCTGATTTGGTGAATCAGGTCCCTTTGGAGCTTTGACAATGCTTTTGACTTGGTCTCTGTGATAGCCTTGATTGTCTCCTTCTTTGGCATGAAAGGGACCATCTTCACGGCTCTATGAGTAGCTTTGTAGATTTGATTGAGGAGGCATTACTCATTCATACCTCTTTCCCACATTATCCTCCACCACTAGCCAAAGATGCATCTCCTAATGCTTCTTCCCCATCCCTGCTTCACATCCATTTAAATTACTTTAGATGCCCTTTGGATTCATTCCTGTCCTAGAATGCTAGAGCTCATTTTTGGTGTTGATTATTTATCTTATATCTTTCGATAGTGGGATTCATGGGTTTCATTTGTAGTTGGCTATTGTGTTTGGGCATCTCCTTTCATTGCTCTATTGTTGTGCTTGGATTGATGATATGGGCATCTACTTTTGGTGCTCTCTATGAAATGTTCATGTCATGAGACTCTTTTTGGTTTTTTATATAATTTCTAGTTTCTATCTTTGCGTCCATCTTTTTCAGTTATGTATTATTCCCCCTTCTCCACTCCACTTTATTCTCCCCTCTCCCCATCTAAATTTACTCCCTTCCACTCCCCCATATTTTCCTGCACCCTTTTCCATCTCCATTTCCTTGCACCCTATTTCACTCTCCATTTCCGCCTCCCTCTCACAACCTTCCTTATCCTCTTTGATCACGGTTCTATTGGTTCAGTTGGAGCACCATCTTATATGCTCGTGTGATGGCCACTTATTTTCTTGTTCTCCAAGAGGATTACAGTTTCTCTTCTCTCATTGTAATCAAGATACACACGCTTTCAATACAAGTGTTTTCTTTCTTCTTCTTCTTCGATCTCATACAAATACTCAACTACTTTTTCGCTCAAGAATCCCCCAACACCATCCTTTGCACAATTTTTCTTGAGGTGATGATGGTTTTTTGCTTTAAGACATATTGGAAGCCTCACTTATGCAAGCATATAGCACCCCAAATGTGATGACATCCCATATGCGATGGTGTTGTCCTTTATGGAATGCCCTTTGCTAACATATATACAATGACAATATATAAACATTCATATGAAGGTTTTAAATTATATTTCTGCATCTAATACTGCTAAAGAAATAAAAACAAAATGGAACATATCAATCGGTTATTTTACATATCTCTCATCAAAGAGCAAACAAATTTTTAGTGCACTACAAAGTATTTGTCTCTCTCTCTCTATGTTTCTTTTGTTTATCTCTCCCTTTTCCTCGATATCTAACGCTCTTTGTCCCTCTTTCTTTATTTCTCTCTCCCTATCTATTTGTGTCACTTTATCTCTCCATACCTATCTTTGTTTCACTATCTATGTCTCTATTTCTCCTTCCATCTTTATTTCCCTTATTTGCAGCTTGTTGATAAAGTAAACCATTCCCAGACTATAGCTAATTATTCTAAGTAGATATAAAATTTCAGTTATACATTTTTTTCATAAATCAACATACACATTCATATATACATAATACATGCATAAAATAACATACATAAATGCATAAATACATAAATACATATCGATATACATATAACATAACGACATGCATACATACACACATGCACATACACACACATACATACATACACACACATACATACACACACACATACATATATATATATATATATATATATATATATATATATATATATATATATATATATATATATATATATATATATATGTGTGTGTGTGTGTGTGTGTATGTATGTATGTATGTATGTGTGTGTAAGTGTGTGTGTGTGTGTGTGTTTCTGTGAACGTGTGATTGTGTGTGTGTTAGTAGATACGTATGTATCCATATTTGTGAATGTGTATCTATATTTATGCATATAATGTATAGATGTGTATATATATGTATCTTTGTCTTTGTATGTATGCGCACACACACACACACACATATATATATATATATATATATATATATATATATATATATATATATATATATATATATATATATATATATAGATAGAGAGAGAGAGAGCGAGAGAAAGAGAGGAACATGTACATATATACACAAATATACATATACATTCACAAACATGCATACTTACATATCTACAAAGACACACACACACACAAACACACATGTTTGTATGTATGCATATATATATATATATATATATATATATATATATATATATATATATATATATATATATATATATATATATATATATATATATATATATATCGTAGCATTTCCTCAATCACAATCTCTCTTGAATCACAACCTTATGATCACTCAACAATAGTGAAAGAGAGTAAAACCAAAACTTGCACGAGATAAGGTGAAATTTGGCATAGAGGCATAGAGAAGATATGACTCAGAGAAAGAGTAATTTTGATATTATAGATGTGAATCAATCTATACAATAGCGTTGGAAAATAGATTCTTGATGAAGCCTCTACCTCCCAAACAACCCGATCCATCACATTCTCATTCACACTCGCACTCGCAATCAAACTCTCACTCTCACTCTCACTCATAATCACAGGGTAATTCTTTGATTACTGGCTTCTTCATCTTTGATGTGTAGGTCTTCTTATAGAAGACTTGATCACCACCCAAAGAAGTGTGCGATCCACCAAACCTAGAAATAGCCTATTCTCCACAGAGTTTCGTAAAATGCATGTGCTTGTAGTACTAATTTATTTAATGGTACTTATGAATAATAGAAGAAAAGGAACGAGAAGACATATGAATTAGAGATAAGCTTTAGAGAGAGACCATTAAAATTGTCATCCCAAAATTTTTCCTACATGCACAAATTGACCTAATTTTTCAGCCTTAGCATTATCCCCACAATGTAATTTGCAAAACTCAAAATGAATTATTTCACCATCCAAAGGCCTATTGCACTTATATACATACATACATACACACACACATGCACACAGACACACACCCACACACACACACACACATATGTATATATATATATATATATATATATATATGTGTGTGTGTGTGTGTGTGTATGTATGTATGTATGTATGTATGTGTGTGTGTATGTGTGTGTGTGTCGTTATATATATATATATATATATATATATATATATATATATATATATATATATATATATATATATATATATATATATATATATATATGTGTGTGTGTGTGTGTGTGTGTTTATACATACATACATAAAAATTGCATACATAC
This sequence comes from Ceratopteris richardii, assembly GCA_020310875.1. Lineage (NCBI taxonomy): Eukaryota > Viridiplantae > Streptophyta > Polypodiopsida > Polypodiales > Pteridaceae > Ceratopteris > Ceratopteris richardii. The sequence continues at coordinate 143,825,415 of CM035416.1, forward strand.
ATACATATAGACATAAAAGATATACTCAAAGTAATAAATCAAATAAAAAGAATTAAATTTGAATAAAAGTCATCACTAAATTTCAACCCCATTAACTTTGATTAAATAAGATATTCTAATGGACGTTCGAAAATGATCAAAATTACTAGAACACATATAATATATATATATATATATATATATATATATATATATATATATATATATATATATATATATATATATATATATGTATGTATGTATGTATGTATGTATGTATGTATGTATGTATGTATGTATGTATGTATGTATGTATGTATGTATATATATATATATATATATATATATATATATATATATATACACATATACATACAAACATACATACTTACATACATACATACATACATACATAATATATACGTACATACATACATACATACATACATACATACATATATATATATATATATATATATATATATATATATATATATATATATATATATATATATATATATATATATATATATATATATCACTCTAGGTAGTGCACGTCCATTATGTGTGTTGCACATCAAGTTTTCCTAGCTAGTCAAAAGGGAAAAGGTAAATGGAGCTCTGTACTAGTAAGCATAACTCTTGTAATGCTCCATAATTGAAGAAGGAAGACAAACATGAGAAGATTAGAAAAGCAGAAAAAAAATTTCAAATAATATTAGGAAGATTAATTTGTCACAAAGATTTGTAAAAAATGTAGCAGAAAAGGAAAGAAGACAAAGTTGGAATGGTTATTGTAGAGGTCTCTACACTTAAAATAGAGTATGCTAATTTTGTTTAGAATTAAGACTATGCATTTACTATTGTATGTAGCTATGACCCATCTTATCATGAGTAGTGTATGTCTCTAGTAGACTCAACTATTTAGTACTTTGATAGTGGGGGAACCAAACATATCAGTTCACACCATAATTCCTTTAGTTCACTTCAGCTTGCCCCTATGGGGAATACTATCCCATGTGCTAATAACTCCTCTTTTTCTATTATGGGATTTGGTAAGATCAATTTGACTACTATTGATGATAGTTCTTTCATATTGTTAGATGCTTTGTATGTGCTAGGGATCAAGAAACTTATGTCACCAATTTCATTATTAGCCATAAATATCTTGGTTGTCAAATTTGTTGATGATAGATGTACAATTCATGATCTATCAAATGGCGATGCTATTATCACTTTTGGCATTTTATGTCGTAGGCTATATAAGCTCATAGGCTATGCAAAATCTATGAATGATTTAGCATGTGTAGTTCAAGATGCTCCGACTACTCAGATGCAAAGTTTCACCCTCCATTCTAATATGTCCAACATGAAAATGATCTCTTTGTGATCTCTATGAGAACGATATTGTTAAATCAAAGGCTGATTGTCATATATGATTTTGAATGTGTGATTGGTGTTTTTTATAAGAATTTTTGGGAAGTCCATTTATGAATGTGGATGGAGGAGTTGTGTTGTGTTAGTCAAAATACATTAACATAATATTACACATATTTATTCTTAAGGACTGCAAGAGCATGGCCTATGGAGATAGGGTTAGAGTTGAGTCTTTATGATTTTTGAATTTTATTTCATATTGTTTTTTATTAGAAGGCTTTTAGATTCTTGATGTTTTTATGCATCACACGACCAGCTACTGAATTTTCTACCTCTCAAACGAGTAAATTTATGCATTAAAAAGGAGCTAGACATGAGCAACCAATGAGGCACATGTTTGGCTAGCTGAATGCTACCTACCTACTTGGGTTGTTCTATTCTATTCTAGTATAACTTCTACCAGATTGACATGTTTTCCGGTTTATGATACTCATGTATCAACAAGTGGATTTTTTCTTTTACTCTTTTGTGCAAGCATAATCTAATTATCGCCACTTTTGGTTGTGACGCTTAGTATAGTGAAAATTTCATAGTTAAATACCGAGTGTGCATAAGTCAGATGCCTTTTTGTTGATTTGGGGGTTGCTCACATTTTTGAGACCACCGTCCTTACTAAAAGTGGAAGCACATTGTTAATTTCAAAGAATCTTGTGTCGCATGTTTGCTTAAGAGCACATTAAGATACAAAATCACTATATCAAGGAGAGATTCTTTATCTTGTGTGCCCGGACATGTAATCTTGAAGAACATTCCACAAAGGCCCTACCTAGGGAGACATTTGATCAAATCCGTTTCAATCATGTCGCTCGCATGGTTTACCTCTTTCCGAGTCCCCCCCTTGTAAGATTGAATATAAACCTAACGAGTTTATTATACTTTGTATATTCAATTATAAATAGAATCATTTTTATGCTTAAAGATTCTCATTCTTCCTCGTGTTGTTTGTGTTGTTCCCTTGTCTTGAAAGTCTTGCAATATTTGGACTTTCATAGAAAGAAATAGAGAAAGGAAATGAATAGATACGAACTACAATTATAGCCCATACTGAATATACTATTGAAGAAAAATTAATTTGTTTCTTTGCTTCTTCCCTATAGCTATTCATATTTACAAAAACTGAAAACTTAGGACTTCATGCAACAAATATACGTCCTCTATAAGTAGTTACTGATCGGACAATTATACAACAGATGTCAGATCAGGATGATGGAAAGAAACAAAAGATTCTCATACTTCAAGATAGGTTCATGTAATTAGATTCATTCACTCTTTTATTTGTACATTTTTTTTTTACTTATTCTTTTTGTTTTGATAATACATTATGAAATGGCTTTGGCATGTAGGCTATGCGCACTTTTGTGATGGAACGGATGACGGAAACTTCAAACGAACATCAATGGCCCTCTTGCGTGTTAGGAAAAGGAAGATGAATGTGATCTATGAACCAACACTTGGGCGCTATTAACCATAAAAGAAGAGAAAACATAGGGATTATTAAAGACCAAAAAAATGGGATAAAGGAATTGATATCCAAAACAAAAAAAGGTTAAAAAAATCGAATATGTGAGAGAAAATTAGATCATTTTGAGAAAACAATTCATTATTTTCATAGGCTAATAATCAGAACACCAAGGGTCTCTTATTTTCAAGTAAACACGTGTATGTGGTGGTGCTTAATTGTCTCACGTCCATTCAGGATTAGCTCAGCCATGTATGTCACTCTCCCCTAGTTGACATGAATCAAGCTAAGTTTTCTTGATGCTTCTAAAATTTTAAAAGGTCATGACTTCATAAAAATACTCTCCCACACCACATGGGATCAAAAACCAAGAAACCAAAACATGATCTGTTATAACTTATGGAATATTTGAACAATGCATTGTTGGATTGTAACATGGAATATGTTGAACAATGCATTGTCATGTTATAACTTATGGAATATGTTGAACAATGCATTGTTCAACATATTCCATGTTACAATCCAACAATGCATTGGTCAACATATTCCGTAAGTTATAACATTCCAACAATGCATTGTTCAACATATTCCAATGCATTGTCATGTTATAACTTATGGAATATGTTGAACAATGCGATGTTCAACATATTCCATGTTGCAATCCCACAATGCATTGTTCAACATATTCCATAAATTATAACATTTCAACAATGCATTGTTCAACATATTCCATAAGTTATAACATGATCCTCCCCATACAATATACTTAGGTAGTCGGATAAGGTTCAGGATCGATCATGGAGGCATATTGGTAGTGGAGGGTAGCTATTGTAGAGATAAAATGTAGTGCATGATATTCAGCATCTACCCCATCAACTGCAATGATGCTTACATAACGAAGTAGACCAAGGAAAGGAGGATTGTCGAATGGGTTGTCGAAGATGTGGGGGGCGGTGAGATGCAAGATGATGTGGAGTGGTGGTGCATGGAGAGGTGAGCGGTGTGGAGAAGGTGAAAGACAAGAATGGCATGGAATGGAAGTGGATGCAGACTCGATTGATATTGGTAGGGAGGTTATCTCGGAAGTGAGAACTGGTTGTAGATGGTGTGGATGAGTAAGCTAGAGTATAAGTGAGGGGGTGGCAAGGATAGGGTTAGGAAAAGAATCCATTAAGCAAGCCCAGAATCGATGAGTGGGTGGTGGGGTGGTGGATACAATGGGTGTCATACCTGAGCTAGCCAATGTAGGAAGATGTAGAAACATAGGGCCCGATGGGTGTCTCAAACATAGGGAAAGGAAGAATGACTTTAGTGGATGGTGAGATGTGTGAGGAACAGAGGGCTGAGGTGAAAGGATATGTTGACCAGCCAAGTGATAAATCCATGCTAGGATGGATGCGGACTAAATAGAGAAAGGGTGGGTGTCCTGAGTAATGGATGTGCAGTACATTGTGATCTAAGGATGAACGAGGCAAATATCAATGAAGCGTACGGATAGGGGGGAAGTCATGGATGGAAAAGTACAAAAGGTCAGCTATGCGAATATCATACATGGGCTGAGGAGATGAAGGGATGCAAAAACAAAAACGAACATGAAGGAGTGAAGCATGGCTAAGAGTCATGTCAAGAGAACTGCATCACTAGCAAAAATATGTCGGAAATCAGTGATAGTCCCTTCATGAGACAACCTAGAATAGAGGAAACGGAGGGGGAGGGGCTCTATAGCTAACCTCACTAGAGCCAATACTAGTGGCAATGATATAGGCAATGAGGGAACCATAAAAAAAATGGGGAAGTGATCTGAGGGATGTAAGATCATTAGCACCCTTGGTATTAGCACCCTTGGTATCTAACTAAAGGATGGAGGCCAAATGCCAAAGACCAGCATGGTGAAGGCTATCCTCAAGAAAAAAATCCATGAGGGCGACATGTATTCAGGCCTAATCTAGGCGGAGGGCTAGTGATGATGACATTTCCCTATAACTAAGTATGGATGTAGAAGGAGGGTGTGGGGCTATGGAAAATGTGTGATTCTGTGCTATGTGTATGGTGACCATCGAAACAACCAAAATTTGTCTCGGTTGTGGAGTCCAGGAGGGGTTACACCAGGGCTATAAATGGAATTCCTAGAAAGGGATGTACATGGAAATGCAAGCTTAGCTTGATGAGTGCCAAGACGATGCATAAGAACAGATGTAGGTTGAGGATGGGTGGTAAGTGAACTAGGAACAAGATGGGGTAGGAATGTCCGGGGGGGGAGGGATCATGTGAAGAAGGTGCATGTACCTACGAACTGGAAGGGGCGAGATCCAAGACGGAGGGTGGAAGCTCCAAATACTCTTCCATAACCAAAGATGAAGCTCTCGGAGGTATATATGAAGCCATGACATAAGGATGGAAGCTAGGAGAATCACTATGAATGCTCAAAAATGGTATACGAACTATCCATCAATACTAGATCGACACCATAACAAGTGTAGAGTAAGATAGGCATGGAGATATCCCTAAAATGCTAGCATAAACTAGGAATGAGGTAAGAGACACTTACAATGAAATGCACCTATGGAAACATCAAATAAAGAGCCCAATAGAATAAGAATAAATCATACAACCATACAAAACGTTCTCAAAACATCTCGCAATGGCCAATCTGACCTGAAAATATGGCTCAATAGGTTCCAAAACCCTAAATGGGACTCCAAAAATAGCAAAAATGGATGCATAGAAGAGATAGAACCAATCTGAACCAAATATACTTGAATATTTATGCCGGGGGATCGGGAAAGGGGGTTGATAAAAAAAGGTAGACAGAGAAGAGATAAAGCGTTGAGAGAGATTTAGAGATAGAGAGAAGTAGACAAAGGTAGAGAGAGATTTCTTTGTGGATAAAAAAACACATGAGGTCCATTTTCTTGTTGGAAAAATGAATGATTTTAGGAAAAAAATCCTAAGAATCTCCATAGATCCAAATAGGGTCTTATTATCTTGTTATTAAAGGTTTGATTGAGCCAATATATTTGTCAAATAATGTAGGAAACTTAATGTGGAAGAATATAACACATCAAAGAGAATCTCGCGCACAATGTGTGGATGTAATATGTGAATCAATAATATCAAACTACAACAAGTGAAGTCAATATTTAAAATTTTTAGAACTCCAAATCGATGCATCTATTCACTCAAGCTGAGGGGTTTAATTTCTTTAAGAGCTTTGATTGACATGATTTGACATAGTTCATATTCCCTGTTGAAATTAAATTAATAAAAACTCGTATCATTATTAAATTAATTTATAGATTAAATGAACTTGTAAGATGGATATCTTCATTATGAGGTACACGAAGAATCCATAGAAAGTTCTTAACTCAATCCCATCCTAAGTTTATGATTAACGGATGAGCACTTTGCTAAAAAGCTCATAATAATGCAAGATGATTTCATCTACACATACTCAATAAGGTTCTATTTGTAGGCAACGTCCACTGTAAATGGATGGTCTTCTTATAAAGGTTTACGAAAAAAAATCTTGAAAATCCTCACCCACCAAAGAGAATCACCTCAAGAAAGTATAGTACAATGTTTGTTAGTACATGAACCTCTTGTGCTATCAAATGAATTATATCCCTTTCGCATCCACATTGGTATGGTGAATAGGACCAAATGGTAATTGGGTTTGAAGTGCAAGGAAATGGTTTGGAGAAAAGATAGATGATCTATATCAAATAAAATATTTAAGGTCATTGTTTCAAGCTCTTAGCCAATGAAAAAATGACAATAAAGATATGAAGAAGAGAAAACAAATGCAAAGAGGGAATAATAGAATTTTTAAGCAATCCCGAAACAAGGACTCTACATCTTCTAGAGAATGTAGTGGCTTTGGCCAAATTTCCAACAAGAGATTGCCTTCTAGGGGCAATAGAAGAAGCTTGAGAAAATGGAGTGGTTATAAGCATGAAAGAACTGTCATGAGTTTGTGCTTCTATGGGATTGGAGATATCACTAAAGAGACTAATAAATAATGGATTAATGACAAAGTAATAGAGCAAGACATATTATTATGGTATACTCCAGGCTATGTGTCATCTCCAAACCGAATACAATTGCAAGAAACAATGAAAGCGATTGTGTTCTAGTCGACTTGAAAAAGATATGGAATGATAAGGATTGTAGTTTTTCATTTCTATGCGTGGTCAATAGTTTCTTTGCATTCCAAACAAAGCATATCCAAAGTTTTAGTATGTTCCACAGATTGATCAAGAGATGAATCCCTTTTTGAAGAACATCAAATTATTGAAAACTGCGAAGTGGAATAACATCCATCAATGAATAATACAAATGATATGATTGAAACATATCTAATGTCATTGAAAATAAGACCATTGAGAAAAGCGAAGTATAAGATGACGACTTTCAACAAGAAACAATGGAATATAATACACTTTAAAATTCAAAATAGATATTGATGAGGAAGCACAAAGGGAGTTGACTATAGATTTACTCACACGAAGTAAGCATATACATTTTTATTTAAAATTTTTCGTCCTTGTCTTATGCAAGTATTATGGTTGATGGAGGGCCAAAGGAAAGCCCTTTTGGGAATTGGGCAGTCAGTCAATTCAAGAGTCATACGCATGTTTGTGTCAAAGTTATTTCACATAAAAGAGAAGTCAATTCCACATTTCAACCATATTTCTATGTTGTTTGCTATTCTGAATCTATGCTTTGCAAAACTTGCAGATGCAAGTTCTAGTATACTTTTTCTTATTTTTAACTTTCTTTCAAACTTGATACCCGACTTGGATAGAAATCTCGCTACTACCTAGGCTAGTAAGTGAGTTACTCGTTGGACCAAGCTGCGAATTTGATTCGGGAATTTCCTTTGGATTGAGCATTGGACTGATTTACCAACTCTGCATTCAATTTGTCTAAGGAAGAATCGATCAACTATTTTGCACTAAGATTTGAGAATCGGGGTAGGATCATTCTGAAGACGGCTATGGCGGTTCACGTTCTCTGCAGTCCAATCGCAGGATGCAGGAAGAAGCACACTTGAGGGGAAGGAGGAGTAGCGAAAAGCTCGCGGCTATGGCGGCTCACGCTCTCTGCAGTCCAGACGCAGGTTGCAGGAAGAAGAACTCTAAAACAGCAGAACTGAAAAACGCTTCTGAACCACTTCCTCATAACTTCAAGCATTGAGGTTGAAAGCGAGTTGTCAGGTTCGCAGCCGCAGTTCCCTGAAACGGTCATCTCCACACCTCCGCGTTTCAACGGTCCCGCGGACATCTACCATCTCTATCGCTGGCGATCGCGACAGTCTCCCCGGGCGATCGGTATCGCGATACCTCCGTAGGAGGTATCGCCGACGCCTCCCTGGGTGGAGACCGGCGCTGAACGCGGACGATAGCGCGGCCACCGTGTCGCGATACCTACTTTTCCCAGGGTGTCGGCGGGAATCTTGGCCCCCTTTTCGAAAAAGCAAACCCCGTCGTATCGCGATACTGGCTAAACACGTCGATCGTTTTCTTCGGCGATACTGGCTGTACGCGGCGGTCGTTATCTTCGGCGACCGCTCTCTTCGGCGATCGTCGTCTTCCGATCGTTCTCTTCGGCGGTCGTCCTCTTCGGCGATCGCTCTTTTCGGCGATCGTTGCCTTCCCGATCGCGCGTGGGGGCGTTGTCTTCCGGTGGAGTGTCGTCGGAACGATCGCCACGTCGCCGATACTCGCGGAACGGTCGCCGATCGCCGGAACCTTCTCGTGTATCGCCGTGCCCCGCCGGTGTATCGCCGGATTCATCGCCGGATTCTTCGTGTATCGCCGTGCCCCGCCGGTGTATCGCCGGGTTCTTCGTGTATCGCCGGATTATCCGTGTATCGCAGGTCTTCGTGTATCGCCGGGGGTATTCTTCGGCCGGGCGCCCGATCGCCTGAGTGAGGACTGCGGGGCCGTCCGCGTTCGCCGGGAGGTCCAAAGCTAGAGAAGAAAAGTTTTTTAAAAAAAGAGAAAAAGAAAAAGAAAAAGAAAAAAGAAGAAAAAAAAAAGAGAAAGAAGAAAAAGAAAAAAAAAAAAAAAAAAAAAAGAAAAATTCGAAACTCTCGAAAAAGGGGAGTAGGGCTTCCCTTCCTTGTGGGCTTTTTGGTTGTTGGGGTGTTTAGCTTCGGTGTCTTCCTGGTCAGTGGTCGGTTTCTCCCCCATGTTGGAGGGGCCTGCCTTTGGGTTTTGAAAAGTATAAGTGGTGCAAGTTCCTGTTGGCCATGGAAGTGGCGTCTGCCTCTCTCGTGAAAAGTAATCGGGCCCCTCCCCCTGGGGAGACTGATTTCCTGGCCGCTCTGCTGGAGGGGGGGTCGTGTGCCGCCCCTGGGGCATCCGAAAGTGTTGAATCCCCCGTTGTGTCCCTCAGTAGACCCGCAGTTCTGTCGGCCCAGGAGGAGCTCAAGAAAGTTTGCCTCGTCGGCCAAGTGTTTGGCCCTAGGCCCCCGCTCGAAACTGTGCGACAATGGCTTCGAAAAGAGTGGTTCCCTCTAGGTCTAATTGTCAGCAAATGTCAGTTCTTACCAGCAAACCACATGCTGCTAGTCTTTGAGAATGAAGAGATGGCGTTCCAAGCCCTAAGCGTTGGCACCTGGCAGTTAGGTCGGGCGACCCTGTGCCTATTTAGATGGTCCCCGGACTTTACTCCTGACAAATCGAAATCACTTCGGTACCCTCTTTGGGTTGAGCTCCCTAACCTCCCATACTTCTTGTACAACTTCGTGTGGGACATTGTCTCTCCTATCGGCAAGCCGTTGGCTTCACGCGAAGACATAGGTGGTCTCATCTATGAAGGTGCAAGACACTCGTTCAATGCCAGGTGGCACCCACAAATCTGCGTCGAGGCCGACCTCAGTTCGCCGCTTCCATCAAGGATCAAAGTGGACATGGGCGAAGGTGATGTTTGGGAGCAGGATATCTCCTACAAGAACCTCCCCAACGCGTGCTTTCGTTGTGGTCAGCAAGGTCACAGGATTAAAGACTGCCCTCTCAGGCAAAAAAACAAGCGCTCGCAAGAAGCCTCCAAAACTACTCAAGACAACAATGGCGATCTGACCCACGCGACCAAGGTAGGGGAAGGCAAGGGCCCCCTTAATCCTCAAGCTGATGCTGATGGCTTTACTGAAGTTAGAAGAAGAAGGAAGAGAAGTCCGAGGGCCAACGGAGAGAGAAACAACCTGCCACTTACCCCCAACAACAATTTGTATTGCAACCTAGGAAAGGAGATCAACGAGCTTGACTATCCAGGTGGGAAGCCACTCGAGGCAGATACCTACGACAATGCCCTAGAGATCCCTGACAACAAAGAAACCCCCCAGGAGGGATATACTACAAGCAAAGAAGATGGATTCACTACTAGTAATGAAGACAACATGGATAGTGAAAGTTCCATCATTGGATTGACGATCCCGGAAACGCTGCCGAGCACGGGGCCCAATTCTCCACAACAAGGAGCATCCCGCAAAGGAAAACAGCCTATGGAGATACCATGGAAAAGCCCTCACAAGAACCGATTTCTAAGTCGGGATCAGATCCCAGCGAAAAAGAAAGAGGAAGCCAAGAGAAGAAAGGACAAGGCTCCCTCCCGCAAGGAGGGATCAACACAAAAATGATTGTTATCTCGCTAAACACAAGAGGGCTAACCGACCCCTCAAGAGCGACCATCATTGGTCAATGGCTCCGCGACATAAGCTTAAACCCAGACATTATATGTATTCAAGAGATTAAAACTGACGGAGAAGACCTCCAAAAACGGCTCAGACAGATCTCCTCGGCCCACGTGTGGATCCCAACGAAGCACCAGCGGGGGTCCGGAGGAACGGTTATCGGGATAAAGCAACGCTGGATCGAAAAGCTTGAGAACTACATTGAAGATGTAAGCCACCGTTGGATTCCGGTTTCTTTTGGTGCTCCTCTTTGTGCTACTTTGGTTTCTCTGTACGCCCCTAACGGGGATTTGGAGAGACTGAACACTTGGGCTTCATTAGACTCGCTCCCCCACAACGTGTTTATTTGCGGAGACTTCAACATGGTGGAGGACCCTATGGACAGATGGATGTGCAAGGGTAGGGTCATCGACAGTCGGGAGAAAGAAACGTGGGACATGACCAAACTCCACTTGGATCTGGTTGAATTCAAAGACTCAAATGGCTTTTCGTGGTCGAATCTCCAAGCGGGTGAGGATCTGAGGAAACCTAGGCTCGATAGATGCTACATCTCTCAGAGTCTTACTCATCAGTGGGGCCACCCTACCATCACGCAACGCACTGACCTCACCATCTCCGATCACTACCCGATTGTTATCTCTTTTCATCCTTCCAGCAAGATCCACAAGGCCCCGTGGTTCCATGCCAACGCTACCACTTTCTCTCTCCCCTCCGTCCATCAAGAGATTGCCGAGGTGTGGACGGTGGCGTTCGCCTCGGGCTTGGCCCCAGCCAAGTGCTGGAGAAGTGCGGTCGACAGGTCTCGTAAGATCATGATCAGAACTAAGAAGGTGCTCGAAAATGTGCGGCGGGCGCGTAGGGAAGCTCTTTACCACAGACTCTGGCGGCTCGAGGAGGAAGTGAATAAAGGAAAACACCAAGCACAGAAAGGCCTCCGGAAAATCAGAGCAGGGTTGAGATACGAGGAAGAAATACAAAGGAAAAACTTGCAAATCTTCTTCAAGGAGTGGTGGGCCGGCAAAGCCGACAAACCCACCAAAGAGATGTGCCGTATCCTTAAAAGGAAACACAACAGAGAGGCGATCCCTCTACTACTGGACCCACATGGCAATATATGCAAGTCGGAAGAAGATAACATAGGCATCATCGAAGGACACTTCACGAGACTCCTGGGAACCTCGAACCCCCTCTCCCACCAGAGAAGGGACTGCATGGCTGCCATTTCTAGAGTTTCCCCCCGGAGAATACCACCCAACCTCCTCCACCTGCTTCATGCCCCTATTTCCGAATCAGAAATCATTGAGGTCATTGATGCCCTCCCCCTCGGTAAAAGCCCGGGACCCGACGGACTCACTAACGAGTTCTTTAAATCCTTTAAGCTGGTGATTGCCACCCCTCTTCGGATGGTTTGGCAAGAAGCGCTAAAGTTTGGTGCTCTTCCTTCCTGTCTAAACAATGGAATTATCAAGCTGATACACAAGAAGGGGGAAAAGAACAGAATCGAGAACTGGCGACCTATTACGATGCTCCAAACAGGATACAAGATCATCGCCAAAGTCATCGCCAACAGACTCTCGTGCCACCTGAGATCTTGGCTGTGTGAGGACCAAAAAGGCTTCATCAAAGGCAGATCTATCCTGGAAACCATTATGGATATTTGGGAAGGCATTCAATTTGCAAATGAGTCTAAACAAGATGTGGTTTACCTTAAGATCGATTTTGACAAAGCCTACGACAGACTGGAATGGGACTATCTTCTGCAGTCGCTTCAAGATCTCGGATGTAGTCAGAAGTTCACCAAGATGATCGCGACCCTTCTTGGAAACGCAACGACTCAAATTAACGTGAACGGCAAACTTTCGAAGGCGATCCTCCTTAGAAGATCTATTAGACAAGGATGCCCTCTGGCCCCCCTTCTTTTTGCCATAGCCACTGAGGGGCTGAGCAGACTGGTCGCGCATCACGTGGAGACTGGCAATATAAAAGGCCTCCGACTGCCCCATGACCACAGCCAAATCATCATGAGACTTTTTGCCGATGATATGAACGCTTTCGTTCACAATGATAATACCAGCCTGGAGACTTTCTGGAGGTGTCTTGCTACTTTCTGCGAGGCCTCAGGATCCAAAATCAATCACTCAAAGACCGCCTTTAGGGCCATTGTGGGACATCATCCTGGCCTTCTCACTGATCATGGCTGCCAAATCATTCCGCAAGGCCAAATCTTTCGTCTTCTGGGAATTCCTTTGGGGTTTGGCGTCTCTATGGAGCAGCGCTGGAACTGGGTGTTGGCCAAACTCGAAAACAAGCTTAACTATTGGAAAGGTATGCAAATCAATCTCGCTGGGAGAGCGATGGTTATCAACACTTTCCTCCTCTCTTCTACCATTTATTTCCTTTCTTGCTGGAGACCGAACGAGCAAGGCTTGTCCAAAATGAGTAGTGTTTGTAGAAACTTTCTTTGGACGGGCGATCACAACAGAAGGGGGGTGCCTAAAATCAAATGGGACATTTGCACGAGCCCCAGAGACCGCGGGGGGCTTGGTATCCTGGACATTGGGTGTATGGCTAACAAACTGGCTACCAAGTGGATGATCAAGGCTTGGTGCAACAGGGAGGCCTCGTGGGCCAAGCTGATCTTCAGAAACAAGAATGAGTTGGCTCTCATGGGGTTCCCAAACTGGAAGAATCTCGACATCATGACCCTGTTATTCTCCCCGATCCCTGTATTCCCGAAAGGCTCCAATCTCGTGTGCTCCCTTTGGAAGGGCTGGAACAAAGTCAAAAGCTTCACAAGAATTAGTGAGGACTGGAAGTGGGCGGCCGGAATCAGACAAAACGACTCTATCTGGTTCCCGATACACGGCATCCGGAGTGTGGAGTCATGGAATATTCGAAATGCCAAGAGATTATGGCACAAAGGATTCAAAAAATGGAAACACCTCTGGAAACATGACACCAACAGCTGGATCGATTTTGAGGATATTGATCCTTGCAAAAACATCTCATACGAAGAATGGAACACTTTGCAAAGCAGATGCCGCGCATGGGAGCGTCACAAGATTCGCCTTCTCATGGGACACGATGCACCGAACTCGCTTGGTCTCAAATGGCACAATGGAAATAACCTACTCAAAATCCCGAACATCAAAGAAACGACTGACCTCCAGATCAGTCTCAACAAGAAGTGGTGCCTGTCTTGGACGCGACTTCGATGGGATATGAAATTCATGGGTATCTGGCACCCTCTGATCGAGATTAAGAAATCTGTCCTTCTTTGGCAAATTCTGCATCATGGAATCTGGACCAACCACAAGGCTAGCAAATTTTGTGGGGTCCCTCCTTGGTGCAAACGCTGTCACCGGGCTACTGAAGATGTCTCACACATCTTCCTTACCTGCCCCAGCTCCTACAGAATCTGGCAGACGGTTGGAAAGAAAATCAGACTTCAAAAACAGCTTAGTTGGAAACAAGTCCTTTTGGGAGAAGCGATCGGTTGCTCTGCGACACTCTGGAACGCCATCAGAGGGGAAGTCTTGTGGAAAATCTGGCGGGAGAGGTGTGCTCTCAACTTCGGCGATACCCCCAAGGAATGGTCGATTGAGAAATCACTATTCCTCCTTGGCAAAAGGATTGTTAACTGTAAGAAAACCCCCCCCTTCAGGCACCATCAAGTCCTCATTTTGACCAACAACAAGCTCAAACCCAAGTGGGCCCCGCATGAGGGCGATGAGAGGGTGATCAACCTTCTATGTAATGCAACCTAGAACTCATACAAGTTTCCCCTGCTTTGTGGGATTTGGGAGGTCCCGTGGGCGCTAGTCCCCTTCTCTTGTACCTTTGTTTCTTAATTTAATTCAAGTCCGGGAGAGTAGGCTATTGCCGAACTTCCTTTATATTAAAAAAAAACTATTTTGCACTAAATGGTTTGTCAATGGGGACACTCATTGAGTGCGTTAGTAGACTAGTCAACAAACCAATTTCCTATTAATAGAGCAGGCACCAGGGTATCAAAATATAGAAGAAGTTCCACAAAGTGTGCCAATTGTAGAGGAAGCCACCAGAATCATATTTTCACTACTCTTTTTACTCAAGGGGAGTTTCTTCCTCAGGGAAGTATACCATGTGACATGTACGTGTGCATGTATAGTACTTGCCAATACATACAAGAGATAGGAAATTTGCAAGTGGAAAATTGCAGTAAGTAAAGAATAATTGAAATGAACATTACAGTAGGCGAGCAACCACTCTAGAGATTAGAAAAACGCAACACCTAGAAATAGTAAAGCAATCAAGTAATCTCTCTAATAGACATTCAATAGGTTCAAACTAGGAGATAGTATCCATTTCTACCCAAATGTCACTTAATTAAGAACCAGCACTCTTTATAGTCACCACAGAATGGTATTCATACATAGTGGGCAAGTTGCTGCAGAGTGAAGAGCATAGCCAAGAAATAGCTTCTACTAGAAAAGCTCAACATTATATGCAACACAAGCCCTAAGATAATGGTTATCCAAGAATTAGACATATCAAGTGTGTTCCAAGCCTTATTTATATAGGCCAGAGGAGTGACCCTACCAAATCCAAGCCTCAACTACCACACACGCCAAAGTGGTGAAGTGGGATAATTTTTACACTAGCAGACAACTACTTTATAGATGCTTCATCGAAATTTTCTAACGTTGCTCAAACTTTGTGGCGATCTTCCCTATATTAATTCACACTTTAACACTTTACTCACAAGTTAATTAAAAATTACTTTATCACTTGCCACCCACGATAGTCCTTCCAAAGATTGGTGGAGTAGATGCCTATTTTGACCATGTCCCAAAGAGGTGGTGCCCAATTCTAATAAATTGACATTTCTGGGCCTTTCGAGGCCTATACTCCTTAACATCACATATCGTCATTTTAATAGAATGTACACCTTCTAATTTCTTAGTCTCCTTTTGCTAGAGCATGGATTACTAGTCATTACACTTCTTTGAAGATAACGTCATCTTCATAAAAGCCCATCAATCAATGTGAGCAGAGTGAGTAGAGTTTCCATTAATACATTCACCCTATTGATGCTAAAAATGAAAATCCTCAAGTTCAAAGTTACTTTGAGGTCATATTCCCAACCATATTTGGGCTAGACCTTGCCTTGTTCGAGAGTCCAAAAATGAAGTAGTAGCCCAAAGTGTTGTGTTCAAGAAAAAAGCCATCTCTTAGATGTGGTGAGGAGGAAATTTGGAGGTCGCTCTATGTGTGATGAAGAGGGTATTTGTAGGTCGCCCTATGTGTGATGAAGAGGAAGTTTTGGAGCTTGTCTAAATAGTACACAGGCACAACTTGGTGGTTGCCCATGTCTTCAAGAGGAGGTGCCGAAAAGTAGTCGCCTCATATTGGTGAGAGGTCTTTAAAGAGATGGTTGCCCAAGATGAAGAGGACTCCAACTGTTCGTGCTCACCTATATCATGCACAATTTGGGAGGTGGCCTAACCCAATGTGTATAAATGTGGCACAATGGACTCACCCAATGCGGAGAGGGATGGCACAATGGGTGGTTGCCTCATATCACTATAATAAAAGTGGTAGTCTCCAAAATCATGTCGTCCCCCAAATTGGGTGGTCATCAAATATTTCCTTAGCGTTAATGAATGGTCACCCAATTTCCAAGAATTTTAGTAGTCACCTAATACTTGATGAGGAAAGGATGTATCAATTTTGGAAGATTCCTAAATATTGAGCTGAGAATTGAGTGGGTGGTGAGGAGGAGAAAATGGTAGATGGAAAATTATGGTGAGCCAAATTGGTAGTCACCCATGGAATCCTCTTCTGTTTGATATCATCTTGTACCTTTGACGACTTCCTTTTCTTGCTTCATGTGTCTCTGCCTTGCCTAATAGCCTTGCATGATATACTCTTGGTGTCATATATTGTGTGGTTGGTGCCTTCTGATGTAGCTCATATCACCTCTAGCTATGAGTGGATCACCTAGGACAACCGGTCACCCAAGATGCACCTGCAAGCCGTTAGGGTGAGGGGTCATCCAAGGGTGGCCTTGAGACCCCCCAGACGAGCTACCCAATACACAAGATACAAGGGTTACAAAGGGTAGTATAGAAAGATTGGCCCCAAGAACAAGGAGCTTCCACAATACTCTAAATACAACCAAAGGGAAAAATCATCTTCTTAGGCACATGCTTTGCAAACTAAATGAGATGGTCAATTTTCTAGCAATATCTTGTGCTCTATAGACCTTACATAAATTCTTTGAATTCTCCTAGTGTAGTTATTGCTTTATTTGATTATTCAAACAAAATAAACTATTGAAGATGAAATAAATTGAACTCTACTATGTACACTAAATGAATTTCATCTAGCTTGATTCAAATAAAATTAGAATCCACATTGGAAATGCTACCTAGGGGCTTCTCGTCTTCATCCAAGTCTTCTGGTTGCTCCATGGCACCATAAAACATCTCTTTCGTTTCCCTTGAGTGTTTTGCATAGGCCCTCTTCTTTAATTATAAGTGTTGTACTAATCTCATCATGTCATCAAATGTGTTTAGAGTTGTAATGTCCATATTCTTAGTTTGATATGATGTGGTTTCTTCTATCTTTGTATTTGCCTTCTTCTTAACAGTAATAGCAGTTCTTTACAAGTGAGGTTCTATCCTCCAATGACATTTTGGAGCTTCATACCATTTCTTTCTTAGTTTCTTCCTTGTCCCAACTTCCCTCTAATCTATAATTAACCTTGCCTTTTGGATGTGCCTGCATGCAACCATAACCATTTTGTTTTGTGTTTTGTTGAAGTGATGAATTGGATGCGCTTCAAGATGCATGTCCTTCATGAAGTCTTCTTCTTTAAACAAACATTTATTGATAGGAACAACATTAATACTTATCTCATGCTCTTTAATTGGCTCTTTGGTCAATTCTAATGAAATGTTTGGAAATAGAACATCCTTTGGTACCATCGAATCATAAGGTGTAGTTTGAGGTGCATAGTGATTATGTTTGGCAAAATTTGACCACTGTAGTCAAGTGGCCCAATGGGAGGTCTCTACCTTTCTTGAGCTACCTACAAAAATTGAAGTTGACCACCTTGCTTCAGATAATGAGTCAGTTCTTTAGAGAGATGTGACCCGTTTTGGCCCAAGGAAGGCTCCTTGCATACATTCCTAGTGCGTTCTAAGTTTCTACTTGTGTTGGCCCATCATGAAAATTCCAAAAAATTTAGGTGCCCTAGTTCCTGAAATGAGCAAGATTTTAGTAGCCCATGTTCATCTTGTATGAGAATTGATCACCCAAAAACTTCATTTTGACCATACCAAATTAAGTTCCCGAATTTTCCACCTAGGCTTCTTGCCTAGTTATGCTACCCTCACATAGTGCCCAACTTGGGCTTCATGATGACCATCCTAAGAGAGTTCCCTCGTTTGTGTAAGAAGGGATGGTAGATACACTACAAGGATGTGCTTGGTGCAGCAAAAACCTGCTCTACACCTAGAAAGGATAGCTTCAAGATTGATAAATAGACACCTTGACCTTGCTATGGATGCATATACTCCACCCTAAAGCTTTGGATCTTCAATCCTGAATCGGCTCATCAAAAGAAACTGCTTGACACAAAACAGATGAAGCAAAACTTGCTATTTTTGGATGAGATGCACTCTAGAAATTTACTTTGAGCTCATAGCCTGTTGGGAATTGACTAGATATATTTTGCACACCTCTAAATAAATATATAATGAATCTAAAGCAATAAATTGGATGAATGGTGATGAACCATACTGAGAGAAATAAGTTTAGCAATATACGGGTGTCATCCAAACATTTTAGGAATTATCTACCATAATAAATAGGTGACTTCAAATGAATGTAACTTATAGAATAATGAACCAATGATGATGAAAGCTCATAAAATGCAAATAGACGTACAAAAGTCACCTATAACAATTTAAATCTCACCAAAAGACTAAGTATACACAGAGAAATCAATAATTGAAGTTGACTCAAAATGTGAACATAGACCTATATCACTAGATGAGGAGAACTCCAAGATGTACCTTGAAAATCAATGTGTATTGTACATACGGTACATGATATAAATTGGGAATGAAGCTTGAAAAGGATGAGCACAATGTGTGCTTCAAAAATAACTAGGTGCTTGATCAGAATCTCATCAGAATCTAGCTCAAATGATCTACTCTAGTCCATGAATACACACATGTGTATATATAGGAGTTTTTGAATTCATAACTCGGAGGGATTGTACCTAAAAGCTCCCTCAAGTTTGGGAAATCTTATGCTAATCAATCAGTCATATGTTTGGCTCCTAATTTGTGACTAAGAAGGCCATGACTTCCTCCTTTGACATTTACTTTTCATGTAGTTACTTTTCAAGTAATAACTAATACAAGAGTTTGTTTCTATGGCTTCTCTCATTGAGAGTTTACATAACCAATGCTTTAAAATAATAAGTGATCAAGCACTAGGCTTAGATGAAATACAACAAAAGCTCCCCCAAAAGCCTAGCATGCTTGAGTCTTCATTCTTCCTAGATTTCTAGCAATCCAATCATGCCTTTGAATCTGCTGAACTTGATACCATCCAATGGCTTAGTCAGAATATGTGCAAATTGAAGATTAGTAGATACATAGGACAATTGAATGTCCATGCTAATCAACTTCTCTCTTACATCATGATAATGGACCTCAATATGTATGGTTCTAGAATGGTAAATTTAGCTAAAAAGTGACGTGAGCTTGTATTATCAGCAAAGATGTGAGGAGTTAGAGTATGTAACCCAAAATCCGAGTATAGACACTTTAACCACATTGCTTCTTGCGTTGCACTAGCCAAACCTCTATATTCAGCCTCAATAGATGATAGAGAAACAGTTGGTTGCTTTTTTGAAGACCATGAAATTATTTTTGAACCTGCAAAAGACAACTAGCCTAATGTACTCTTCCTATCATCCTTTAACCCAACCCAATATAAATCTGAGTAAAGTTTGAGATCAACTTCGGAAGTGAATGGGTAGAAAAGCTTTCAAGTATTTGAGCACGCTCTTGGTTGCTTCCACTTCCTTGGTTTGTGCATAAATTGACCAAGTATGCTAACACTATAGCATATGTCCAGCCTTGTGAGAGTTGCATAGTTCAAGCTTCCTACCAAGCTTTGATAGCTTGTGATATCTTGAATAGGATCTCCCTCATGAGCACTTAGCTTATGATTCAACTCCATAGGTGTACCTACACACTTAGTATTCTCCATTTTAGACTTAGAAAGCATGTCATGTACATACTTTCTTTGAGTGATATAGATAACAAAGTCTATATAGACAAGTTCAAGTCCAAGAAAATAAGTGAGAGGTCCAAGATCCCTGATCTTGAATTCATCCTTCATTCTAGCTTTTATGTGTTTAATTCCATTGATATCATTCCTATAATCATAATTTCATAAACACATACATTAAGATATATCACTTTTGATCCATTCCTCTTGATGAACAAGGATGTGTTTGCTCTACTCACTTTGAATTCTTGGTCTTCCAAGTAGGTAACTAGTCTATGACTCCAAGCTCCAGAAGTTGCATTAAATCATACAAATCCTTCTTCAATTTACACACATAATTGGGATGATGTGCATTTTCATAACAACATGGTTGTGCCATATAAACTTCTTTTGAAATCCATCCATTGATAAATGCATTTTTTACATCTAGTTGATATAGATTTTAACTCCTAGATGTAGCAATGCTAACATGTTCTCTAATGGTAGGCATTTTAGCTACACGTGAGAAGGTCTATTCATAATCTATCCCATGGGTTTGGGCAAGCCCCTTGGCTACTAACCTTGCCTTGTATCTATTAATACTACCATCTGAGTTCCTCTTTACTTTATAAATTCACCTTGATCCAATTACCTTCATTGATGGTTTGCTAGGAACAAGTTCCCATGTTTCATTGTCCATGGAGGTTCCATTTCTTCCTCCATTGCTTCTTTCAATTCCTTCTTTCTTTGCGCTTCTTCATTGTTGGAGTCCTAAGCCATATGGATTTTTACTTTATAAATCCACTTTGATCCAATTACCTTCATTGATGGTTTGCTAGGAACAAGTTCTCATGTGTCATTGTCCATAGGAGCTTCCATTTTGTCCTCCATTGCTTCTCTCACTTCCTTCTTGCTTTGAGTTTCTTCATTGTTGGAGTCCTTAGCCATATAGATTGAATGTTTTGTAACCAAAGAGGTATCAAATCCATATCTCTCTATTTTCATCTTCTCTTTCATTGACCTTCTGATTGGTTGAAGAGAGCTTTCTGAGCCTTGAGTTAGGTCTTGCACCTTAGCTTTCCCTTTGTTCTTCCATAGCTTCAATTTCTCCAATTCTGTCAAGTCATCTTCAGAGTCACAATCTTTAAGATGCTTTGGTTCCTTTTTTAGAAGAGATGGAAAGTCTTCTTCCAAGTCATACGGTAGTGTCACTTTCCTATCATCATCAAACCAAGATTTATTTTCATCAAAGACTACATCCCTACTAACAAAGCCTTTTTTAGTGGGATTATACAATTTGTATATTTTTTTAATTTAACCATAACCAATAAAGACATTCTCTATTTAAGATCCAATTTCACTCTTACTTGAGAAGGTATGTGAGCATAAGCTAAGCATCCAAAGATTTTTCAATGCTCTAGACTTGGCCTTCTTCCATTCCACACTTCATAAGGAGTCATACCACCTAAAGAATTTCATTGAAGTCTATTTAGAAGATATGTGGCTATTGATATAGCCTCTACTAAAGATAATTACGTAGACTCTTTTCATTTAGCATAGATCTAGCTGCGTCAGTTATAGTTGTGTTCCTTCTTTAAGCTACTCCATTGCGTTTAGGTGTGTATCCTAGTTGTTACCTCTCTTTTGATGCCTCTTTCTTGTAGGAAAGCATCAAATTCAGTTGAGAAATATTCTCCACCATCATCTGATCTGAGTCTTTTGAGACATTTGCCTATTTGGTTCTCTACAAGAGCAAAATACGTTTTGAAGCAATTGACGACTTCATCCTATGCTTCATAAAGTACAAAATTTTCCACCTGCGACAATCATCAATAAAAGATACATAATATTTTGCACCTAAAATAGAAGGTTCTTTGCTTGGACCCAACACATCTATGTGAACAAGATCTAATAGTTCCTGATGGATATAGCCTTTCATATTGAAAGGTTGTCTATGAGCCTTAACAAATCAACAAGCTGCACATTTGTATATCATATGTTGGTTTGTGATGTTGGGAAATCTAAGTACACTTTGATCCCTGCAGATTTGTTTCAAGGTTCTCTCACTAATGTGAGCAAGCCTTTTATTCCATACCTCTAATTTAGAGAGTGTTTGAGATCCATAGCTAAACAATGCTATGTTCTTGGTTTCCTCCACTTCAAAGGTGAAGAGTCTTCCTATTTTTTATCCTTTGGCAATCCTTTTAAATACTTGCTTGGGGTCTTCCACATATTCTTCATGTCTTGTAAACCTAACCTGTAATCCTTTCTCCATATTTTGTCCAAAACTTATCAAGATTTTGGTTAGTCTCGGTACATATAAACTTTGCTTAGAAGATTCAATTTTCCATCTGATGTCTTGACATTACCTATTTTTTCCACTGCATTTCTTGTATCATCACGTATTTGTACTTCATGTTTGATCTTGGGATCTTTTAGATCAAAGAGTGATGCTACATTTCCTAATACATGATTTGAGCACCCTAAATCAACATAGAAAACATGGTCATCATCCTCACCCTACTTCAATGATAAGTTCATGAGGATTAATGAGTCCTTGTGACTTTGATCTTAAGTGTAGTTTTTGTAATCCTTTCTTTCTCTGTATCTGTTTTGATGATTGTTATTGTTATTGTAGTAGTTTTTGTATCCTCCTTTGTATCTATCTCTATTTGATCCATAGTCACCTCTATTGAATCCTCTTCCTATAGAATTCTTGGGATTCCTGTAACATTCCTTAGTTGTGTGATTAGAATAACCAAAGATATTGCAAGGTTGAGATACTTAGGGCCTCCCCCTACCTTTCTTTCATCCTCTACCTCTTCATCTGCTGGAGTAAATGCCAAACCTTCACACTTGGCTAGGCATTGGAAGTACTATGTGCAAACATTTAAAGAATCATATGACCCCTTCCTTATACCTTTTCACCATTAACCAATTGTAAAAGTCATTTGACTTAGAAGAATCTTCTAAAGCCACTAAACTCGTGGAGTTAGGAAAACTTTATGGTAAGATTTGTCGCATGAGGGAATATCTCCTTATTTAGAGGAATAACTTTTAGGTGGAAGCTCGTTTGAATTTCAAAATTTCAAAATTCGAAAAAGTACCTATATAAGCACATGGAAATCTTGTAGCCAAACACACTCCTTTAGAGAGCTATTCGTACATCATTTTTAGAGGTTGAGTAGCACACTTCATTGCCCACTCACCTCACAGTCATTTTGCATCATCTCTTTGCCAATGATGTTGTAAAATCATCTTTCATAATACATATACATCATTAAGTATTTCTATTGGTTTCTCTGCCAATGTCACTCAGAACAATGTACTTGTAATGCTCATATCTCAGCTATCCCTCCATCATTTTCAATGATCTATAGATTTTTGGAACAAGTTCAAAGTCTACTACACGCTTTGAAGGCTTGGGGAAGTTTTATTCAGCCAATTGGGAGAAATCCTCTCTAGGTGGTCACTGGTCATTCTTTGGAGAGTTCCTAAAAAGTTGGGGGTAATCTTATACTTGCTAAAGACATTCCACAGTGTGTAGTCCATCATTTTAAGTGATTCCACTTGGAATCCTTAGATCCCTAAGCTAATTAGATACTCTTGAAAGGAATTTTTCTAATTGCTATTTTATTGTGATTACTTAGGAAAACATTGAGTAGGTGTCAATACCAAAATAGTAAGTTTTTTATATCTAGCTAGTTGTAAACTTATCTATTTTGATCAAATGATTTGAAGCATCATGTCCAAAGTACATAGGCATTTATTTAGTGTCATTGGAAAGCTAAAGAGGCCTACAACAGAACTTTGAATTGAAAGATGGCATGTACAAAGCATGGATTAGTAGTACCAACTCATTTCTTGAGGTGTCCATCCTTCTTTCCCAAGAGTGGTATTAGAGCAACTTAATGTAAAATGGGATATGGTTTGCCTTCTTTTATTGATAAATTGGACACGAACAAACTACCAAGCATGGTCCTTCAGGATGAAGACATACTTACAATGAAGAAGTCTCTATGGATACATATCATGAGATGAGGAGATGCCCATTTTCAGAAGCAAAAGACAACCTACACGAGAGGAGCTTGAAAGACTCAACTCATGGTGTGCAAAAGATGCATTAGCAAGGTCATATTTACTTAACTCTATATCTGACTTCCTCCTTCCACACAATAGGAATTGTAAAACATCCCAAGGGACTTGGGATACATTGTCTTCATACTTTTCTTCTAATACAAGAGCAAGAAAGAACCAATTGTGGATTGAGTTTACCACTCAAAGGAAGCAACCCAAGCAAAGTGTTTTCAGAATATATGAACAAATTCAAGGATGTGGATTGAAAAGGAGCAAATTGTGAGACAAATGATCAATGGCATCAAGGTAGATGACAAATGGGAAGCCTTCACAACTACCATGGACTTATACATGGACATGCAGATTCCAGATCTTACCACACTCATGGGGAAATTCTTTACCCATGAACACAAGCTCGACAAAAATTGAGGCTCATCTAGAGGTAACAACTCTTTTCCCTATACATAGATAAAGGCAAGTCTAAAGAGAAAGGGAAAAGCAAAAAGATTGAAGATGAAGGTACTACTTCTCAAGCTAACTATGCATGAAAAGGTAGGAACTCAAGAGCTAGGGGCAGAGGAGGTAAGCAAGGTAGGGGGAAACCTTTCAACTCTTCCCCATACAACATATGTGGATTGTCTAATCACACTATAGATGAGTGCTATAGGAACTACAAGAATCAGAGATGAAGAGGATACCAAAGAGGTGGCTACACACAATCAAGAGGCAAATTCAACCACGGTCAAAGCTACAACCATGGCTACAATAAAAAGTACAAAAAAATTATAACAACAACTATCAAGGAGGCTACAAATCAAGAAAAGACTACAACAATTACGTAGAGGATGAAGAGGATTCCCTTCTGATTCTGAACATGACTTCAAAGCAAGGTATGAATGATGAACACCTCATCTATATTGACTCAGGATGTTCAAACCATGTGGCAGGCAATGTAGCTCTTCTCTCTCACCTTGAGGAACCCAAGGGAAATCATGAAGTGCAAACAGGTGATGACACCAAGCATTCAGTGTTCAAGGTAAGAAACATTAAAACTTCTCATCGGAATAGAAATTTGTTGAGCATGGTTCTTTATGTACCTACAATCACCAAGAACTTAATGAGTGTTGGACATATTGTGGAAAAGGGTTTGCAAGTTAGGTTCAACAAGTATGGAGCATTTTTGGACGATCCCCAACATGGATTCTAGAGAATAGCCAAGGGAGAAAAGACACATGTATTATTTACATTTGAACTCGAAGATACAAGGAATATTGCACTTTATAATTACAAGGATCAAACATTATCATAGCTTGAGATTTGGCATAAACGATTAGGGCATATTGGTGAGAGGACTTTAAAGAAAATATGTAGAGATCAATGTGTGCTTAGGATACCTAATGTATCCAAGCAACACATGATCTATAAATGTGGTGCATGTCAGTTTGGTAAGTCACACACGTTAGCCTTTTCAAAGAAAGGTTACATGCATAAAGAGTGTACTTGGAGATTGTCCACAGAGATGTGTGGGGACCAAGTAAGGACCCTTCAATTTGTGGCTCAAGGTAATATGTGTCTTTCATTGATGATCTCACTAGGTGGACTATCTTGTATGTTATGAAGCACAAAGATGAAGTGTTCAGTTGCTTTAAAAAGTATCTTGCACTTGTGGAAAATCAAACACGAAGAAGCCTAAAAATATTAAGGTGAGATGGAGGAGGTGAGTACTTCTCAAATCAATTTAATACATTCTTTTAGGACAGAGGTATCAAAAGGGAAACTACAACAAGGTATACCCCTCAGCAAAATGGGGTGGCAGAGAGGAGAAATAGGTTGATTGTTGAAACAACTAGATCAATGCCAAATGAAAAAAGGCTACCTAATTATTTATGGGCAGAGAGTGTATCTAATGCCACTTATCTTATAAACACCATGCCATCCAAATCACTTGATGGGATGACCCAATATGAAGCATGGCATCATAGGAGGCCATCACTTGATCATTGCAGAATATTTGGAAGTGTTGCTTATGTGCATATACCATCTCAGAGTAGAGGTAAGCTAGACCCTAAGGTAGAGAACTACATCTTCATAGGGTATGATTTAAATAACAAAGGATACATGTTCTATAATCCATCCAACAAATGATTTATGGCCAGTAGAGATGTTGTGTTTGATGAGAATGATTCTTGGTTTGAAAGTGAATGCAGGAAGGTTAAGTTTCCATATGACTTGGAAGAGGATTTTCCAAGCCTTACCAAGGAGGAGCCAAGCCAAATTGAAGACATCAAATCTGATGACAAGGACATCATCCACCTAGAAGAGTTCAAAGCATGGAAATGAAAGGGCAAGGTCAAAATGAACAAATTGGAAGACATACCTAAATCATCCAACTAAGCAGTTAGAAGATCACAAAGGGAGAGCAAGAAGCCAATGAGATATGGGTATGACACTTCTTTAGTTACCAAGAACTCGATTTATCTTGCTAAATATTTATCACTTGAAGAACCTAATTCATATATATGAAGAGGCAAAAACCAAGATAGATTGGAAGCAAGCTATGGATGAAGAAATAGAAGCACTCAAGGAGAATGATACTTGGGAGCTAGTGCCAAAGAAGGAATCAATGAAGGTAATTGGTTCTAGATGGATTTATAAAGTCAAGAGAAACTCAGATGGATCCATAAACAAGTATAAAGCTAGACCTATGGCTAAGGGTTTTGCACAAACCCAAGGAATTGATTATGAAAATTTCTCACTTGTGGCCAAAATGCCAACCATCAGAGTATTGGTAAGTGTGGTTGCATCAAGGAATTGGAATATGTACCAATTGGATGTAAAAAATGCATTGCTTAATGGCTAGATTTTAGAGGAGATTTACATAGCTCAACCTCTTTGTTATGAAGACCCAAGCAAGGTAAATTATGTGTGTAAACTAAAGAAAGCTCTTTATGGATTGAAGCAAGCACCTAGGGCATGGAACCATAGGTTGACTACATACCTTCAAGATCAGTGATTCATCATAAGCAAAGCAGATACTTCTCTGTTTCTCAAGAGAAGTAATTCAGAGGTGATTGTATGTTGATGATATCATACTTACAGGTAGTGATGCCAATGGCATCAAACATATCAAGAATCAAATGATGCAAGAGTTCAAAAATCAGTGATCTAGGATCACTAAAGTATTTTCTTGGACTTGAATTGGTCTATACACATTCTGAAAGTTACATCACTCAAAGAAAGTATGTGCAGGACATGTTGAAGAAGTTCCACTTGGAGAATGCCAAAGTAGCTAGCATTCTTCTGGAGGTAAATCAAAGTGCTCATGAAGGTGATTTTCTTGAAGACATTGCAGCATATAAAAGCATGGTAGGAAGCCTAAACTATGCTACATTGACAAGGATTGATATTGCTTATGGAGTAAGTGTCTTAAGTCAATTCATGCAAAAACCTAGAGCACCTCACTTGGAAGCTGCCAAGAGGATTTTGAAGTATCTCAAGGATACTCAAAATCACGGTTTATACTTTCCATGTACTTCAGATTTGGATATCAAACTATACTCAGATGCAGATTGGGCAAGTTGTAAGGATGACAGGAGGAGTACCTCAGGTTATCTTTCTTTTGTAGGTGATAAGCCTATTTCATGGTCTTTCAAGAAGCAACCTATTGTTGCTTTATCTTCAACAGAGGTAGAATATAGAGGATTAGCCAATGCTACTCAAGAAGCCATATGGATCAGATTGATATATACAGATTTGGGACTACATTCTAACTAATCAATGATCTTTGGTGACAACACAAGTTCTTTATATCTTGCAGCAACACCTATCTATCATGCTAGGAACAAGCATATAGAATCTCATTATCATTATGTGAGAGAGAACCAATTGAGCCAGGAGATTCAACTTGCATATGTGTCCACTAATATGCAATGTGCAGACTTATTGAGCAAAGCACTTGATGGTACTAAACTTTGCAGGTTTAAAGCTATGATTGGATTGTAGGACATTCAAGAGGATTGATGAAAAAGACCAAGCCAAGATGTTTGGCTTGAGGGGGAGCTATTGGATCAAATGCCAAGCCTTCACACTTGTCTAGGCATTGGAAGCACTATGTGCAAACATTTAAAAAATCACATGACCCCTTGCTTATACCTTTTCGCCATTAACCAATTGTAAAAGTCATTTGACTTAGAAGAATCTTGTAAAGCCACTAAACTCTAGGAGTAAGGAGAACTTTATGGTACGCATTTTCTCATGAGAGAATATCTCCTCATTTAGAGGAAGAACGTTTAGGTGGAAGCTCATCTGAATTTCAAATTTTAAACTTGGAGAAAGCACCTATATAAGAACTTGGAAATCTCACGGCCAAACACACTCCCTTAGAGAGCAATTCATAGATCATTTGTAGAGGTTGAGTAGCACACTTCATTTCTCACTCACCTCACAATCATTTGGCATCATATCTTTTTCAATGATGTTTTAAATTCATGTTTCATAATACATATACATCATTAAGCATTTCTATTGGTTTCTCTACCATTGTCACTCAGAATAGTGTACTTGTAATGCATTGTCACTCAGAATAGTGTACTTGTAATGCTCATATCTCAATGATCCCTCCATCATTTTCAATGATGTAAAGCTTGTTGGAACAAGTTCAAAGTCTACTACAAGCCATCAAAGTTTGAAGAAGTTTCCTTTAGCTAATTGGGATACAATTGTCTCGAAGTGGGCATTGGTCATTCTCTGCAGAGTTCCTAAAAAGTCAGGGGTAAGCTTCTACTTGCTACAGAGATTGCATAGTGTGTAGTCTATCATTTTAAGTGATTCCACTTGGAAACATTAGCTCTCTATACTAATTAGATACACGCAAAAAGAAGTTTTCTAATTGCTACTGTACTATGAGTACTGAGCAAAACATCTAGCAAGTGTCAAGACCGAAATAGTAAGTTTTTTATATCTAGCTAGTTGCAAACTTATCCCTTTTGACCAAATGATTTGAAGCATCATCTTCAAAGTGCAAAGGAACTAATTTAGTGTCACTGGAAAGATAAAGAGGCCTACAAAAAAAATCTGAAGTGAAAGAGGGGAAGTACAAAGTAGGGATTAGCAGTACCAACTCATTTTTTGAGGTGTCCATCCATCTTTCCCAACATCCTCTAGCTCTTCATCTACCTGTGAAGTTGGTGGAAAAGAGCTACCTTCATCTTCATTTTTCTTAGAATTTGACTTATCCTTAGCTTGCACTTTTTCATAGTATAAGGCAAAAGATTGATTACCTCGTGAGGATTCACCATTCTTGCTTATCGTTGCTTCATGTGTGAAGAGTTCGCCCTTTAGAGTGTTGAGGTCAAGAACTTGCATGTCCATGTATAGATCAATGGTAGTCGTAAATGATTGCCCCTTGTCATCAACTTTGATGTCATTGATGATTTGCCTTATGATTTTCTCTTCTTCAATTTCCTTTCCAATGCTTCCTAGATGATCAAGCATCTCCTTCATTTTGGCGAGATAGGCAGTCACATTTTGCTTGGGACTTTTCTTCAATGTAGTGAACTCCATCCATTGCTCATTCTTTCTTGCTCTAGTATTTGAAGAGAAGAAAGAACTAAGAGCTTTCCAAGTCTCTCTTGAGGTCTTGAATACTTTCACATGAGGTAAAAGAAAATCTGAAATTGAGCTTAAGATGTATGACCTCGCTAATGCTTCCTTGGAACACCAAATTGTAATCCTTTCTTGCTCTTCATGTGATGGATGTCCTTTGCTTCGTATTCTTAGCATGACTTCATCCCCACATATGTATCTAAACAGATTCCTCCCTTAAAGGAAGGCCTCCATCCTGAGAGACCAAGCTAAGTAGTTGTTTCTACCCAATTTGTCAATGGTGGAATGAAAACCATCTCCATATTGATTTAACAAAGCTCTCATACCACTATGAGAACATATGGTAGATACACTCCAAGGATGTGTTTGGTGCTACAAAAACCTGCTCTACACTTGCAAAGATAGCTTCAAGAATGATAAGTACGCACCTTGAGCTTGCAAAGGATGCATATAAAACACCCTAGTGCTTCAAAGAATCCACCTCAAATTGATTCATCAAGACAAACTACTTGAAACAAAACAGATGAAGCAAAACTTGTTATTTTTGGATGAGATGCGGTCTTGAAATTTACTCAAAGCTCATAGCTTGTTGGAAGTTGACTAGAGATATTTTTCACAGCTCTAAATAGATATATAATGAATCTAAAGCAACAAATTTGATTAATTTTGATGAACCATACTGAGAGAAATAAGTTTAGCAATATAGGGGTGTCATCTTGACATTTCAAGAATTATCTGCCAAAATACTTAGGTTCCTTCAAATGAATGTAACTCATGGAATAATGATCCGATGATAATTAAAATTAGCATTCTGCAAATAGACTTATCATATTATGTATATCACTTTAAATCTCATCAAAAGACTATCTATACATAGAGAAATCAATAATTGAATTCAACTAAAAATGTGAACATAGACCTCTACCAGTAGATGAGGAGAACTCCAAGATGTTGCTTGAAAACTAATCTGTATTGCATATATGATACATGATATAAATGGGCATGAATATTGGGAAGGATGATAAAAATGTGTGCTTCACAAATAACTAGGTGTTTGATCAAAATCGCATCAAAATGTAGCTGATATGCTCTAATCCACGACTACACACATGTACATATAAGAGTTTTTGAATTCAAAACTTGGAGGGATTGTACCTAAAATTTCCCTCAAGTTTGGGAAATATCTTGCTAATCAATCGCTCCTAGATTTGGCTCGTGAGTTGTGTCTAACAAGGCCATGAAATCCTTTTTTGACATTTACTTTTGATGTAGTTATTTTTAAAGTAATAATTATTACAAGAGTTTGTTTCTATGGATTCTCTCATTGAGAGTATACATACCCAATGCTTTACAATAATAATTGATCAAGCACTAGGCTTGGATGAAATACAGCAAGATTTTGGGCTTCATGATGCCCAGTTTTGGCTTCTACAACTTGTTCCCTAAAATCACTTGATTTACCTCTTTCTTTGTTGTTTAAGTGAAATTATTACTTTTTAGCTTTATTTGGTCTCTTTGTGCTTCTTTTGTACAAACTCAACATTTATTTCTCTTATTTCAAATCTACAACATTATGTAGTGCCCATGATCCAATTTGAAAAATTATGATGTTCATGAGGTAGAGAAGGTATTACCTGAATGTCTAACATTTATAGTGTCAAATCCTTCTTCTAAGTAAATTTGGAATTGATTACTGGTCTTTGTAGAAATCCTTAATCTATTCCTTCCTCAATCTTCTAATGTTTTTTCTTTCCTCAACCAAGGCATTCCTAGGGTTAGAGGATAAGACTCCTCCTTGGGTAGGGCTAACAACGAAATCCAAGAGAAACTAGCAAATTGAACTATCATTAGTACTTTTTCAATGATTCCTAGTGCTGCAACTTGATGTTGATCCACTAGCATGATTGTAAAAGGTGCTGCCTTGGTGATGTGGAAATTTGATCTCTTCATAGTAAAATCATGCAGTAAATTGATGACAGAGCCTCCATCTACAATGACACCTATCCAAATTTCACTTTTTTTTTAAATTGAGAATCTAGAGCTTTCATAGTCTACTAGGTGGTGCAGGTGGAAAATCCACCATGGACCCATCTATACTAGGTTGTGAGCTCAAGTAGGCCGACTGTAGGACCTTTAGTAGATCATTTCTCACCTTTGCATCCATCTTTATAAGTTGGAATAAACTGAACTTGTGGTGAATTCCCTTCAAAATCTGCCTGAAATTTACCTCTTGAGGACTTGTAGGTTGATCCTTTAGTGAAGTCCTCACCCTTCCCTAGGCTTGTTCAATGGCCACATTGTCCTCCAAATGAGAACTCTTGTTGTTGTCTTTTTCCTTGACTGCCTCTTTCTCTTGAGCAATAGTTTCTGCCACTTTGCTAGCATTAGTCATCATAGGTACTGCAGATGAGGAAATAGCATATGATTGTGGATTAGTACCTTCTTCTCGTGAAGAGATTCAAATCATATGGATCTGAGTGAGGCAGATGCAAGGACAATCCCTTGAATAATGATCCTTGGCATCAGGAAAAGTTGATAGGGATGTGTGCCCTCAGAAAGAGAGCACTTGCTTTGAATGTGATCATATTCACCACAATAATAATAGATTAAAGGTATGGTATATCTAGGTGGATTCTCATGATTCTCATCTCTATGATGTATTTTTTTATGTACTAGCATAAAAGGTGTTAGGAACTTGGTTATAGTCATGCACCTCATGGCCACCTTTGGTGCAAAATTGATAGCTTACTCTATTTTGGTAGTTTATATTAGAGTGACAACTATTGGTGCATGTAGTACACCAAAGCCTTCTGATGTCTTGATTGGTCTATAGTCCTCCACTTCTTGTAGAATTCATACCACTAAATCTTTGTTGTGGTGTGTGGATGGCAAAACATTCTTCTCCTCGTTGTGACTTCTTTACATCTTTAGTTATTCTGATTCCCTTCAAAGTTTCTTGATTGGGTCAAGATTCACAATGTATTATGCTTAAGTCCCTCCTTCAAAATAAATTCTAGCCTTTTTTATGTGAGAGGCGGCTACCACAAAGTTCTTTAGTGTAGCATTGAGTTTGAGAGATTCCCTAAGCATCTATAGGAAAAACTTGGAAAGAGCCTTCTCTACCCATTTTTAGCTAGGAAATCGCATGGAATGTGTGGCAAATGAGAGACAAGTGCTCTACTATGAGAATGTATGTCATGATAAAATTCACCTAGTGATAATTTTGGGTTCTCAAGTTGACCTAGGGCTCGCTCCAAAAGAATCTCTTGCTCGGAATGTCTACACAAATGAAGTC
This sequence comes from Ceratopteris richardii, assembly GCA_020310875.1. NCBI lineage: Eukaryota > Viridiplantae > Streptophyta > Polypodiopsida > Polypodiales > Pteridaceae > Ceratopteris > Ceratopteris richardii. The sequence goes on from CM035416.1 coordinate 143,858,235, forward strand.
TCCAATGCTTCCTAGGTGGTGAAGTGCCCATGTGCATACTAGTTGTACCACTTATCTGCTATTCCTTCTAGTGTAGAAGGAAATAGCACCAACATCGGATCCTCTCCATGATCGTGGCATAAGGAGATTAATATCATTTGTGTGGTAAAGGTAAGGAACTTAATGCTAAACCTTGATAGTAGATTTGGGAGGTCCTGTAGTGGCCCTTAAGCCTTCTCTGAGTTATCTAAAGTGAAACCTAGTTTCCTTCTAGGTTTCTCCTTTGAGAGTTGCATGGAGGCCAATTCAATGGAGAATTTCAAAGGAAGAGGAGTAATACCTTGATTGGCAAGTAGTTGATATATCTTCCTGAGGCTATTTTGTGCATGAACATGCCCTCTATTTGCTCAAGTGTGGGTCATGTACCCACTTGCAAGGCTCTAAAAATAAAGAAAGAAACTATGAAAAGAAATTATTTAGTGTAGCTTTTAGCTCACACAAAACATGCAATGGTCCCATCAGGCATGCCAGACTATAGATGACGTACTAGGGTATAAAAATATAGAATAATTTCCATAGATTGTGACAAGTGTAGAGGATGCCACCACAAATGCACTTCTAGTACTCCTTCTACTCAAGGGGATTTCATCCTTAGGGAAGTATACCCTACGACATGTCTCCGTGAAAGTACACTACTTGGTAGTAAAGACAAAGAGATAGAAAATTTGCAAATGCAAAGATGAGAAAAAAACAATTCCTTAAGATTGAGAATGGTTAAAGTAAGTTAAGAATAGTCGAAATGAGCAGTACAATGGGCTAGTAGCCACTCTAGAAACTATGAAAAACTAACAACAAGAGGTAATGAAACAATCAAGTGATCTCTCTAACATAAATGCAACATGCTTCAATTAACAAATACTAGACACGACTCAATCATTATGTAATGCCAACTACCACTTAACTGAGAAAAATAACTATGAATATTTACCACAGAATGGTCTCAATACACACTAGGAAATTTTCAACAGAGTGGAGCGAGCAGTCAAGAGATAGTTTCCACTACTAGATGTAATCAATGTAACTAGAATATATGTGAAGGTGTAAGATAATGTTGATATAAAAAATACATATATTAAGTGGATGGCAAGCATTGTTTATATAGGCCAAAAGTGTGGAATTGCCCAATCCAAATGTTAACTTCTGCACATGTTGTAGCTCAGTGATGAGTAGCACCTCCTTTAATGTCAATCCGGGAAGACGTGAGGATGGTATGAAGACCTCGAGCAAGTGAAGGCACAAGTGCGTGAGTGAGAAGCACACCAACATGCACACACATACACACACATGCGCACACACAGTAAGACAAAGAGTGAGAAGCAATGGAGTTCTTAGATTACTTTCAAAGAGCTCTTACAAGTTCAAATCAATTACAAGCTAACCTCAAAAATGAGCTCTCTAGCTCTATTTATAGTTTTTGACTAGGTTTTGGCCCTGTCCAGACCTAGTGTCCGGCCTAGCTAAAAATTAGGTTCCAAGGCCCATTTGAGGGCTTAAACGGAGTCTAAAAAATATGAAAATTGATATGTAGGTACTTCTAAAGATCCTCAAGCTCAAGGACTCCTTGGCTTGCACAAAATGGAGCTACAAAATTATGAAATGGTATTTACAATGATGGTTAGTGATAAAAATCACTGTTATAAAAATGTTGATTTGGAAAAATTTGAAGGCCTATCTACCAGATCTGCGTCGATTGCTTTGTCTACTTAATCCTTCGCCTTGCTCTGACTCTCTCCGCTGGCTTCCTTGTCTCCTCAGTCCTTGGGTGCCCATACTGCTCTCAACACCCCCCCCCCTCTCGTGTCTGTCGTCTCTGACAGACTCTTGTTGCTGGGAGTGCTGGATGTAATAGTCCACCACATGAGTGGCAAGTTGATGTTCTTGTATGCGTAGTCCTCAGGCCAAATTTGTCATCATGCGATCCCAATCAATTGGTCCTGGAATGTCCGGATGTGGCAGACGTAACTGATTTGCATGGATGGCTTGTTCTACTGCGAATAGATGTAGCGAATGTGTTGGTCTGGGAATGAAAATTTCCAAATGGTATTCCCAGAATCCCATAGAGAACATTTCCTCAAATGTCAGCTTGAAGCATGTGGGTAAGTACTTTATTCGTGCATGCCAGGCAAAGATTATATTGACCGAGGGAGTCTGGCTCATGTCGTAGACTAAATCCTTGTTACCTTGAGAAAATCCAGGGGCAAAGATGTATGGAGCTTGTACCTTCCGAAAGGTTTTGAAAAAAATGGTCATGAGCTCGAATATTTTCATACACATTTTCGCTGCTATGTCGGGTACATTATTTAGACGTGTAGACCAGTGCCGAGTTGTTGATATCATGTAGGCTACAGTTGGGGTCCCTCGAGGCGGAGAAAAATATGGATAGTTAACCCAAGCCGAGCATTCTTTATTGTTACGTACCTTGATTGCAAATGCTTGCCAGGATCTCCGACGTACCACTGGGCAATAGCATGGATTATACTTGATATACAGTGGCATAGTTGCCCAGGTGCTCATCATCTCAGGGTAATCGGTTAGTAGACTTGCACGCCAATTAGGTTGGAAGATCGAGCCAGCACGTGCATCTGCAGGTAAGTCTGCTGGCTCAAATTAAGTGGCGAATGTGGGCTCCTTCCCTGTATGCCTTCTAACTTCTGCATTATAATCATGTAGCAAGACAAAGTAAGGCATGTATTGTGTCTCTGATGTTGTGATCAAGCGTTGGTGGGATAGGTTCTGAAAGTAATAAGATCGAAGGACAGTTTCTTCCAGATTTGTGAGAGATTGAATTTGCACGGCAACGCGATCATCATGTGTCTTTCCTACTTTCTCGATCCTTTTGACCCAATCTGGAACTCCAATTTCTAAAGTGTCCTGTCCTTCCTCTGTTACCCGACCGTCGGGTGTGGGCATCGGCTCGTACGGCTCTTCGTAGCTATCATCCACAGGGATTTCCACAACTGTTTCAAGTTCTGGTTCTTCAGTTGGTGAGGGTGGCCTTTCATATGGTAAGAGGCGTGCTTGGAGTTCTGCCACCTGTTTCCGGAGGGTCTCTACTTCTTCTATAGAGTGTTGCAAGATTATCGATTTCTGTTGAGCTGTGGGGGCACTCGCTATCTGCTTCTTTAGATCCGCACATTCAACCTCTAACTTTTCATATGACTCCAAGAAATTTGCATGCTCTTCGAGTAAGATGCGAATGTCTTCAGATGGGACTGCTCTATACTTGGTAGGGCTAATGGTTGCTCCTGCAGTTTCTTCCATTCCTTAGAGATCCCCCTGCTTTCTTAAAGAATTTCTATCAACTTTAAGTGCCATATTTTTCTTATGGAGTTCTACCTAGGAGCAAGTTAGCTCTAGGTGTTGAGCAGAGCTTCCTTATCATTTTGTATCCATTTCTTGTAACCATTAGTTTGTTAGAAAGGTTTTATTGTCTTCTAAAGTTGCCCTACAACTCATGTCTACACTTTTCATATTCTTAGAGAAATCACCCAAAAATGAGCAATGGTGTCTCTGTGCATGCCCAGAGAAGGCAAGAGATAGTATGGCTTGGACACATTGGTTCTTAGAGTAGAAGTAAGAATTTTGAGCAAGTTAACTTGCATCAAAAAGGTCATTAGTTTATTTTGTGTTTCAAAATTCTCTAAAGGTTAGTTTTGAAGAGACCAAGATCATCATTTTGAGTGAACATAGGTATTTATGACAGTACCAATGTGGCTATTTATACTTCAAGGTTGTAGAGGGGAGGTTTAGACTCTCCCACTCGTGGTATGAGGGCATTTAAACATACAAAGACATTCAAAGAGTATGAGAAAAAGCTTTTAAAGGAATTAGAGGAAGGAGAGACAATGATTCAAGTTCAAGGGCGTACAAGCAACTGAAGTGAAGTCTACTATTGAAGAACGAGTGCATCTGCCTCATTTGTTTTGGTATTTGTGAAATACAAAGGTAAAGATATTGTTTGTTTTCACTCTCCTTACATCAAGGGCCTATTCAAGGGATTTGGGACTTATTCAAGTCCCATTTAGACTACTTAGTATGTTGACTTCTTAAGTTTGAGGCCAACCCTCATATCCCATTTATAATACAATTATCCTTAATATTAAAGTATCAGTTTGATATACTCCGATCAAGAGATAATAACATGTTGTAGTGTGTGAATGAGTCAATACGTAAAACATTGGGACACAAAGAACTGTCTCAAAATCATGTGTAGAGATTAGAATACAAAATGTCATAGTATAGCACTCGATTTGAGAAATTAGATAAAACGAATTATTAGCCATGGAGGTTTAGAATGGCTATCTTCCTCATGGAAAAAGTCTTATGAAGTCTCATTACTAGTATAGATGCTAGACCTAGATTGGGTGAGATTTCAGCTTCTCATTAGCTAGGGAACTTTAGAGATTGGAATGAGAGAGATAAAAGAGTTATCTTCATCTAATGTCAACAAATCCCTAATTCCATGATAGGCCATTTACAAGATCAACATATGTCTATGAAATGTTTGGAATTCCTAGGAAACTTTACTCCATATAAACCAAATCTAGTAAAATTCAGATGAAGAAGGCTTCAATACCTTGAGGCAATCAACTAGTAGCAATATAGCTGATTATATTTTTAAGATAAAAGAAGTGAGTGATGCACTAGGATCCATATTTTGTCATATAGATGATGATAACCTAGTTGCATACACATAATGATGAGAAGTGAAAGGCTTTTAATTTTCCATATGTCAGAGATATTCTTCCTGACTTTGAGCAAATGGTGATCTTGATGGTCACTAAGGAGATGAATATTGAAGGCTAAAACAATAAGGTCAATGAAGCCCAAGCATTCGATGCAGGTAGAGATAGAGGTAGGGGAAGGAATCAAGGCAGTGGAAGAGGAAGGCAAGGGAGAGAATCAAATGGAAATCTTTATCAAGACCAAGTAAGCAAACTCTCTTCATCAAGAATAAGAGAAGGAAGATACAATCAAAATAGAGACTACAACAAGTAAAAAGGTTGCTTCATATGCAAAATGTATGGCCACTATGCAAGGGATTGGTATCAAAGAGAGAATACAAATTCAACATACAAACGATAAGGTAATTGTGTCTACATTAAATTAGAATGAAAGTATGGTAGCAATCATGGAGATAACCCACTACAAGACACAAGAGTAAAAGCCCATGGTACATTCAAAGTGCAAGCAACAATCACTTAACATGAAACAAGGATTTCTTTTGAAACATGTAGGATCCATCAACCATAGGGCATGTGGAGAAAGGTGATGATACTCCTCTTCTTATCACATGCATAGGGAGTGTTATGTTGCTTGGATCTTACAAAGGAAAATGCTCGAAAGATCTTCTTCATGTTCCCGCAATCACAAAGAACCTTGTTTATGTAGGCTAAATGGTTGAGAGAGGATTTCCGTTCAAGTTCAGATGGAAGGGATGCTTTGTGGGAAACCCTAAGGAAGTTTACATATTGATAGCTAAAGGCAGGAGTTTGTTTTTAAAATTATTTGGACATGATGGCAAATGTAAATGTTGCACAACCCTTCTTGGCCAAGGTCAATAAAATCTACATTTTGAAACCAACCGAGGAGAAGGAATCATCAATGAGGTATTTTTCATGCCCATTAAAACTTTTGATCATAACATGAAATACCAATAGTGGAAAATGGCATTTGAACCCTCAAGTCTCTTGGTACGTTTTCCAAGCCTAGATGCTTGATCAAATGATCAGCATTTCTCACATTTACATTGAGTTCTTAAATGACTTACATATGAACATCTCTTGTAAAAGCTATGCATTTTACTTCCTTGGATAAACGTAAAAGAAGAATAAATGAGCAGTCTCATGAAGTTAGGAGCCAAAATCCAAGACTCATCTGGTGGTTGAAACTAAATCAATCATCAGCTAAAGTGTAGGAACACTTTTAGGTGAGGGAAATTCAAATTTCATATTACACCAATGTGTTTATATAGAGGTGACTATTAGTCGTGGGATATAGAAGAGATTACAATTTCATTGAGCCTCATGGTTAAGCACATATCAAGCTCACCTATGTCTCCATAATTCCACTACATATACTTTGTATCATACTTTCATTAGCTCATATAATTTGATACATTATTTCAAGATCCTCTTTGTTTACTGTTCTCTGCTATGTCATCTTCAATTTAGGGATTTTTCACGAACACTTTTTGTGAGTGTAATTCATCATTTGCCACACTATAACTTGATATCATTAGAGTTATTAATCTACTATCTGCATATGAGATTTCATTGCATTTGGTCTATTGAATCTTGAGTTATGCAATAAACAAGCTTACTGTTTTTCCTCCCTTCCTTGCTCCTTAAAAGGTCACCCTTGAGTTCTTAAACTCATTTCTCAGTGTACACTCATGGTAAGCTTTTTAATTAGAAGTTTCTAGAAGGTTTTGGGTCAATTTCTATCAAGGAGTGAGAACTGAGTATTTTTTTTACCAGTTCAAATCCAAAAATAGAAAGTTTTTCGTAGTCCTATGTGCAAGTAGTCTGTTTTGAAACTCACATTTGGGAAAGATGTTTCAAAGTACTTGATAGGTTCTAGTACCTCATTTGCAAGCTAAGCAAACCCACTAAAATCTTTGGAGTTGCTTTGGTTGGGTAGAGTAGGAATATTGCAACACCACCTCATCTCTCAACATATACTTAACTATCTCCTCAGAGTGGTTTGAGAGCAACAGCAAGTCACCATGGGAGATGGATTTCCTTCATCCATAGACAAATTGGATCGAGTTAATTACTCAGCTTGGTCACTTAGAATGGAAGCATATCTACAAGGGATAAATCTTTATGGTTAAATTTCTAGAGACGAGGTGATGCCAATCCCTAGAAGCAACCAACTCAAAGAGCAAGAGAGGTTAACCTCATGGTGCTCAAACGATCCTCTAAACAGGTGATACATTCTTAATTCAATCTCTAATTTTCTACTTCGACACATCACGAGCTAAAAAACTTCAGAAGAGACTTGGAATTCTCTTGAAGCATTTTTCTCATCAAGTACTACAGCTAGAAAGAACCAACTCTGGATGGAGTTCACCACACTCAAAAACATGCCCAAGCAAAGTGTGACTGATTTTTTCACCAAAATGAAGGATCTAGTAGATGAACTTGGGAACGTTGGAGAATTCAATCAAGAAGAGCAGATAGTAAGGCAACTAATCAATGGAATACATGCAAATGAGAAATGGGAAGCCTTCACCATAGCCATGGACCTATACATGGACATGTAGGTTCCTGATTTCAACACCCTAATGGGACAATTGTTCACACATGAGGCAAAGCTTATGAAGAATGGGGACAACTCAAAAGGTAATAAATCATCTTCCCTATATACAGATAAGAATAAGAGTAAGGATAGTAAAGGAAAATTTCAAAGATATGAGGATGAAGGTAGCACCTCTCAAGCAAACTTTGCAAGAAGAGGTAGAGGTTCAAGAGGAAGAGGCAGAGGAGGTAGACATTGTGAGGGGAGATTTCAAAGCTTTTCTCCATGTTCCATATATGGCCTAACTAATCATACAATTGAGAATTGTTTCAGGAACCCCAAAAAACAAAGAGGAAGATTTTTCAATAGAGGAGGCTATGGAAGTGCAAAAGGAAAATAAAATAACTTCAATGGTTACAAAAACAACAACTTCAAGAATACAAATCATCAAGGAGAATGTAGAGGAAGGAGAGACTACAACAATTACAGTGAAGAGTAAACTCAAGAGGATTCATTCCTCTTGATGAACATGACCATTAATGAAGGTAAAGCAAATGAGCATGTATTTTAAATAGATTCAGGTTAAATCATGTAGCACACAATGTGGCTTTACTATCAGACCTGGAGGATCCAAGGAATAGGCATGAGGTTCAAATAGGAGATGAAACTAGGCACTCAGTGGAAAGGATAGGAAATGTGAAGACTCAACATGCAAACATGAACCTACTAAACAAAGTGTTATACGTACCTACCATAACAAAAAACCTCATAAGTGTTGAGAAAATTGTAGAAAAAGGATTGTGGGTAAGGTTCACATGGAATGGAGCCTTTGTTGAGGATCCACACCAAGGATTCCAGAGAATATCAAAAGGAGAGAAGACAGGTAGACTCTTTACATTTGAGCTCCAAGACACTAGAAATATAGCTCTGCTCAATTATGGTAGTCAGATCTTATCACAATTAGAAATGTGGCACAAGAGATTGGCTCATATAAGTGATTGAAGCGAATGTGTAGGGATCACAGTGTGCTTGGCCTTACAAATATTTCCAAGCAACACATGATATATAAATGTGGTGCTTGTCAGCTTGGGAAATCACACAAACAACCCTTTATGAAGAAATGATACTTTCATGGAGACTTGTTCAAAGTGGTACACATAGATGTTTGTGGACCTAGCAAGGAGGCTTCAATTTCAAGGTCAAGGTACCATGTGTCTTATATTGATGATTGTAGAAGATGAACCATACTATACTTAATGAAGCATAATGATGAAGTCTTCTCATGTTTCAAGAAGTATCTTGCCCTTGTTCCAAATCAAATAGGTTAAACACTAAAAAGGTTAAGGTCAGTTGGAGGGGGAGAGTATTTCTCCCATGATTTTGATGCTTATCCCCAAGAGAGAGGGATCAAAAGAGAAATTGAAATTAGGTCAACTCTAGAGCAAAATGCAGTGGCAGAGAGAGGAGGGAGGATCATAGTTGAAGTTGCAAGGTCTATGCTCAATGAGAATAAATTACCAAATTACTTGTGCGCATGCAGAGGCTGAATCTACAACCACCTATCTGACCAATAGACTCCCATCAAAGGCATTGGATGGAATGCAATCCTATGAATCATGGAATGGAAGAAGACCTAACCTTGATCATTGGAGGATCTTTAGTTGCATAGCATATGCACATATTCCATCTCAAAACTGAGGTAAAATGGATCCTAAAGAAGAGAAATGTGTATTCATTGGGTATGAACAAAATAAAAAATGGTAGAGGTTATCTAATGCAAGTAATAAATGGTTCATTGTTAGTAGAGATGTTGTCTTTGATGAGCACAACTCTTTATTTGAAGATTGATAGGTAGGTCAAGCTTCCTTATAGCTAGAGGAGGAGTTCCCAAGATTGCAAAATGGGAATGAGTACATACATGAAGACTCAAAAGATTTTGATGATAATGAGAAACTACCATGAAGAAGTAATGATGCTTAGAAAGGTAAAGCAAGGATGCAAGAGTTGAGAGATGTTGTAGAATCTTCTCAGCAAACAATAAGAAGATCCAATGAAGAAAAAAGGAAGCCAGAAAGGTATGGATTTGACACTTCTCAGGTCACTAAGCATTCCATCTACATTGCAAAGGATTTAAACTCAGAGGAACTATCAATATCTGAAGAAGCAAAGAAGAAACCGGAATGGAGAGATGAAATTGAAGAAGAAATAGAAGCTCTTCAAGAGAATCAAACTTGGGAATTGGATCCCAAGAAACCATCCATGAAGATGATTGGTTCAAGGTGGATCTACAAAGTAGAAAGGAATTCTAATGGCTCAATAAAGAGGTACAAGCAAGGCTTATGGCTAAAGGGTTTGCTCAAACCCAAGGTATATATTATGAAGAGAAATTTGCACCTATGGCAAAGATGCTTACAATTAGAGTACTCATGAGTGTAGGTGCCTCAAAGAGTTGGAATATCTATCAGATGGATGTCAAAAATGCATTTTTTAAGGGTTGGATCTCTAAGGAGGTGTACATGGTACAACCTCCTAGATTTGAAGATGAAACACATCTTGAGTATGTGGGTGGACTCAGGAAAGCTCTATATGGATTAAAGCAAGCTGCTAGAGCTTGGAATCATAGACTAGTGACTTTTTTGCAAGTCAAAGTTTTTCAATCAAGCAAAGGAGATCCTTCACTTTCTATCGAGAAAATTAACTCTCCAATGATATACTTATGTGTATATGTAGATGATATGACTCTTAAAGCTAATAAAGCTGATGGAATCAAAAAAGCAAAAGCCTAAATGAAGGAGTTTAAGATAAGGGATCTTGGATTACTCAGTTACTTCCTAGGATTGGAAGTAGTCTATGCATCCTAGGATTGGAAGTAGTCTATACAGATCAAGGAATGCTCCTTACATAAACTTGCAAGTATATTAAAGATATGCTTGCAAAGTTCAAAATGCAAGAAGCTAAAATTATAGGTACTCCCATGGAGGTCATCCACAAATTAAGTCCTCATGAGGGAGAACTGATTGAAGATATAACAAGCTATTAAAGCCTAGTTGGGAGTTTGAACTATGCTACATTAGCGAGGGTTGATATTTGCTATGGATTAAGTGTGCTTAGTCAATTCATGCACATGCCAAGGAATTCCCACGTGGACGGAGCAGAAAGGATATTGAAGTACATGAGAGGAATGTTGGAGCAAGTCTATGACAAGCCTAAGTATTGGCTTGAGTCTCACAAAGTCATTAAAGAAGCTTCAAAATGAAGACTATGTAAAGTTCACTTGTGAACTACCTCTTGTAACTTTTGAAGAGTTTACTTAATGTAAAAGTAAGAGAATCTTAAGTGGTTGAGCCCACATGATCAAGAATGGAAAGAGGAGCCACGAATTCGTGATTTGTGGTAGGTAGAGAATCAAATCAATCATTGATTGATTGGAGAGTGATCGAGGGAAGTTAGCCTCCCAAACTCAACTATAAATAGATGGCAGTTTTAGTCGTGGTTAGAGAGACCTATGTGAAGACCTCCAAGAGCTGAGCTTTATGCCATATCAAGGTGTGATTACAAGGCACACATATGTATCAGTAAGTCATTGTATTGTACAAGCAATATACTTTCATTTTCATGATTATTTGAGTTCATCTTTCCATGTTCTTGTGAAGTGTACTACTCACTGCCATTACTCTCAGTTTTCTCAGTCAGCTTGCAGAGATGTTTTCTCTGAGCTTGGTGCATCATTTTCAGTGATTTAACTTGGTAAAGTTAGCTCTATAAGGCTACTATATGCTCACAAATTTTCATGTAATTTGGATGTTGGAATCTTCAGTTATGTTCATTTGAAGTCAACAGGGTATGTTCATCTTCACTTCTCTGTCAGGTACCCGACTTTTTTAGTCATCTTGTCAGAGTCATTTCTCAGTGTTTACTCATCCAAATTCAGTGATTTCAAGCTTCTTGGATTCAGCTTACTGTCTAGTATAAGCATACAAATGTTCATGATCATTGGATTCTTACATCTTGAGTTATGTTAATTTTTCTACTCACTGGTCTATTTCTGTAGCAGCCCGTGAAAATCGGGATGATGTCATCACTTGTTAAAAGTCATTCTCAGTGTGTGGTTTGTTATTTTTGATGAGATTACTCTCTAAAGTTAGCTCTTTAAGCTACCTAGCCTTCCCCAAGAGGAATTAATCTAATTGCTGCTGTGCTCAGAGAATTATGTAAAACACTGGACAGGTGTATCAACCAAGAATAGCAAGTTTTCACCTCTGAGCTAACTCCAACTTATCTGTTTTGATCTATCTTTTTGAGAGTGATCTTCCAAGGTACATAGGGTGTCTAATACATCCATTGGCAAGCTAAAAAGGCCCACCATCTACTCCTGGAGTTCATTTGGCTGGTGTAGAGCAAAGATTTTGCAACACCTCTTCATCTTCAACACATACCTATCCATCTCTTCACAGTGGTATCAGAGCAGGGTTGGACAACATGGCAGATGGATTTCCTTCATCAATTGACAAATTGGACAGAGGTAACTACTCAGCTTGGTCATTAAGAATGGAAGCTTATCTCCAAGGTAGAAGTTTATATGGTTATGTGGCTGGAGATGAAGTTATGCCAAGTTTCAGGAACAAAAGTCAACCAACACAAGAAGAGCAAGAAAGATTGAGCACATGGTGCTCCAAGGATGCACTTGCAAGGTCTTATCTCCTCAACTCTATCTCAGATTTTTTGTTGCCTCACATTAGAAGTTGTAAGACATCTCAGGAAGTGTGGGATGCACTTGAAGCTTTCTTTTCTTCAAGTACTAAAGGTAGGAAGCATCAACTATGGCTGGATTTCACAACTCTCAAGAAGGCTCCCAAAAAAAATGTGACTGATTTTGTCACAAAGCTCAAGGACATAGCAGATCAGTTGGGAAGCATTGGAGAGGTAATAGATGAAGAGCAAATTGTAAGGCAGGTCATCAATGGTTTGAAGGCAGATGATAAGTGGGAAGCATTCACCACAGCTATGGATTTGTACATGGACATGCATGTACCTGATTTCAACACACTCATTGGACAACTACTTACTCAAGAGGCAAAGCTTATCAAAAATGGAGAAAGCTCTAAAGGTAATCAATCCTCAGCTTTATACACGGATAAAAGCAAGTCTAAAGATAACAAAGGAAAGGCAAAGAAAGTGGATGATGAAGTAGGTACATATCAAGCTAACTATGCAGGTAGAGGAAGACATGGCAGAGGTAGAGGAAGAGGAGGTAGACAAGGCAGGGGGAGATCCCAAGACTCCAACTCATGTTCTATTTGTGGATTAACTAATCATACAACTGAAAATTGCTTTAGGAATTCCAGGAATCAAAGAGGCAGAGGATACAATAGAGGAAGTTATGGCTACTCAAGAGGAAGGTTCAACAACTACCATGGCAACTACAACAACTACAATCATTCAAACTATCAAGGAGGCTACAAAGGAAGGAGAGACTACAATAACTACACAGAAGACTCAAACAAAGAGGATTCATTATTGATCATGAACATGGCTATGCCACAAGGTAAATCTGATGAGCATGTTTTCTACATAGATTCAGGTTGTTCAAATCATGTGGCAGGAAATGTGGCACTCCTATCAGATTTAGAAGATCCAAGGAATAAGCATGAGGTACAAACAGGAGATGATACAAAACATCCTGTGGAGAAAATAGGCAATGTCAAAGCACCTGATGGAAACATCAACCTACTCAGTAAGGTACTCTATGTCCCTACCATTACAAAGAATTTGATAAGTGTTGGGCAGATAGTAGAGAAAGGGTTGCAAGTCAGGTTCACAGAAGCAGGAGCATTTGTTGAAGATCCAAGTCAGGGATTCAGAAGAATTGCAAAAGGTGAAAAGACAGGTAGATTGTTCACGTTTGAATTACAGGACACTAGAAACATTGCTCTCTTTAATTATGGTAGTCAGACACTCACAGAATTGGAAGTATGGCACAAAAGGTTAGCACATATTGGTGAAAGGTCATTAAAGCAAATCTGCAGGGAACAAAGTGTACTTGGACTTCCTAATTTGTCAAAACAACATATGATTTATAAGTGTAGTGCATGTCAATTTGGAAAGTCTCACAGGTTACCATTCATGAAGAAAGGTTATATGCATGGAGATCTCTTGGAGTTGGTTCATACAGATGTATGGGGACCTAGCAAGGAAGCTTCAATATCTGGATCAAGGTATTATGTTTCCTTTATTGATGATTGCAGCAGATGGACTATCCTATTCTTTATGAAACACAAAGATGAAGTTTTTTCATGTTTCAAAAGATATTTGGCTCTTGTGGAGAATCAAACAGGTAAATCACTAAAAAGGCTAAGGTCAGATGGAGGGGGAGAATACTTCTCCCATGATTTTGATTCTTTTCTTCAAGAAAGAGGAATCAAAAGAGAGGTAACTACAAGGTACACTCCTGAGCAAAATGGAGTGGCAGAAAGGAGGAATAGGACAATTGTTGAAGCTGCAAGGTCTATGTTAAATGAAAAGAATTTACCTAATTACTTATGGGCTGAGGTTGTATCTACAGCCACTTACTTGATTAACAGGTTGCCTTCAAAATCCCTTGATGGGATGACTCCATATGAGGCTTGGAATGGAAGAAGACCAAGTTTAGATCATTGTAAAATTTTTGGATGTACTGCTTTTGCTCATGTTCCTTCACAGGTTAGAGGCAAGATGGATCCAAAAGCAGAAAGGTGTGTATTTATTGGATATGACAACAATCAAAAGGGCTACAGGTTATACAAGCCTACCAACAAAGGATTCTTGGTAAGCAGAGATGTAGTTTTTTATGAGAACAATTCATGGTATGAAGATTCATGCAGGAAGGTCAATTTACCATATGATCTTGAAGAAGATTTTACAAAGCTTGGTAGAGAACAATCAAAGATTGAAGAACAAGACACCTCAGAGGATGATGAAGAATGTCAGATGGAAAAGATCAAAGCATGGAAGTCTAAAGGTAAAGCAAAATTGCAGGAACTTGGACATGAGGCAGAATCATCACATCATGGCCTAAGAAGATCTATGAGGGAAAAGAAAAAACCAGAAAGGTATGGGTTTGACACCTCATTAGTAACTAAACATTCTATCTACATAGCACAGGACATAAACCAAGAGGAGCCATCATCATTTGAAGAGGCCAAAGCAAAAACAGAATGGAAGCATGCAACAAAGGAAGAGATTGAAGCACTTGAGGAAAACAACACTTGGGATTTGGTGCCCAAGACTTCATCCATGAAGGTAATAGGCTCAAGATGGTTCTATAAACTCAAGAAGAATTCTGATGGTTCCATTAACAGGTATAAGGCAAGGCTTGTAGCAAAAGGCTTTGCACAAACTCAGGGAATTGATTATGAGGAGACCTTCTCTCCTGTGGCAAAGATGCCTACTATTAGGGTTTTGATTAGTATTGCCTCTTCCAAGAATTGGAAGATACTTCAACTAGATGTAAAGAATGCATTCTTGAATGGTTGGATAACAGAAGAGGTATATATGGCACAACCACCTAGTTTTGAGAGTCAAGTTTATCCTGATTATGTGTGTAAACTTAACAAAGCATTGTATGGTCTCAAGCAAGCTCCAAGAGCTTGGAATTTCAGGCTTGTTTCATTCTTGCAAGACAAAGGCTTTCAACCAAGCAAAGCAGATCCTTCACTCTTTATTAAAAAGAGTAATTCCGAGGTCATCTACCTATGTGTATATGTAGATGATATTATATTGACAGGAAATGATGCAGATGGTATGAAGAAGATCAAAGATCAGATGAGAGAAGAGTTCAAGATAAGTGATTTGGGTTCACTTACCTACTTCCTAGGTTTGGAAGTTGTCTACAAAGATCATGGTTTGTTTCTCACTCAAAGAAAGTACATTAAGGACATGTTGGCAAAATTCAAGATGCAAGATTGTAAGATTGCAGGTACTCCAATGGAGGTTAATCACAAATTGAGCTCACATGAAGGTGAACTCATAGAGGACATCACATCATATCAAAGTCTAGTGGGTAGTCTCAACTATGCCACATTGACAAGAGTAGATATATGTTACAGTGTGAGTGTGCTAAGCCAATTTATGCACAGACCAAGGAAACCACATATGGATGCTGCCAAAAGGATACTCAAATATCTCAAAGGAACCATAAATGAAGGACTTTATTATCCTTATGTATCTGATTTAGGTTTGAAGCTATTTTCTGATGCAGATTGGGCTGGCTCCAAGGAAGATAGAAGGAGCACTTCAGGTTATCTTACCTTTGCAGGTTCAAAGCTTATTTCATGGTCATCCAAGAAGCAACCCACAGTTGCTCTCTCTTCTACTGAAGCTGAATATAGAGGTCTTGCCATAGCTACACAGGAAGCTATGTGGATGAAGACATTGTTCAAAGATCTTGGATTGGAGTTTGGAACTCCAACTATTTTTGGTGACAATATGAGTTCTATTCACTTGGCTGCTAATCCTATTTTTCATGCAAGGACTAAACATATTGAAGTTCATTATCATTATGTACGAGAGAAGATCCTAAGCAAGGAGATTCAAATATCATATGTGTCCACTCATCAACAATGTGCAGATATTCTAACCAAAGCATTGGATGGTACAAAGCTTTGCAAATTCAAGGCTATGATTTGTTTGCAGGTAATCTTGGAAGATTGAAGACCTCAAGCATACTTGGCTTGAGGGGGAGCTGTTGGAGCAAGTCTATGACAAGCCTAAGTATTGGCTTGAGTCTCACAAAGTCATTAAAGAAGCTTCAAAATGAAGACTATGTAAAGTTCACTTTCTTGTAACTTTTGAAGAGTTTACTTAATGTAAAAGTAAGAGAATCTTAAGTGGTTGAGCCCACATGATCAAGAATGGAAAGAGGAGCCACGAATTCGTGATTTGTGGTAGGTAGAGAATCAAATCAATCATTGATTGATTGGAGAGTGATTGAGGGAAGTTAGCCTCCCAAACTCAACTATAAATAGATGGCAGTTTTAGTCGTGGTTAGAGAGACCTATGTGAAGACCTCCAAGAGCTTAGCTTTATGCCATATCAAGGTGTGATTACAAGGCACACATATGTATCAGTAAGTCATTGTATTGTACAAGCAATATACTTTCATTTTCATGATTATTTGAGTTCATCTTTCCATGTTCTTGTGAAGTGTACTACTCACTGCCATTACTCTGAGTTTTCTCAGTCAGCTTGCAGAGATGTTTTCTCTGAGCTTGGTGCATCATTTTCAGTGATTTAACTTGGTAAAGTTAGCTCTATAAGGCTACTATATGCTCACAAATTTTCATGTAATTTGGATGTTGGAATCTTCAGTTATGTTCATTTGAAGTCAACAGGGTATGTTCATCTTCACTTCTCTGTCAGGTACCCGACTTTTTCAGTCATCTTGTCAGAGTCATTTCTCAGTCTTTACTCATCCAAATTCAGTGATTTTAAGCTTGTTGGATTCAACTTACGGTCTAGTATAAGCATACAAATTTTCATGATCATTGGATTCTTATATCTTGAGTTATGTTAATTTTTCTACTCACTGGTCTATTTCTGTAGCAGCCCGTGAAAATCGGGATGATGTCATCACTTGTTAAAAGTCATTCTCAGTGTGTGGTTTATTATTTTTTATGAGATTACTCTCTAAAGTTAGCTCTTTAAGCTACATAGCCTTCCCCAAGAGGAATTAATCTAATTGCTGCTGTGTTTATAGAATTATGTAATACACTGGACAGGTGTATCAACCAAGAATAGCAAGTTTTCACCTCTGAGCTAACTCCAACTTATCTGTTTTGATCTATCTTTTTGAGAGTGATCTTCCAAGGTACATAGGGTGTCTAATACATCCATTGGCAAGCTAAAAGGGCCCACCATCTACTCCTGGAGTTCATTTGGCTGGTGTAGAGCAAAGATTTTGCAACACCTCTTCATCTTCAACACATACCTATCCATCTCTTCACAAGGAACACTAAATGAAGGTCTATATTACCCTTACACATCTAACTTGAATGTAAAGCTATTCAATGATGCAAATATGTGACAAAATCATTGGATGGAAGCAAATTAAATAGATGTAACTCTATGATTGGATTATAGGAGATACTAAAGGATTGAAGACCAAGCATCCTAGGCTTGAGGGGGGCTATTTGCACATTTGAGAAGCCTAGATGCTTGATCAAATGGTCAAGATTTCTTACGTTTACATTGAGTTCAAAAATGACTTACATATGAACATATCTTGTAAAAGCTATGCATTTTACTTCCTTGAATAAAAGTAAAAGCAGGAGATACAAGGAATATCATGAAATTAGGAGCCAAAAGCCATGACTCATTTGGTGGTTGAAACTAAATCAATCATCACCTAAAGTGTAGGAACACTTTTATGTGAGGGAAATTCAAATTTCAAATTACATGAATGAGTATACATAGAGGTGACTTTTAGTTCAGGATATAGAAGAGACTACACTCTCATTGAGCCTCATGTTTGACCACATATGGAGCTCACATCTATGTGAGGGATTCTATTACATCTCCTTTTTATCATACTTTGATTAGCTCATATAATTTGATACATTATTTCAAGATCATCTGTGCTTACTATTCTTTGGTATGTCATCTTCAATTCAGTGACCTAATTAGAGTGATCCATGTTCTATCGGCATATCAAATTTCATTATATTTGGTTCATTGAATCTTGAGTTATGAAGTAAACAAGCTTATTGTGTTTGCACACTTCCTTGGTCTTGAAAAGTCGGGTTTACACCGCTTGTTGTTGATCACAAGGAGAACTTGATGATGCGTGAAGGGCGGGGGGAGGAGGAGTTCTTACATTTAGTGATTCTTTTGCTGAGAAGGAACAACAATTTCTCAATGGACCACTCTCTGGGGGAGTCGTCAAAATTGTAAGCACATCTTTCCCGTCAGATCTTCCATAGGACCTCCCCTCTGATGGCATTCTAGAGAGTCGCAGAGCAGCCGATTGCTTCTTCTACACAGCTTGTTTCCAACTAATATGTTTATAAAGTCTAATTTTCTTTTTGACAATCTACAAGAGCCTGTTGGAGTTGGGACAGGTAAAGAAGCTGTGAGCTATATCTTCAATGGACTGGTAGCATCACTTGCACGAGGGAGGCACCCCACAAAGTTTTCTAGCCTTTAGGTTGGTCTAGATTCCTCGATGAAGAATTTTCCATAAGAGAACATACTTTTTGATTTCTATGAGAGGGTGCCAGATAGCCAAGAACTTCATATCCCACCAAATTTGCATCCATGATAGGCACCACTTCTTGTTGAGGTTGACCTGATAATCAATGATTTTCTTTTACGGTTGGGATTTTTGTTAGGCAATAACCATTGTGCCATCTGAGACCAAGCGGGCACAGCGGGTCATGCCCATGAGAAGATGAACTTTAGAGTGGTCCCAAGAAAGCCATCTTCTTTGTAAAGTATTGCAATATTCATAGGTAATGTTAACGCTAGGGTCAATATCCTCGAAGTTGTTGGTGCAAATACCAATTCTACACACTTGGCTAGATATAAAGACTTTATCTGCAAATGTTTGAAGACACATGAGAACCATTGCTATGGATTCTTTACCTTTTACCAATTGTAAAAGTTTATTTGACTTAGAGGAATATTTGTAGCTACCACTAAACTCGTGGAGTTTGTTAGATGAAAAAGCCACAACTTTATTTGGAGAGAATATCTCCTAGATTATAGGATTACTTTTCTAGAGAAAGCCAATGAAGAATTCAAATGACTCATCTATAAAAGATGATTGAAAAACTCGCGGGATAGATCCCTCCATATCCGAGTCCTCTTTTGATATCATTGTAGGAGAGTGTGACTTACTTCATAGACTACATCTCTTAGCATCATTGATCATTGTTTATCAAGCCAATGATCATGTACAACATTGTTTCATAATACAATAGATCATCCATTATATCTGCTAGTCTCTCAGTCATTCTCACTTACAATAGTCATTTTGTACTGCTCATATCAGATTCATTTCTCCATCGTTTTCAATGTTTTGTAGCTTTTTGGAATCCGCTCCAAGTCTTCTACATGTGGAAAAATTTTGAAGACATTCTATTTAGTAAATTGAAAGAAAAGTGTATCAAGGTGGTCACTAGTCAAACTCTGTAGAGGTCCTAAAAAATCCGCGTAAAGATTTCATTGCTAAATTGATTGCTCTGTGTATAGTGCATCCTTTCATGTGATTCCTCTTGCAACCATTAGCTCATTAAGCTAATTTAATATCTCCAAAATGAATGTTTCTAATTCCTACTATACTAGAAGCACTATGCTTAACAAGTAGCACGTGTGAACAAAAAAGATGGTTTTTATTGATTCTTGAACTTGGAAGTAGTTTGTTTTGAATCAATCATTTCTCAAATCATTTCCAAAGTACATAGGCACTTGTTTAGTGTCATTGGAAAGCTAAGAGGGCCTACAACTCAACTCTGAAGCAAAAGAGGGCTGGTACAAAGCAAGGATTAGTAGTACCTACTCATTTCTTGGAGTGTCCAAGCATCTTTCCCAACAATGGTATCAGAGCAAAGCTAAGGTAAAATGGGAGATGGTTTTCCTTCTTCAATTGATAAATTGGACAGGAACAACTATCAAGCATGGTCCTTGAGGATTAAGACATACTTGCAAGGAACGAGTCTCTATGGATACATCTCAAGAGATGAGAAGATGCCCATTTTAAGAAGCAAAGGACAACCTACAAGAGAGGAGCATGAAAGACTCAATTCATGGTGTGCTAAGGATGCATTACCATGGTCATACTTACTTAACTCAATTTCTTATTTTCTTATTCCACATATTAGGAACTCTAAGAAATTCCAAGAGACTTGGGAAACATTGTCTTCCTATTTCTCTTCCAACACAAGGGCTAGGAAGAACCAATTGTGCATTGAGTTTACCACTCAAAGAAAGAAACCCAAGGAAGGCATCTCAGAGTATGTGACCGAAGACAAGGATGTAGCTGACGAATTGACAAGCATAGGAGAAGAAATTGAAGAGGAGTAGATTGTAAGAAAAGTAATCAATGGCATTAAGGCAGATGACAAGTGGGAGAGCTTCACAACTTCCATGGAATTGTACATGGACATGTAGATTCCACACCTTACCAGACTCATGGAGCAAATCTTCACCCATTAAGCCAAGCTCAACAAGAATGGAGATTCATCAAGAGGTAATATCTCTTCTGCCCTATACACAGATAAAAGTAACTCAAAAGAGAAAGGAAAAAGCAAGAAGATTGAGGATGAAGGGGTTACCTCCCAAGCCAACTATGTAGGGAGAGGTAGAATTTCAAGAGGAAGGAGTAGAGGAGGTAAGCAAGGTAGGGGGAGACCTTATAACTCCTCACCATGTAATATTTGTGGATTTTCAAATCATAATACATATGAGTGTTACAAGAACTTCAAGAATCAGAGATGTAGAGGATTTCAAAGAGGTGGATATACAAAGTCAAGAGGAAGATTCAATCACCATCAAGGCTACAATAAAAACTACAACAAAAACTATAATAACAACTACCAAGGAGGCTACAAACCAAGGAGAGATTACAACAACTATAGAGAGGAGCAAGAGGATTCTCTTTTGATTATGAATATGACTTCAAAACCAGGTATAAATGATGAACAATATCTCTTCTACATTGAGTCAGGATGCTCAAACCATGTGGCAGGCAATGTAGCTCTTCTCTCTGACCTTGAGGAACCAAAATTTAAGCATCAAGTACAAACAGGTGATGACACCAAGCACTCAGTGATCAAGCTAGTAAATGTTAAAACCTGTAATGGAAATAAGAATCTGTTGAGCAGAGTTTTATATGTAAGTATAATTAGCAAGAATTTGATGAGCGTTGGAAAGATTGTGGAAAAGGGTTTGCAGGTTAGGCTCAACAAATATGGAGCATTTGTGGAGGATCCCCAGCAAGGATTCAAGAGAATTTCCAAAGGAGAAAAGACAGGTAGATTATTCACTTTTGAACTTGAGGATACAAGGAATATTGCACTTTATAGTTACAAACACCAAACACTATCAGAGCTTGAAACTTGGCATAAGAGATTAGGCCATATTGGTAAGAGAACTTTAAATCAAATATGTAGAGATCAATGTGTGCTTGGGATACCTAATGTATCCAAGCAACACATTATCTATAAATGTGGTGCTTGTCAGTTTGGAAAATCTCATAGGTTACCCTTCTCAAGGAAAGGTTATATGCATGAGGACTACCTAGAGCTTGTCCATACAGATGTATGAGGGCCAAGTAAGGATCCCTCAATTTTTGGATCAATGTATTATGTATCTTTCATTGATGATCTCAGTATGTGGACTATCTTATATTTTATGAAGCACAAAGATGAAGTATTCAATCGCTTTTTTAAAGTATCTTGCACTTGTTGAGAACCAAACAAGAAGAATTCTAAAGAGACTAAGGTCAGATGGAGGAGGTGAGTATTTCTCAAATGAATTTGATGCATTCTTACAGGATAGAGGAACCAATAGAGAAATTACAACAAGGTATACCCCTGAGAAAAATGGGGTGGCAGAAAGGAGAAATAGACTAATTGTTGAAACAGCTAAGTCAATGTTAAATGAGAAACAATTACCAATTACTTGTGGGCAGAGTGCATCTACTACCACCTATCTTGTAAAAAGGTTTCCATTGAAATCTCTTGATGGAATGGCCCCATATGAAGCATGGCATGATAGAAGACCTTCACTTGATCATTGTAGGGTCTTTGGATGTGTTGTCTATGTGCATATCCCTTCTCAAATGAGAGGTAAGCTAGACCCTAAGGCAGAGAAGTGCATCTTCATAGGGTATGACTTGAATCAGAAAGTATACATGTTCTACAATCCTTCCAACAAAGGATTTATGGTCAATAGAGATGTCTTATTTGATGAGAATGACTCTTGGTTTGAAAGTGAATGCACGAGAGTAAAGCTACCTTATGACTTGGAAGAGGAATTTCCAAGCCTCACCAAGGAGGAACCAAACAAGACTGAAGATATCAATTCAAATGATGAGGACATCCTCAACCTAGAATAATTGAAGGCATGGAAGTCCAAAGGCAAAGTCAAGATGAAGAAGTTAGAGGACATACCTAAATCATCCAACCAAGCAATCAGAAGATCACAAAGCGAGAGCAAGAAGCCAATGAGATATCGGTATGACACTTCTTTAGTTACTGAGCACTCTGTTTATCTTGAAAAAGAATTGTCATTTGAAGAGCCATCATGATATGAAGAGGCGAAGACTAAGGCAAAATGGACGGAAGCTATGGATGAGGAGATTGAAGCACTCAAGGAGAATGATACTTGGGAGCTAGTGCCAAAGAAAGATTCTATGAAGGTAATTGGTTCTAGATGGATCTATAAGATCAAGAGGAATCCTGATGGATCAATAAGCAGGTACAAAGCTAGACATGTGGCTAAGGGTTTTGCACTAACCCAAGGAATTGATTATAAAGAAACCTTCTGACCTATGGCCAAAATGCCAACCATCACGGTATTGGTAAGTGTGGCTGCATCAAAGAATTGGAACATGTATCAATTGGATGTAAAAAATGCATTTCAAAATGGCTAGATTTCACAAGAGGTGTACATGTCTCAACCTCCTGGCTATGAGGACCCAAGCAAGGTAACATATGTGTGTAAATTGAACAAAGCTCTTTATGGATTGAAGAAGGCACCTAGGGCATGGAACCATAGGCTCACTACATACCTACAGGATCAAGGATTCATCATGAGTAAAGCAGATACTTCTCTGTTTGTTAAGAGAAGTAATTCAGAGGTAATATATGTATGTGTATATGTTGATGATATCATACTCACATGTAATGATGGTAATGGCATCAAGCAAATTAAGAATCAAATGATGCAGGAGTTCAAAATGAGTGATCTAGGATCACTAAAGTATTTTCTTGGATTTGAGTTAGTCTACACTAACTCTGGAATTTACATTACTCATAGAAAGTATACACAGGACATGTTAAAGAAGTTTCATTTGCAGGATGCCAAGGTAGCAAGCACTCCAATGGAGGTAAACCAAAAGTTAAGTGCTCATGAAGGTGATGTGCTTGCGAATATTGCACGTTACCAAAGCATAGTGGGAAGCTTGAACTGTGCTACATTGAGAAGTATTGACATTGCTTATGGAGTAAGTGTTTTAAGTCAATTTATGCACAAACCTAGGGCACCTCACTTGGAAGCTACCAAGAGGATTTTGAAGTACCTTAAAGGCACTCAAAATCAAGGCTTATACTTTCCTTATACCTCAGATTTGGACATCAAGATATATTCAGATGCAGCTTGGGCAGGTTGCAAAGATGATAGAAGGAGTACATTAGGCTACCTATCTTTTGCAAGTAACAAACCTCTATCATGGTCTTCAAAGAAGCAACATACTGTTGCTTTATCTTCTGTAGAGGCCATATGGATCAGATTGTTATATACAGATTTGGGTTTGCATACTACATCTCCAATGACTTTTGGAGATAATAGAAGCTCATTACATCTTACAGCAAATCCTATTTATCATGTTAGGAACAAGCATATAGAGGTCCACTATCATTATGTGAGAGAGAAATTATTGAGCAAGGGAATTCAGTTAGCATATGTATCAACTAATATGCAATGTGTAGACTTATTAACCAAAGCACTTGATGGTAGAAAACTCTTCATGTTTAAGTCTATGATTGGATTGCAGGACATTCAGGAGGAGAACAAAAGAAGATCAAGACAACATGTTTGGCTTGAGGGGGAGCTGTTGGGGCAAATACCAAGCCTACACACTTGGTTAGATATAAAGACTTTATGTGCAAATGTTTGAAGACCCATGAGAACCATTGCTATGGATTCTTTACCTTTTACCAATTGTAAAAGCCTATTTGACTTAGAGGAATATTTGTAGCTACCAGTAAACTTGTGGAGTTTGTTAGATGAAAAAGCTACAACTATATTTGGAGAGAATATCTCTTAGATTAGAGGATTACGTTTCTAGAGAAAATCAATGAAGAATTCAAATTCAAAATTCAAATGACTCATCTATAAAGATGATTGAAAAACTCGTGGAATAGATCACTCCATATCCGAGTCCTTTTCTTATCTTATTTTAGGAGAGTGTGGCTAACTTCATAGACTACATCTCTTAGCATCATGGAGCATTGTTTATCAAGCCAGTGATCATGTACAACATTGTTTCATAATACAATACATCATCAATTATATCTGGTGGTCTCTCAGTCATTGTCACTTACAACAGTCATTTTGTATTGCTCATATCTCAGCCATTTCTCCACCATTTTCAATTTTCTATAGCTTATTGGAATCATCTCCAAGTCTTCTACATGCTGAAAATTTGTGAAGACATTCTATCCATTATATTTGGAGAAAAGTGTGTCAAGGTCGTCACTGGTCAAACTCTGCAGAGGTCCTAAAAAATCACGTCTAAAGATTTGATTGCTCTGTGTAAAGTGCATCATTTCAAGGGATTCAACTTGGAATCGTTAGCTCATTAAGCTAATTTAATATCTCCAAAAGAAATTCTTATTATTCCTACTGTACTAGAAGCACTGAGCTTAACAAGTAGCAAGTGTGAACAAAATAGCAGGTTTTTATTGATTCTTGAACTTGGAAGTAATCTGTTTTGAATCAATCATTTGTCACATTATTTCAAAAGTACATAGGCACTTGTTTAGTGTCATTGGAAAGCTAAGAGGGCCTACAACTCAACTCTGAAGCAAAAGAGGGCTCGTACAAAGCAGGGATTAGTAGTACCTACTCATTTCTTGGAGTGTCCATCCATCTTTCCCAACAAACATTGTTCCACTTGTTGGTGTCTTGTTTCTAGAGATGTTTCCATTTTTTGAAGCCTTTGTTCCATAGCCTCTTTGCGTTTCGAATGATCCAAGATTCCACATTCTGAATGCCTTGGATTAGAAACCAGATAGAGTCATTTTGTGTGATACCAAATGCCCACTTCCAATCTTCATTGATTCTTATGAAGCTTTTGACTTTATTCCAACTCTTCCATATGGAGCACACAAGATTCAAGCCTTTTGGGAAAACCGAGATCAACAAAAAAAAGGGTATGAATTTCAAGATTCTTCAAATTCAGGAATCCCATGAAAGTCAATACATTCTTGTTGTTGAAGATCAACTTGGTGGAGGAGGCCTCCTTGTTGCACCATGCCTTAATCATCCATTTTGCTGCAAATTTGTTAGCCGTGCACCCAATGTCCAGAATGTCAAGGCCCCCACTATCCCTTTGGCTAGTGTAGAGTGACGACTTGATTTTAGGCATCCCCCTCATGTTGTGGTCACCTATCCAAAGGAAGTTTCTACAAATACTTTCCAATTTGGATAATTCTTGTTCTTTTGGTATCCAACAAGAGAGGTAGTAAATGGTCGATGTTGAGCCCATAAAAGTCATGTTGGTCAAAGTCAACTGCAATCAAAGTCAAGGTCAAAGTCAACTTGTTAAAGTCAACAAGGTCAAGGTCAAAGTCAACAGGTGCAAAGTCAAAGTGCTAAAATGCAGGTGTCAAAGTGCACAGGTAGTGCACAATTAATTGTCCACAAAGGGTAACTTGGAGAAAGTGAGTTGCAGGTTGCAGAGGTATTTTCTCTAATTTCCCTAAGGTTCAAAGTGTGTTTTAAAGTGTTTTGGAAGGTTCAGGTGAACCCCCCCTTATGTGCAAAAGTGAAGACTTAAAAGGAAACGTGAAGGTATGTGAAGTGGCAGCGTACGCACAGGTGGAAGTATGCCCCCCCATTAAAATTTTTGGTTTTAGACTAAAGTCCCTACAGGACAAAACAGTGAGTCGTTGGCTGCCACTTGGTAAGACAATCTTGGGACATCAAAGTGAGCACCAAGATACCATTGCAGTTAGGAGCGTACATGATGGACACACTCAAATCAAGGCAAAGCCATTCTTGGACCAATCTTAGAGTAAGCAAAAGAGCATAGTCTAAGGAAGCAAGAGGGAGAAGTGCAAGAGTCACCAGTGTGCGACGCAGAGAAGTGAAAGTGAAGGAGTGCTGAGGGAGTGCCTAAGGGACTGTGCAGAGAGTGCTAAGCTAGTCCCCCCAAGTATCTCAAGGTCCCATTGCAGTGGGCGCGTGCCGACAGAAGGTATTCACTCCTCCCCCCTTTGTGGAAGCTTGGTGCAAGGTGTGCACAAGGATAAGCTTGAAGCAGGTGGAGGTCTGGTGTAGAGGAGGCCGGCGGCAAGAAGACTTTGGGATATTGGGTATTTTGTAATTGGGCACTCTGTGGGATTGTGCACAGAGGTATTGGCTTGTCTTGTACTTCAAACATTGTAATTGTCTTACTGTAATCAATCGGTAGAAGCTTCCAGGTGTATTTTCTCTTCTTCTTTCTTCTCTTTTCTCCTACAAACCCTCAAACTCCTTCTTGTCTAAGAATCCCCCAACAAAAATTGGCACGCCCGGTGGGACATCCAAGGAGATTTGAGCTTAGGAGAAACCAAGTGCCAAGCATAGAAGAGATCAAGTGTCGACAGAACCACAGTGCTACTTCATCAAACAAAAGGTAAATATTCTTATCAAGTGTCTCATATTCAGTGGGCTATGAGCTTCTCATGACCACAACCCGGTCCCAAACATTGAGGGTCACCTGCAAGCAGACAAGAAGGAAGGTTGCTGATATTCAGTGGGCTATGAGCTGCTCATGACCACAACCCGGTCCCAAACATTGAGGGTCACCTGCAAGCAGACAAGAAGGAAGGTTGCTAGAAGGTCCTCCAGCCCACTATCTTCAACATCATCAGTCAAGAGCATGGCGGGTCAGGTAGACTTGGAAACTTTACTCTCTAGATTAAATATAAAGTTCCCTTCTTTCAAAGGCCTAGCTGAGGAGGATCCAGATGAACACATTAGAAGGTTTTTGGAACTATGTAAGACTAGAGGCCTAATGGGTAGGGAGGATGCCTTTTTTATTCTCTTCCCTGCCACATTAGAAGGATTAGCTGATAAGTGGTTCACCCAGTTTGCTGAAAACCATTTTACCACTTGGGATGTGATGAAAGATGCATTTAAAAATCAGTTCCAGCATGGCAACACTGCGGAGATTATCATAGAAGAACTGGAAAATTTGAGATTGGGTCCAGGAGAAAAGTTCCCAGAGTTTGTGACTAGGGCCAAAGCACTAATGGCTAAATTGCCAGATCCACCACACGATTTTTTTATTAAGAAATGGTTGGCTAAGCCCCTACCAGTGGCCACCCAATGCAAAATAAAGGAATTAGTGTTACCTACTGCCTCCATAGAGGAGTTCATCAACACAGCCACCCGCTTGGAGTAGATAAGGTACCAGTATGGAGCAACTTCTTCCCAACCAACATATGGTACAGAAATGGAGGATCCGGTCATCCAGCTAAGGAGGGAGCTGGAGGGCTTGAAAAGAAATAAGCCCTACAAAGAGGAGGAGTCTGTTGTGGCTCAATTGAGAAGGGAGATTGAAGCACTCAAGCTCCAAAAGGAAGAGGAGGCCCAAGCAGAGGAATTGGCTCAGCTGCGACAGGAGTTGCAGGAGCTCAAGGGAGGTGGCATCAAGAGTGGACTTTGGTGTTCCATGTGCAGCAAACAAGGACATATAGTAAGTGAGTGTCCTCTGTTAAGTGTAACTTGCCAATTATGCAGGAAAGTTGGCCATGAGGCCCATGAATGCCAATCAAGGGGAATGCCTGCAACAACATACTGGACACAAGGAGGACCCCCAACAACCACAAATGTGATGGCTGCTGCACCGAACCAAGGTAACAACTATAATCCTAGACAGAGGAATAATTTTGGAAATGGACCTAGGAGGCCAATCATCTGTTTTAGATGTGGAGAATGCGGGCACTATCAAAGTAGGTGCACCCTACCAGAGAATGCCCCTCCTTGCAGGAACTGCCCTGAGGCCAGAGACCATTATACAAACTGTTGCCCTAAGAATCAAGCTTCTTCATCAGGGCCCCATATCCAAATGATTTCTGTGCACAAAGAAGAAGTATGTGATCTAGTCAATGAGCCATCACCATCTACCAGGGTGGTGCAATTAGAAGAAATAGAATCTTTGACTATGCAAACAAGAAGCAAGGGGAAAGCTCAAGCAGACATAGGACAAGAATCAAAGATTAAGGAAGGGAATCAAAATAGAGAAACATCTGAAGATAAAGTCAACACAGGTGCAGATTCAAGTCAAAAAGGAGATCTCATATGCACCAGTGATGCCATTGGGCATGCCTTCAACAGGGCTCATGAGGAGTTTGATAAGTCAACTAGAGCCCATGCTCTCAAGGAATCAGAGGCTTCAAAACTACTCAAGTCCATGAAAAAGGAGGTTAGTATTTTTTATTTAATAAAGATGGATGGGAAATTCAGGTCAGAGTTATTGCAGATAATTGATGAAGCTTCCCTTCCACTACAAGTTTGGTGGCAAAGACGGCTGTTTCACATAAAGGAAAAATTGTAGGGGAAGCACGCCTTACAGATTATAAAAGTCCTCGGCTTACAGTATCTATCAAGGGTCATGAATTTCAAGGAGTTATTGTGGATGGTGGTTCTGGCATTAACTTGATGCCTGAGCATACAATGGAAAAGATTGGACTCCACCCTTCAAGTCCTGCAAATTTCACTGTTACTTTGGCAGATCAAAGCAAAGTAAGGCCCTTGGGAGTGATCCCAAAAGTTCCACTTGAAGTACAAGGTAATCTATTCATTCTGGATTTTGTGGTTTTAAGATTGCCCCAGGTTTAAGGAGGATTTCCTCTCTTAATTGGACGACCATGGCTGAGGCATGCAAGTGTCATTCATGATTGGGGCAAGGACACTATGTGGGTACAAAAGAAAGGGCAGGAGCTGACACAGATTCATTTAGAAGAGGGCCCAGATAATCAAGGAAACACTAGCATGATGCAAACAGTTGGCATTTGCATGGAAACAGAATCGGTGGATCAACCCCAAATAGATTTCGAGGAAGAAGAGGATATTCTAAATTGGCTCCAAGCAGGCAACTCTTCCTCTTGTTTTGGAATTTTTCTTAATAATTCTTGCACGATTGAAAGTTATGATGAAGATAAGGAAAAAGTCCAGGTTGATGGATTGGGAGAGCCCATCACAGACCACAGAAGGGGCAGGAAGACACCCCTCAAATACAACTTGGAGGAGGATATGACAACCACAGATAAAGAGGTTATTAAAGCTAAAGGCAAGGTAAAAAATTCTAGTGAAGAATGTTCTTTCCCAATTAAAGAAATCCCTGTAGGATGGATGCAGGACAAGGAGGAACACATTGAAGTCCAAAATACACCTGCTTATGAAGCAATGCACGAAAAGCTAGTAGAAGAAGACAAGAAAGAAGATGCACACGAAGATAATATGGTAGAGAGAAATCCTGTCCAAGAAATACTATTAGGCACTCAAGACAATAATCGGCCAGTTTTGGTGGCCACTTGGTTGTGGAGCCACCCAGGGCTCCTTGAAAAGGTAAAATCATTCTTGACCCAGTATATAGATGTTTTTGCCTGGCATTATAAAGACTTAGAAGGAGTGCCTGCAACTTATGGAGAGCACAGAATCCCTCTGGTTGATGGAGCCAAACCCATAAGAGGAAAGAGTTATAGATTTAATCCAAAATATGATGAAGCTGTCTATGTGGAAATCCAAAAGATGGAGGATGCAGGAATCATCATTCCTGTAGAACACTCAGAGTGGCTCTCACCTATGGTTAAAGTACCAAAGAAGAATACTAATAAAATCAGAATTTGTGTTGACTTTAGAGCACTCAACAAGGTGACCATTCCAGATGGTTTCCCAATGCCTTTTGCAGAACACGTCATTGAAGAAGTGGCTGGGCATGCATTATATAGCTTTATGGATGGATTCAGTGGCTATAACCAAATATCAATACACCCAGAGGATCGTGAAAAGACTGCTTTTATCACACCTTGGGGAACATATGTGTATGTAAAAATGCCATTTGGGCTCAGAAATGCTCCAGCCACCTTTAACAGAACGGTCAATCTCATTTTTGGCCCCCTATTGCTGGAATCACTTAGAATCTTCATGGATGACTTCTCTTCGTTTTCAGGATCTCACAAAGAAACTCCTCTAGATTGTTTGGACCACCACTTGAGGCAGCTGCAGAATGTTTTCAAAAGATGCAGGGAGACTAAGTTAAAGCTCAATCCAAACAAATGTCATTTCCTTGTGACAAAAGGAACTCTCTTAGGACATGTGGTGTCAGCTAAAGGTATGGCCCCAGATCCTGACAAAATCATTTCTATATTAAAGTTGCCTAAACCTAAATCCCCTAAAGAGATTCAGAGTTTCTTGGGGCATACTGGATACCATAGAAGGTTTATAAAAATGTATGCAGAGATAGTCAGACCTCTAGCTAGACTTACAGGTAAGGAAGTACCTTTTAAATGGGAAGAAGAGGAGGAAAAAGCATATCAAACATTACGGTCAAGGTTAGTGTCTGCTCCTATTTTGGTCACACCTGAGTGGTCAAAAATCTTTCATATACATATAGATGCCAGTGCCTATGCCGTGGGGGCAGTTTTAACCCAACCCAGTGAAGAATTTAAAGTGGACAGACCAATCCAATATGCCAGTAGAATCTTGACCAAGGCTGAAAGGAATTACAGTACTACAGAAAGGGAAGCCCTAGCAATGGTCTTTGCTGTCCAAAAATTCCGTCATTACCTACTGGGAGTAAAATTTATTATTATAACAGATCATCAACCACTAAAATACTTACTCAACAAACCACAAGCCACTGGTAGAATATGGAGGTGGTTATTGTTGTTCCAAGAGTTTGATTTTTTTGTAGTCCATAGACCAGGTAAAGATAATGTTATGGCGGATCACCTATCCAGGATCAATATAATGAATCAAACGGGTGGAATCAATGATGATTTTCGAGATGCTCATCTGTTTGCTGTACAAGCTGAAGGCTGGTATTATGATATCAAAAATTTCATTAAAACTGGGTTGTATCCAGAAAAGGCTAGTGCTGTGCAAAAGAAGAGACTGCTAATCAAGAGTAGACCATATACCTTCATTGAAGATAAATTGTGGACCTAAGCCAACAAAGCAGAGGCATAACCCCTTGATTGTTTCCACTTCCTGGCAACCATTTGAGAAGTGGGGGCTAGATTTTGTAGGGCCCATCTACCCTCCCGCAATTCCAAAAAGAGAAAAATATCTCTTGATAGCTACAGATTATGCGACAAAGTGGGTTGAAGCTATTGCCTCCCCCGACTTCACTGCCCAAACTGTTGCTGATTTCATTTACAGTAGCATCATTTGCAGGTTTCGATGTCCACTTGAAATTTGTACAGATCAGGGTACCCATTTTGTCAATAAAGTCCTGCAAGAAATCTTCAACAGGTATAGAATTCTACATAGGACCTCTTGTGCTTACTATCCAAGAGCCAATGGACAAGCTGAATCGACAAATAAGGTTTTAATCTCAATGTTAAGAAAGGAGTGTATGTTAGCCCACTTCATGGGGCATTGTTTATCAAGGTACACTATGGGCATACAGGTTAGCCTACAAAGAGGCCACCGGATATTCTCCTTTCCAACTGGTTTATGGCATATTGCCCATTGAGCCTTTTGAATTTTTACATGGATCGCCTAAGATAGCATTCATGCAGGGAAAGAAGGATTGTGATGTCTCTCAGAGGCTAGGAGCACTACATAAAGTGGAGGAGATTCGTCTACTAGCAACAAAACAATTGGTAGAGACTCAGATGAAGAGGAAGGAGGCACATGATCGACATCTGTGGAACAACAACATTGAAGCTGGCATGTTAGTTCTTCTCCATAGACCTCATCTTCATACACAGCTGAGAGGAAAATGGCTTCCACATTGGGAAGGACCTTATCGAGTCAAAACAATGCTAAATTGGGGTGCTGTGGAGTTAGAGACGCTGAAAGGAGAGGCCTTGCCACTGGTCAACATATCAAGGCTCAAGGCCTATCATCAACACACTTGAAGAAGTATGGATCACCTGGAACTACTCTGTCCAGGTTGTACATAGCTTTCCCATCTCATTTTGATCAGTTTTAGTAGCTTTCTTTATCAGTCTCATTCTTGTTCCTCATGTTTTTTAGCAAATCTAGAAGACATTTCATAACCTCTGCAAACGAAAAACTTTTGGGTATTTTTTGGAAATTTTTTATGCAATTTTAGCATTTTTCTAGCATTTTTTCTCCCTTTTCGATGTCATTTTCTTGCGAAATAGGAGGAATAAATGGAGGCTCTCTGTGGTTTGATGAAGGATAATTGGCCTACTCCTGTAGAAAATTTCATGAGAAAATTTTCAGAATTCTTTTGGCCATTTTTTGGCATTTTTTTGGATTTTTCCTTCATTTTTTTATTTTTGGGTTATTTATCAAAAAGAAAAAAAAACAAAAAACAAAAAGGGCCCCAGGGCGTCTTTTTTGCAAAAAAAAAAAAAAAAGAAAATCCCCCCCTCCCCCCACCTCTTCCCCCCCCCCCCCCTCCCCCCCCCCCCCCCCCCCCCCGCCCCCTCCCCCCCCCCCCCTTCCCCCACCCCCCCCCTCCCCCCCTCCCCTCTCCCCCCCCCCCCCCCTCCCCCCCTCCCCCCCCGCCCCCCGTTCTGACAGCCCCCCCCCCCTGTCCCCCGTTTTGACAACACCCCCCCCTTCCCTCCCTTTTTTTTTAAATTTTATTTTTATTTAATTATTTTTATTTTAGTTTTTCTTTTTAATTATTTATTTTATTTTATTTTCTTATTTATTTTATTTTCTTTTTTTTTAACATTTCTGTCTGAGCGTTGAAAAAAAAAAACCATTTTATTTGTATTTTATTTTTTTTATTTTACATGGCTAAACGCTTTTGGCTCTGGATCGTGCCTCGGTTGGCCGTTTTTTACAGAAATGGAGTCATTTTCATGTTTTTTGGTACCTCTGGACTCAGTTTTTGACTTTATTTTTACAAATTCCCACTTTTTCTATGACTTTTTGTCCAAACCCATATGTTTTGAACACCTTTATCACATGTTTTATTTCACCACATTGTCCAAATGGTCTATTCTCACCTTGTCTTACCTTATGTTTAATAATATCCCATATGTACCCTCTGTAGCCCTCCAGTTTGATCATTTTAGCCCCCTCCCGACCCCTGATTCCTACTCCCAATCCCTCCCTTTACCAATATACCTAGCCACATCCTTACCCCTCCCTGCCCCATCCATCTTCGCACCCTCAGCCCTCCCTTCCCCTTCCTTTCTACCCTCCCATTGCCCCCCTTTTGCTTTTCCATTCCGAAATCCCAATTTTGGTTCTTCTCTGGTGCTTGTTCTCCCCTGCTTTTGGTGGAATTGGTTGCTGCTCAGATATCCTATTCAAGTTTTTGCAGCTCTATTTTCATGGTGATCAGAGTTTTAGCTATAGCTCTCCGGGACGGAGAGCACATTAGGTGGTGGGCAACTGTTGAGCCCATAAAAGTCATGTTGGTCAAAGTCAACTGTAGTCAAAGTCAAGGTCAAAGTCAACTAGTTAAAGTCAACAAGGTCAAGGTCAAAGTCAACAAGTGCAAAGTCAAAGTGCTAAAATGCAGGTGTCAAAGTGCACAGGTAGTGCACAATTAATTGTCCACAAAGGGTAACTTGGAGAAAGTGAGTTGCAGGTTGCAGAGGTATTTTCTCTAATTTCCCTAAGGTTCAAAGTGTGTTTTAAAGTGTTTTGGAAGGTTCAGGTGAACCCCCCCCCCTTATGTGCAAAAGTGAAGACTTAAAAGGAAATGTGAAGGTATATGAAGCGGCAGCGTACGCACAGGTGGAAGTATGCCACCCCATTAACATTTTTGGTTTTAGACTAAAGTCACTACAGGACAAAACAGTGAGTCGTTGGCTGCCACTTGGTAAGACAATCTTGGGACATCAAAGTGAGCACCAAGATACCATTGCAGTTAGGAGCGTACGTGATCGACACACTCAAATCAAGGCAAGGCCATTCTTGGACCAATCTTAGAGTAAGCAAGAGAGCATAGTCTAAGGAAGCAAGAGGGAGAAGTGCAAGAGTCACCAGTGTGCGATGCAGAGAAGTGGAAGTGAAGGAGTGCATAGGGAGTGCCTAAGGGATTGTGCAGAGAGTGCTAAGTTAGTCCCCCCAAGTATCTCAAGGTCCCATTGCAGTGGGCGCGTGCCGACAGAAGGTATTCACTCCTCCCCCCTTTGTGGAAGCTTGGTGCAAGGTGTGCACAAGGATAAGCTTGAAGTGGGTGGAGGTCTGGTGCAAAGGAGGCCGGCGGCAAGAAGACTTTGGGATATTGGGTATTTTGTAATTGGGCACTCTGTGGGATTGTGCACAGAGGTATTGGCTTGTCTTGTGCTTCAAACATTGTAATTGTCTTACTGTAATCAATCGGCAGAAGCTTCCAGGTGTATTTTCTCTTCTTGTTTCTTCCCTTTTCTCCTACAAACCCTCAAACTCCTTCTTGTCTAAGAATCCCTCAACAGTCGACAAAATGAGGAACGTGTTGATAACCATTGCACGACCAGCAAGATTGATTTGCATACTTCTCGAGTAGTTTAACTTGCTTTAAAGTCTAGCTAGGACCCAATTCCACCACTGCTCCAATGCGATACCAAAGCCCAAGGGAATCCCGACAAGCTAGAAAATTTGGCGAGGAGGAATGTTTTGATAGCCACGATCAAAGAGAAGGTCAAGCTGGATCTCGACAATAGCTCTGAAAGCAGTCTTTGAGTAGTTGATTTCGGATCCAGAGGCTTTGCAGAAAGTATCTAGGCACCTCCAGAACGTCTCTAGGCTAGTACAATCATTGTGGACAAACGCATTCATATCATCCGCTAAAAGTCTCATGGTGATCTAGCGGTGGTCACGGGGCAAGGGAGGCCTTTGATATTACTTACTTCCACCTGTTGTTTCACTAGCCGGCTAAGCCTTTTTGTGGAAATGGCAAAGAGGAGGAGAGCCAACGAGCACCCTTGTCTAATCGATCTTTTTAGTTTGATCACCTTCGAAAGTTGGCCATTAACATTAATTTGAGCCGACGCATTTCCTAGAAGGGTCGAGATCATCTTGGTGAATCTCTAGCTGCATTCGAGACCTTTTAGTGACTCCAAAATATAGTCCCATTCCAGCCATTCATAAGCTTTGTCAAAGTCAATCTTGAGGAAAACCACATCTTGTCTTGACTCATCCACAAAGTCGAGACCTTCCCATATATCTATAATGGCTTCCAATATTGACTTACCTTTGAGGAAACATTTTTGTTCCTCGCTTAACCATGCTCTTAGATGGCTGGAAACTCTGTTGGCTATGACTTTGGCAATGATTTTATATCCTATTTAAGGCATGGTAATCAGATGCGAGTTCTCAATTCTATCCTTTTCCTCTTTTTTGTGGATTAACTTAATGATGCCATTTGAGACAAGTCAAAAGCATTGTCGGGAAGAAGGAGGTCAAGTGAATGGGAAGAGCCGGCGCTGGGGTTGGATCATGCCCCCTGATGTGCACCGTTCCCGCTGTCCGGCAAGCGGCGTCTATGCGCTGGGCGCCTCACTCTCTCTCTGTGGAATGGCGATCGTCGTAAGGCCCCCTAACCTCTTGGAAGAGATGGGCGAATGTGCGTACATGGAAGACCGTAGGCGTCGGGAGTGAAAGAATCCAGATATAGCACTAATACACGGAATCGATGTGCGTATAAATCTCAATGATACCACGAGAATGCGACTGAAATCCTCCAATAAAATCTGAGTAATACAAAGAAGCCCGCTACAGTGCAGGTCGGTGATGCAAAAATCCGCTACAATGCAAAACAGGTGAATACAAATATGTTGCCGCTACAGTGCGGGTCGGCCAAATATAAGGTAGGCCTCTCGCTACAGTGCGAAAAGGCACCCTCGAGTCTCGGTTGTC
Organism: Ceratopteris richardii; assembly: GCA_020310875.1. Classification (NCBI taxonomy): domain Eukaryota; kingdom Viridiplantae; phylum Streptophyta; class Polypodiopsida; order Polypodiales; family Pteridaceae; genus Ceratopteris; species Ceratopteris richardii. The sequence continues at coordinate 143,894,484 of CM035416.1, forward strand.
TCCAAAACTTTTCTTTTCTTCGGTCTTTGGTCCAAGCTTTACTTCAAATGAATTCGGCCCTTTCTTTACTGCAAATCTTATCGAAAATAGCTTCTCTTCTCTTTACTTCAGAATCCAGCAATCACTTCATATAACATCTCCAAAATCAATGGCAACCTGGTAGGAAGATCCACGAGCAAGATCCACAGGGGTATATAGCTTCTTCACTTCGGGTCTTCAGAACTTTTCTTTAGCTCATATAATCTCCAAAATCATCAACCTAGAAAGAAGTTCCACAAGCAAGATCCATGGGGTGTCTTCACTTCGGCCTTCAAAAACGTTCTTCACTTCATATAATCTATGAAATCATCAATCTACCCAACCTGGATAGTACATCTTAAAAAGAATGAAACATACTTAAAAAATCATTAGCACATTAAAACTCATAATAAAAGCACACTATACTTTTGATTTGTTTCCTTTTCTCTTTGAAATTGTATGGCATTCATGCACATAGACATATGGGAAAAAACACATGCATGGTCACAAACACTCTTTCTCTTTTATTCCTTCTCTCTTTCCCTCTTCTCTTTTCTTCCCTCCATCCATTCTTTCTCCTCTCTTCTTCCTTCTACCCTTCTTTCTTTCTTTTCTTTTTATTTATCATTTATCATTTTTCCCTTTTATTTTTCGTTCTTTTCTTTCTTTCTTTTTCTTCTTATTTCTTTCATTCTTTATTTTCTTTTATTTCCCTTTTATTTCTTTCTTTTCTCTTATTTCCCTTTTATTGCTTTCTTTTCTCTTTGTCGGCTAACAACCCATATTCTCTCTCTCTATGCCTCTCTGCGTGCAAACAGCGCCATAGCCATCTGTGTTTCTCTTCTCTCTATCTCTCTCTCCTCCATGTGTCTGTATCTCTGCCGCTTACCATTTTCACATTTCTCTCTCTCTCTCTCATTCACCATCTTACAATCGGCCAGATCTCTCCTCGACGTGTCTCCATCTCTGCACCGTTGACCGTCTGCTCATCTCTCTTTCTCTCTCTTCTGCCGAATCTTCTTGTCTCTCTCCTCACCTGTTATGCTCGCGCAATCTGCCATGCTCCTAGGAGCGTAACCATTTGTCTCTCTCTCTTTCGATATCGCCTACAACCTTGCCTATGTGCCTCTCTCTCTCTTTCTTTCTCTCTCTCTCTTTCTCACTCTCTATCGTCCGAGTCTCTCTCCAGTCTCCAGTCACGCAGCACCCTGACTAAATGATCCTTCTCCCTCCTCCGGGTTTTAGCGCCGCTAGAGCTTCTCTCTAGAGTTTCTCTCTTCGCGACGTCGACACGCATACAATCTCCGATCTTCAGGTCATGGTTTCAGCACGATTCCAGCCAACCATCTCTCTGAGTGCTCTACCATCTCTCTCTCTCGGTCTCTTTCTGTCATCCCATCTCTCTCTGGGTGGTTTCACACAGGGGCGGCGGAACAAAGATGGGATTTCTTCAAGTTCCACGAGGAAAGACAAAAAAGTGGAGAGTTCCGCCGCCCACCTATTCACATATGGGGGCGGAACAGTAACACAGTTTATCTAGTGCCGCCGCCTTGTGTGAAACATGGGGGTGGCGGACCAATATTAAATATCATCCATTGTAAACATTATAAATTCATTTTCACATAGCATATGAGTATCATTATATTCAATGGAAAATCAAGAAAACTAATATTAATGTTTCCACCTATATCCAAGGGTCATATAACATCATATACAAAATGTTTTATGCAACATTAAAGATCGACCACTTGATTCTCCATAATAATTTGGTTACAACTAATCATTCCATGAAAAGATCAAATGAGTCATAAAAAATCAAGTATAGCATAGTTACAAAATAACATAAGTCAAAAACAAATTCAGGTGGAACTTGAAGGAGAATCCATTTCTTGAAGGGCTTCGCTTCCAAAGACTTGTTGCATATGCATCCTTGCATTCTCCTTGTACATGTTTTGAGCAAGGTTGTCTCTACGCTCTGAACCGACTTCGAGGTCATTATCTACTACTTCATTGGTACATTGAGCACGATCCATGATTTCGTCCACTTCAATTTCACGTGTTGCTCCAAGCTCCATCATAGAGTTTGCAGTTTCTCTTTGATGCTCATCCATATGTCCTCCATGTGTTATCAATTCTGCCTCAGCCTCTTGTATCCATTCCATGTCAAAAGATTCATTATGACAAATGCAAATGTTACGAAGTACAAGACATGCAGCGACAACATTAGGTACATAATGTAAATCCATATCACACCTTTTAAGCAAGATGCAAAATCTTGCTTTCAACATACCAAAAGCTCTCTCCACTGGTATTCTTGTGCTAGATTGAATGAAGTTCCAAAAATATTGAATGCGTGACAAGCCCTCTTTGCATCCTTTGAATGGAACTAACATATATGGGGAGTCGGATATGCACAATCACCTACTAAACAATAATTTCCTAGCTCACCTCTTGCACATTTCTGTCCTAGTTCACTTCTACTAACATTTAATGAATCATGCATTGAGCCTGCCCATCCTACATCATAATTCCATATTAGACAATTGGCCCTAAGAGTTTATTGTAGTAAAATAGAGTGGAATCCTTTTCTGTTAAAGTAGTCTACATGGTTTTCTCGTGGTGCAATGATAGGAATATGAGAACCAGATATTGCACCAACTACATAAGGTATCCCTCTAATTGCCTCAAACTCATGGGCTAAGGTTTCAAGTCAAGAACTTGAAGGCCATCTAATGTATGTGTCTCTAAGCCGGATTTGACTATTGCTTTTTAAAAAGAGTGTAAAATTTCACAGGCTGTACTTGTTGCACACCCAAAGCTATCAGCAATGCCTAAAAGTCCATCTCCTGTGGAAAGTCTAGTGAGTGCAATGGCTACTCTATCTTGAACAGGCACTGCATCTCGATAAGTTGTTGATCTTTTTTTTTTTAAAGGTCCAAGCTTGCCACAAAGATAGTGGAACATATTCCTACTCACCCTAAGGCGCCTCTTGAACATATTCTCACTATAACTACTCAAGAGGTAATTTTGAAGAAATCCTTGCGGACATGGATAAGCCCATGCCTATCTATTCCTATGACCATTTCTACGATTTATTATCTTCCTAACACTCACAACTCGTGCCATGCTTTCAGTGAAGTGGAACCATGTTTGTACTATGCTTTGGTTTCTATATGTGGACGATGCCTCTAGCAATTCACAAATTAGTATTGCACATACACATGCAAAAAACAAAGACATTTCATTTGACAAATTCATATTCTTGCAAAACCAAAAAAATGAAAATCATTAGCATATGACAAGATAATAAAGTTTCATCATACATAAATATGCACACACATACACACATGCACATACATGCATACATGCATACATACACATAACATGCACACATACATATATATGCATAAATACACACATATATACATGCACACATACGTACATGCACACATGCATACATAACAGGTACACATACACATAACATGCACACATACACATAAATGCATATATATATATATATATATATATATATATATATATATATATATATATATATATATATATATATATATATATATATATATATATATATATATATATATATATGCACACATACATATAACATGCACACAAACATAAATGCACATATACATACATAACATGCACACATACACATAACATACACACATACATACATGCACACATACACACTGCACATATACATATAGGCACACATACATATAACATGCATACATACATGCACACATACATATAGCATGCACACATATACATAAATGCACACATACATACATGCATACCTAGTATGCACACACATATAATATGCACGCACATAAATGCACACATACATACATCCACACATACACATAACATGCACACATATATATATAATATGCACACATATAAATGCACACATACATACATCCACACATACACATAACATGCACACATACACATAACATGCACACATAATATACACACATACATATAGCATGCACACACATATAATATGCGAACACATAAATGCAAACATATATATATGCACACACACACATAAATGCACACATACATACATAACATGCACACATAACATACATATATACATATAGCATGCATACGCATATAATATGCACACATATAATATGCACACACACATAAATGCACACATATATACATAACATGCACACATACATACACAACATGCACACATAACATACATACATATAGCATGCATACACATATAGTATGCACACACACATAATTTCACACATATATACATAACATGCACACATACACATAACATGCACACATACATATAACATGCACACATAATATACACACATACATATAGCATGCACACACATATAATATGCGCACACATAAATGCAAACATATATATATGCACACACACATAAATGCACACATACATACATAACATGCACACATAACATACATACATACATATAGCATGCATACACACATATAATATGCACACACACACACATAAATGCACACATATATACATAACATGCACACATACATACACAACATGCACACATAACATACATACATACATACATATAGCATGTATACACATATAACATGCACACACACATAAATGCACACATATATACATAACATGCACACATACATATAGCATACACATACACATAAATGCATACATAAAGCTTCAACATACACACGCTTGAAAATAAACATGTACATTTTATTATGAACTTAAAATTAAATAAAACATAAGAAGATTTAAAGGGCTAATACATCGAAAAAAGTCTTGCATTATGACAAAATTTGAAGGGCTAATACATCTTAAAAAGTCTTACATCATGATAGAAATCAAAGGGCTAATACATCAAAAAAGGTCCTACATCATGACAAAATTCAAAGGGCTAATACATAAAAAAGAGTCATATAACATAACAAACTATCTATAATGATATCTACTCATTCCGCTTATTGGATTTCAAGAATTCACACATAGTAGAGTGCAAGTCTTGAATAGCTTTGAGTCTTTCTCGATCTATAGCAAGAGACTCTTTCAAGTGACCTAAAAGATCCTTGCCATTATTAGCCATGTGAGCTAAAGACTCCTCATATTTAGGAGCACAACGACAGTTAGAAGGTGAAGGAGCTTGAAGTATATCTTAGTTTGGAGTTAGTTGCTCTTGCATAGTATCACCACTTGGAGAATTGTTGATATTTGAGGTCAAAGATGATGCATGACTAACGGGCGCCACAGTAGATCTAGAGTGATAATATTCATCAACAATGTCAAATCACTTACAAGTATATTTTCTATCAATTCCTGATATAGAGTTATGCACTTTATCTAACCGATATGCCGCTAAAACATTTTGCCACTTTTTCCTACAACTTTCACTATCTATCAAAATGGGGATATAATGATGCCAACTTCGTTGCAATCTTCGCCCAAAGGTTAACACCTTGTTTACATGGATTGTTGAACTCATTGTTCATCCCGCCTCTAACATGGATCAATTGATCCACCCAATGATCCTTCCACTTAAAAGTTTTGTTTGTGTCATCGTCTTCCTCCAAATCTACCAAGGTTCTCTTGTTTGCAACTTTTGCCCGCTTTGGTTGATCTTTGTCACCATTTGGCTCCCTCCTTGGCTTGGACTTGACACCTCGTTGTTTTGATTTGGAAGGCTCTATGACTTTGGATGTATCCGTTGAATTAGAAGGAGTTTCTATAGGGTTGTTGGTGTTAGAGATAGTTTGGGGAGTTGAGGAATGGTTTGGAGAGGGATGAATAGGAGAAGGCCTAAAGAGATTCGGACCATTCAACATGGCTTGAAAGCCATGAGGTGGCATTTGAAATGAAGGATGCGAGTAGGGGTATAAGTTTGGAAAAGAACTAGATGATTGAGAATAGAAAAATGATTCTTCTTCTTGAGAACCCAAGTCTTTTTGATCCATGAAAATCCATTATACCTACCAAAAAAAAATCAAAATATTAGAGCAATGAAACAATTTATAAGTGTAAAAGTTACTATATGTAATAGATTTGAATCAAGTATACCTTCAGTAGATGATTAAGGTTTGTCTTTTAACCTGTAAGAAAAAAAAGAAAAACTTCAAAAACATTTCATTAAAAAAACATATGTATATAAATATACCTAAATAGGATAAAATATATATAGCAAATAAATCGAACCTGACTTCAGAAATTCTCTACGCAATTCAGAATCTGAAATATATGCAAACTTATAAATTGTCAGAAGCAAAGCAACTTCATCTGAACTGAATCTGATGGTAAATTTTTCATGCAGGCATGTGATTGAATAAATAAGAAGTACCTCTTACTGCTGGAATGGAAAGAGGATGTCGAAGTACTTGGGGATTGCTCTTCGAATAAACAGAAGCACCTCGCAGGTGAACTTGCCTCTATGCGTAAGATTCAAAAGATCTTCAAATAAACATTGTTGAAACCAAATTTGATACGTACAAAATGTATACATTACATGATTCAGTCAGTTATGGAATGAACTTAGAGCAGTCAACTATTGACAACGTCGCCTGTTATGTGAGGACTCAGGAATTATCACGCCTACAATTGACAACATCGCCTGCAACTGACAACGTCGCCTGCAACTATTGCGACTACAACTGACAATGTCGCTTGCTACGTCAGGACTCAGAAGCTACAGCAATTGGTGCCTGCAGATCGAATGTCAAGAGGAGTTCGAGCACCTGCAACTCGGGGAAAATGATGAGGCTCTAATGTCAGAAGCGTCCGGAAACCTTGCGTGCATCAAATGCTTCATGCCTCAAACTTCGAGCTGCTGAAATCACACTGCTTTATAACTGTTGGAAAATGAATGTTGCACGCATAACTGTCAGATAGATGAACGTTGTCACGACGGCTCGTCGCTCGATGAACGTTGCTTGCCACGCGTTAGGAGGTACCCCGCAATTTCCGTTGGGGCGGGGGAGGGGGGTACTAGAACATTTTGGGCTAAAACAGGGCGGGACGTGGCATATCAGCTCTTGTGGGGCTCCGCCCTTGTGTGAAGAGCAGTCGGCAGATGGCAGTATTTGGTTGGCTGAGTGCTAAGTGTTTCTAGGGGCACCGCCCTATGTGAAACACGCCTCTGTCTCGCACTCTCACGCCATCAGATTATCTCTGTGGGACTGCACGTGACGGGCAGCCGTCGTCAGAACAATTGCCTCTCCACATCATCATCCAGCCCGCACAGCCATCGGCTCTCGGCCTGCGTCCCTATCCATCTCTCTCCTAAAATTCTATCAATAGCTTCCCGCATCCATCTCTCTCTAGAAGATCATCGACTAATGAAGCATACAGACTACCGTCAATCACATTCTTTGTTTATAGACCATGGCTTCCTTCTTTGTAAGCACGTGAAAAAAAAAACTTAGCGCTCTAGATATCTATCCTCTCATGCCTAGAGTTTGGTCTTTCTCCTGTCTCTCTAAGTATGTATGTAGTCATGAATAATAGTGTCCTTTGAACTACAAACTCATAAGGATCATCAGAATGATATGTGAAGATGCCACGCATGACGATGCAAGCTGAGAAAAGACCGGAACGAGAACTAAAAGTAAAGCATGAATGTGAATATGAGAGGGGCAAGAAGATTACCTGGAGAAGCATCCCATAAGAGATCCACGAGGTGAAATATATGGGGCTTGAACCCGTATTTATAGGTCCCCCTCCTTCTCCCCTTGGGATTATTCTCTAGAAGCTTCTAACCTCCTTACTCAAGTTTCTAATTGCATAATCATCTTGCATGACCATTTGCTATTTTAGGAAAATCACACCTCTTATTTCTATTTTTTAATTTTCTCCTTCTTATTTTTCCTAAACTAAGGTTTGGTTTCACACTGGATATTTGCAATTTAATTATTTTTAGGGTTTGACCCAGGGTAAACGCCAATTCGGAGGGTCCAATCTAGGGTTTTTGATCGGAGAAATTAGGATTTTGATCACATTTAACTCAAGCACATCAATTCAAGGATCTATTTACAATTATGAGCAAAAATCCTAGGGCTTTCTAAGGATTCAAGTTCCGTTTTCATGGGGTAAAGTCACATTTTCAGGGATTTTTAAGCGTCAAGTCTAAGTTTTTATGGGTCAAACGTTAGCTATTTACACACACACGTCTAACATACATCTCTAACATGGTTTTGCATCGCATAGTCAATCAAATCGGTTAGAACGTACATAGAATTATCCTTCTCTCCATCAAAACATCACACTAAACTCATAAAATCAATGAACCTTTGAAAAAAATTCAAGCACACTTCCCTGAGGGATTTCATCCCGACATTCGGCCCCGCTAAACCTGCACATCGTCCCGATGGACCAACCTGCAAAGTCCAATAGAAGCATATCAGGGTTCTTTTGAAACTCTTTTTAGTTTTTATATTTTTCTTTTCAAAAATCAAAGCATGGTCTCATGCAGTTCATGAAACTTTTATAAAGATTAGTACGAATTTTAGAAAATTAAGTAGATTCAAGGTTCACAAATATCATACTATGTTTCTATGTCTGCAATCTGACAAGTAACCATATGAATAAACTGTTGGCTTTCTAGATCTTTTGTTTGCTCAACTGGTTCAGATCCAGCAACTCATCCTAAGTACTAGCATATACTAGGTTTCTCCTAACGCAGTTTGTAGAATATACCTTGATTCCTCTATTTATCTCTTATTGTCCAACTCTCCATTAGATCTCCTTTCTTTTCTTTTTATTTTTCATTTTTCTTTTTCTCTTCTCTTTTTCTTTTCTTTTATTTTTCACTTCATCTCAGCTCAGCATTTATCTTTTTATCTTTATTTCATAGATCGGCCTATGTCGAAATCGGGTGCGACTCATGGACTTGTCCACCCTGCCAAGTTTATCCCACCTGTCTGTCGACCGGACATAGCGCACGATATACACAATGTCAGCCCTGCATGAAATCGACGTCAGCTCGTGGATCTGACCACCTGGCCAGAGTGACTCCACCCGCCTACCGACCCATGCAGGCGCATGAAAATAGATAGGTCCGGCCTACGACAAAACTAGCTACGGCTCGTGGTCTTGATCACCCGACCAAGGTGGTTCCACCTGCCTATTAGCCCCTCGTAGCGCACTAACAACATGGCACATACATATAAGGTGGCTTGCGTATGAAGGTTTTTCATAAATCATGATTCATATGGAGGTAAGATCTCGCAAGAAATAAATAGCAGGACCTGAAGAATCCCACTCACTAAGCGTTCAAATCAATCAGCATATACATGCGCTTAGTCTAAGCATGCCATCACATTCCCAAGCTTTCACTCCCAAAAGTCTCTAGTCCACTAACTAATTCCATTCATATAATTCCTAATCACTGATGCTTCATGCAAACCCATAATAGATATTTGCTATCTTTATTCTACATGATTTTCTCAAACTCATACATATCTTTATCATACACAACAATGCAATGCATATGCTATATCAGAAAGAAAACTGAACTCAAATTGGAAACATTTCACCTGATCATTCGATTCATCTTCATTGTTGATTGATCCACCTTATTCTTCAATTTCATGATCTATTGTTCTTCATCAGCATCAGCTTCAATATCATCAGCATCCTCTAGCATCAAATCATCATAATCATCATCATCATCCATCAATCATCATCATCATCATCGTCATCATCATTAACCATCATCATCAATCATCATCATTGTTAATCATTTTCAATATCAATCATTATCTTTCCATCAATCATAAATCATTAATGATAATCATCTTCCATCTTTCCTCATCATTAATCATGATCTTTCATCATCATCATATTACATCATCATCATCAATTATCATTTTCGTATGTTTCATTATGATTCCTCTTCAATCATCATTCAATATTTGCAAATATATCTTGAAAGATTAGATTTTTTCTTCTCCTATTCTTCTTCAAACTCTTAGAAGTCTTTGAAGTTGTCTTTACACTCCCCTCAATTTGCGCAATAATATCATCAAGCAACTGTTTTTCTGCTTTGTTAACTTGTTTATCACATTTTATATCTTCTTGAGTTTCTTGTTTACTCTTCTCTAGTTCAATCTGTTTATCAAAGTTTAATTGGGATTGTAATTTTGCAACTTTTTCTTGATCGAATAGATTTTCATTAGCCAAAAGTTTTGGATCAAATGACACATATACATCATGGTCTTTCTTTGATTTCTCTTGCATTTCTATCAGATTCTCTTTTCTAATCTATTTCCATTTGTTCTCTCAATATCTGCTCAATGTTTTGCTTCTTGACCTTTATTTGTCTACATTTGGTTTCTTCAATAGGTTTCTCTTGACTCTCAATAGATGTCATTCTTGTTTGTTCATCAGATTTAGTGTTCTGAAGTCTTTTTGGTTTCCACATCCTCTGAATTGTCTTTGATCTAGTCTTAGTCTCTTCGCAATATTCTTTCATCCCACCTTTTCCTACATTCAAATGCAAAGGTATTTGCTCTTGATATTTACAATGTTTTCCTTCATGCTCACTTACAAGTCTATGTTTGCATGGACTTTCATATGCAATACAGTCCCAGAACATATGTCCAAACTGATCGCACCAAAAACATCGTATAGGTCTCTTCTCAATCCAACTTGATTTCCTAGGCATTACTCTAGGCATGGTTCTTCTAAGACCTAATGGCTCTTTGTTTGCAGATATGCCTTGGACCTTTACCACATGTTCATGGTCACATTTCAATGTTTGTAGATCTTTAACTTGGTTAGACAACAAATCAACCTTATGTTTCAATTCAGAATTCCCAGAATCCATTTCAGTTTTTATCTTTAATACTTATGCCCATTATTTGAATAGTATCTGATATTGCATTTATTGTTTGCATTAAGGTCATCACAATACTAAACTTTGATTTTATAGATTCATTCGTGTTAAATTCTATTTCCTTAATTCGCTCTTCATATCTCCTAAACTGTTCCTTAATCATTTTGTTCATTTTGGTTTTTCTCTTCTTATGATCTAAGCTGAGAAGTGATTCTTAATCTATGCCTCAATGGAAAAGTGCACACTCGTGTGATCAAAACTGATGCAAAAAGTGGATGATCAAAGTCAGGCAGTAAAACAATCTTTCTCTTTAAAGTGCATGGAATCAATGCAAATAATTCAAAGAACTTAATATGCTAGTACCTGGAAATATCTCACTCGATGCCGAGGTTCCTATCTTCTCTTCTCAAGGAGTGGGTGACGCGTCAAGGATCATCGGGCAACCGCCTCGCTTCACATTGGGTTCAGGTGTCCGGAAGAAGGAAGTGGGTGAACGGGAAGAACAGGTGCGGGGTTGGATCATGCCCCCTCTGGTGTGTGCCGCTCGCCATCACGTCAGGTTCAAGTGTCGAGAAGGAGGTCAGGTGAACGGGAAGATCCGATGCGGGGTTGGATCAGGCTCCGTGTGTGCGTCGTTCCCATTATCGGACAAGCGGTGTTAGCGTGATAGGCGCCTCGCCCTCTCACTCTCTGGTGTGGCGATCCTCGTAAGGCCCCTACCCTCTCTTGGAAGATACGAATGGCTTCCGTACGCGTGAGATCGTAGGCGTTGGGAGCAAGAAAATCCAAGTACAATGCTAAAATTGTGAAGAGATGGATAGGTATGTGCTTGAAGATGAAGAGGTGTTGCAAAATCCTTGATGTACAACAGCCAAATGAACTCCAGGAGTATGTGGTAGGCCCTTTTAGCTTTCCAATGGATGTATTAGACACCATATGTACCTTGGAAGATCACTCTCAAAAAGATAGATCAAAACAGATAAGTTGGAGTTAGCTCAGAGGTGAAGAACTTGCTAATTTTGGTTCATACACCTGTCGAGTGTTTTGCATAATTCTCTAAGCACAGCAGCAATTAGCTTAATTCCTCTTGGGGAAGTCTAGTTAACTTCAAGAGCTATCTTTCAAGAGTAATCTCATAAAAAATAATGAGCCACACACTGAGAATGATGTTTTTTAGCAACTGATGACATCATCTCGATTTTCACGCGCTGCTATAGTTTGAGACCAAGGAGCGAAAAAATGAAGATAACTCCAAATTTAAGCATCCAATGATTATGCAAATTTGTATGCGTAGAGATAGTAAGCCGCATCCAACAAGCTTTAAATCATGGAATTCGGGTAAGTACACACTTAGAACCAGCTTTGACACGATGAGTAAAAAAGTCGTGTACCTAACAGAGAAGTGAAAATGACGGACATGGTTCACTTCAACTGAACATAAATGAAGATTGCAATACTCAAATGAAATGAAAATTGATGCACATATAGTAGAATTATAGAGCTAACTTTACAAAGTTAAATCACTGAAAATTATGCAACAAGCTTAGAGAAACCATCTCTGCAATCTGACTTAGAAAACTGAGAGTTATGGCAATGAGTAGTACACTTCACAAGAACATGGAAATATGAACCCAAATGATGATAAAAATGAAAGTATATTGCTTGTACAATACAATGGACTTAGTGATACATATGTGTGCCTTGTAATCAGACCTTGATATGGCATAAAGCTCAGCTCTTGGAGGTCTTCACATAGGTCTCTATAACCATGACTAAAACTGCCATCTATTTATAGTTGAGCTTGGGAGGCTAACTTCCCTCAATCACTCTCCAATCAATTAGTGATTTATTTGATTCTCTACCTACCACAAATCACGAATTCGTGGCTCCTCTTTCCCTTTTTGATCAAGTGGACTCAACCACTTAAGATTCTTTCACATTTACATTAAGTAAACTCTTCAAAAGTTACAAGAGGCAGTTCACAAGTGAACTTTACATAGTCTTCATTTTAAGGCTTCTTCTATGACTTTGTGGGACTCAAGCCAATACTTAGGCTTGTCATAGACTTGCTCCAACAGCTCCCCCTCAATCCAAGTATGCTTGAGGTCTTCAATCTTCCAAGATTACCTGTAAACCAATCATAGCCTTGAAAGCTTTGTACCATCCAATGCTTTGGTTAGAATATCTGCACATTGTTGATGAGTGGACACATATGATATTTGAATCTCTTTGCTTAGAAACTTCTCTCGTACATAGTGATAATGAACTCCAATATGTTTAGTCCTTGCATGAAAAATAGGATTAGCAGGCAAATGAATAGAACTCATATTGTCACCAAAAATAGTTGGAGTTCCAAACTCCAATCCAAGATCTTTGAATAATGTCTTCATCCACATAGCTTCTTGTGTAGCTATGGCAAGACCTCTATATTCAGCTTCAGTAGAAGAGAGAGCAACTGTGGGTTGCTTCTTGGATGACCACGAAATAAGTTTTGAACCTGCAAAGGTAAGATAACCTGAAGTGCTGCTTCTATCTTCCTTGCAACCAGCCCAATCTGCATCAGAAAATAGCTTCAAACCTAAATCAGATACATAAGGATAATAAAGTCCTTCATTTATGGTTCCTTTGAGATACTTGAGAATCCTTTTGGCAGCATCCATATGTGGTTTCCTTGGTGTGTGCATAAATTGACTTAGCACACTCACACTGTAACATATCTACTCTTGTCAATGTGGCATAGTTGAGACTACCCACTAGACTTTGATATGATGTGATGTCCTCTATGAGTTCACCTTCCTGTGAGCTCAATTTGTGATTGACCTCCATTGGAGTACCTGCAATCTTACAATCTTGCATCTTGAATTTTGCCAACATGTCCTTAATGTACTTTCTTTGAGTGAGAAACAAACCATGATCTTTGTAGACAACTTCCAAACCTAGGAAGTAGGTAAGTGAACCCAAATCACTTATCTTGAACTCTTCTCTCATCTGATCTTTGATCTTCTTCATACCATCTGCATCATTTCCTGTCAATATAATATCATCTACATATACACATAAGTAGATGACCTCAGAATTACTCTTTTTGATAAAGAGTGAAGGATCTGCCTTGCTTGGTTGAAAGCCTTTGTCCTGCAAGAATGAAACAAGCCTGAAATTCCAAGCTCTTGGGGCTTGCTTGAGACCATACAATGCTTTTTTAAGTTTACACACATAATCAGGATAAACTTGATTCTCAAAACCAGGTGGTTGTGCCATATATACCTCTTCTGTTATCCAACCATTCAAGAATGCATTCTTTACATCTAGTTGAAGTATCTTCCAATTCTTGGAAGAGGCAATACTAAGCAAAACCCTAATAGTAGGCATCTTTGCCACAGGAGAGAAGGTCTCTTCATAATCAATTCCCTGAGTTTGTGCAAAGCCTTTTGCTACAAGCCTTGCCTTATACCTGTTAATGGAACCATCAGAATTCTTCTTGATTTTATAGACCCATCTTGAGCCTATTACCTTCATGGATGAAGTCTTGGGCACCAAATCCCAAGTGTTGTTTTCCTCAAGTGCTTCAATCTCTTCCTTCATTGCATGCTTCCATTCTGATTTTGCTTTGGCCTCTTCAAATGATGATGGCTCCTCTTGGTTTATGTCATGTGCTATGTGGATAGAATGTTTAGTTACTAATGAGGTGTCAAACCCATACCTTTCTGGTTTTTTCTTTTCCCTCATAGATCTTCTTAGGCCATGATGTGATGATTCTGCCTCATGTCCAAGTTCTTGCAATTTTTCTTTACCTTTAGACTTCCATGCTTTGATCTTTTCCATATGAGATTCTTCATCATCCTCCGAGGTGTCTTGTTCTTGGTTGTTCTCTACCAAGCTTTGGAAAATCTTCTTCAAGATCATATGGTAAATTGACCTTCCTGCATGAATCTTCATACCATGAATTGTTTTCATCAAAAACTACATCTGTGCTTACCAAGAATCCTTTGTTGGTAGGGTTGTATAACCTGTAACCCTTTTGATTGTTGTCATATCCAATAAATACACACCTTTCTGCCTTTGGATCCATCTTGCCTCTAACTTGTGAAGGAACATGAGCAAAAGCAATAGATCCAAAAATTTTACAATGATCTAAGCTTCGTCTTCTTCCATTCCAAGCCTCATATGGAGTCATCCCATCAAGGGATTTCGAAGGCAACGTGTTAATCAAGTAAGTGGCTGTAGATACAGCCTCAGCCCATAGATAATTAGGTAAATGCTTTTCATTTAACATGGACCTTGCAGCTTCAACAATTGCCCTATTCCTCCTTTCTGCCACTCCATTTTGCTCAGGACTGTACCTTGTAGTTACCTCTCTTTTGATTCCTCTTTCTTGAAGAAAAGAATCAAACTCATGGGAGAAGTATTCTCCCCCTCCATCTGACCTTAACCTTTTTAGTGATTTACCTGTTTGATTCTCCACAAGAGCCAAATATCTTTTGAAACATGAAAAAACTTCATCTTTGTGTTTCATAAAGAATAGGATAGTCCATTTGCTGCAATCATCAATAAAGGAGACATAATACCTTGTTCCAGATATTGAAGCTTCCTTGCTAGGTCCCCATACATCTGTATGAACCAACTCAAAGAGATCTCCATGCATATAACCTTTCTTCATGAATGGTAACCTGTGAGACTTTCCAAATTGACATGCACTACACTTATAAATCATATGTTGTTCTGACAAATTAGGGAGTCCAAGTACACTTTGGTCCCTACAAATTTGCTTTAATGACCTTTCACCAATATGTGCTAACCTTTTGTGCCATACTTCCAATTCTGTGAGTGTCTGACTACCATAATTAAAGAGAGCAATGTTTCTAGTGTCTTGTAATTCAATGTGAACAATCTACCTGTCCTTTCATCTTTTGCAATTCTTCTGAATCCTTGACTTGGATCTTCAACAAATTCTCTTGCTTTTGTAAACCTGACTTGCAACCCTTTCTCTACTATCTTCCCAACACTTATCAAATTCTTTGTAATGGTAGGGACATAGAGTACCTTACTGCGTAGGTTGATGTTTCCATCAGGTGCTTTGACATTGCCTATTTTCTCCACAGGATGTTTTGTATCATCTCCTGTTTGTACCTCATGCTTATTCCTTGGATCTTCTAAATCTGATAGGAGTGCCACATTGCCTGCCACATGATTTGATATATTTGACCAAGTTAGGTCACTTAGCTTTCTCAAAATTCCTCTAGCAAATTTAATAGGAGATAAGATCGAGTCTTTTCTCCTTTAGATCCCTTTTTCAATGATATTTACCCATGGTATTTTCTTGGGATCTTCAACTCATACCTTCACGATTTGATATCTTTGCTTAAGTCTTCAACATCATGTTGATTGTCTTCAAACCATTAACCATTATCCTTTTAGGGATCAACAATTATATGTCACCCTTTTAACTTAAGCAAGTTGACATGCTTATTGATCCAAACATTGGATCCATCTTTATCCATTCTCAAAAAGCCCTACTCTGATTATGCTTCAAATCTTTGGCTAGCTTACCTTAATTTACTTGCCAAATTGGAATTCTTTAATGAATTCCCTTCTTACCTATCTAGTTCTTATTTTGTTTGAGATTTAACTCAAACACACTTAGGTACTTGGACATCCAATGTAATCTTTAACTTTCATGAAAGAGTTAAGGAATATCTTTTGCTTAGAAGTATCATATTGATGATACCTTTCTTCCGCCCTTTAAAGAGTTTTCGTCCTCGAAAACTATAGGAAATTGATGATTTTTTAATTTCCTATCCAAATGGGAGGTTCATTTATGCTAAATCCTTCACTCAAAAAGCTCTCCAGTATCCTTGAGCTTAAGCTTCCACTATCCTTAAGTTTAGTGTCCCATACCAGTGAACTCACTTAAGTGACATTGTAAACCTAGATGTCCCATACCATCTGATTTACAATCCCACCTTAGTGTAGACAACTTTAGCTCTTACTCAAGGATTAAACTCCTTCCGTTTTAGTCTTATCAAATATAATCAAAATCTTTGTAAGTTACAGAGTCTTTGATTTGTTCTTTGATAAGACTTTGAAAATGAAGCCTTCCTTGAACTATTTCCTTGATCAGATGCAATCAAAGTTATCTTTGTTTATGTCATTTGATAATAGAGCTAGTAATCTCATACTAGATATCATCTATTGACATAAGTAGGCATCTGTATTAAAGGATATAATCAATCATAAGCTTTGCTAAATGGTTACCTTGTTAACCTTCTTGATAAATTGTTTCTTACTCATAGAGCATATTTTGGAGTAGAGTTCTTAAGAGTTTCTTTTCAACTCTTTAATCTTTATGAGTTACAACTCTTCTCTCTTGAAGCAATGTTCTCAAAGCTCCAAATGGAACGTACTTCTTGTCAATGAACAAAGAAGCTTACTAGGGAAGAAATGAATGCTAAAAAGGGTAAAATGGTTCAACTTCTTTTTCCCTAATATGTCATTTGAGGACATTCTCTTCCCTCTTTTAGTGTGATCATTGTCCTCAATTATTAGATGTTGAAGTTCCTCAGTACTTCTTAACATTGTTCACAATGAAAAATTATCCCATGTAAGGGTCTCATCTAAGCTTCTAGTTTCTCCTTTGGATTTTTCAATCAAGTTCTTATTACTACCATTTATGGTTTAATAAGAAGAGAAACTTGTTGTATTTGAAGCTTTAACTGCTTGGCCTTGTTGATCAGGCATGCCATGGGTATTATGGAACTTGGGGGTCCATAAATAGGACTCGAAGTTTAAGTTCTTCTTCCTAAGTTGAAATTTTGTTGGCTTTTGAATTAAGCCAACATATAAAAAGCATAAAAGTTAAAGGGCATAATCTCACCACACCATTGAACTTTTACGCTTTTGACTTCATATAAAGAAATCATTTTTCTATCTTAAACCTTAAACTTGCAATACTTAATTTCTCTCTCATGTCCCATTAACCCATGCATATGTGATTCAATCCATGCATCATAGTGCATACCAAAAACATTCTCATCTTTTCTTGAAGATGTGTAGCATGCGTAAGGTCCGAAAATTGAACCCCTCTTTAAAGCATGCATGGAATTCACATTTAGAACAACACGTAGTGCATGAATACATGTTTGTGCCATCCATTCATGTTCATGCCATGTTATAATGAACATTCTATGTCCATTATCTAACAATCTTTTAGATGCTCATTATATTCTATGCTAATGAAAAACATATTTCCATTCGATTATGCCTCTAATGCACCATGTAAGTGAATCATTTTATGCACCATTCAATGTGCATAAGTGTTCCACTTTATTCATTAGAAATGCATTCTTTCATGCATTCCTTTATTATGCCAAACAAAGAAAATAGATGAACAAATTCGAAGTTGTACTTACATTCATCATAGCTTTGTCCATCTTTGAATCCTTGCATGAAGCGGCATATTCGTATAGGTACTTTATACTTGAAGTTGCAAATTCGAGCCATCATGAATTTTCAATCTCAAGTATGTTTCTATAGGCATCATTGTACTTACTTGTATGCCCATATACACATTTAACCTTATAAAAACTCTAAGGTACTCCAATGCATGCTTATAACTTCACAATTCTACTATGAATTTCCAAGTACATATAGGAAATACTTTTACCCTTGTCTCATTACATATGAGATGATAATGACTTCCACTTCAGAAATAGAATCCGTTCTATGCATCATTCAATGTATTTTAATACTTAAACGGAGGTTTTTTTCTCAATTCATGATGGTAAAGTAACCTTTGTACTATGAGGATGCATTCTTTCCATTTCATGGTGTATTCGATGCATAATGAACTCAAACACATTATTACAAAACTCTTTTTGCTGCTGCTGCCCGATCGAAGGTCCTTTTCTCATCGCCATGGTTGCTCGCGCATAACGACACAGAGATGTCTGATAGTGTTCTCCTCCCAGCCACGTCCGAGGGTTCTCTTTATAAATCCCAGAGTGAAGTCTCACTTAGATCTATATCATAAATGAGATCTCACTTAAATCTTCTACCAAGTGGTATAAATACCCGTGTGATGCCATGTGACATCCTTCTCCAAATGGTGATCCACACCCAATGAATATCATATGACATTTCCTTCCCCTTGAAAACATTTTCGTCCTCGAAAATGTAGTTGAAATGTCCATATTGGTAGAAGTAAGTGCTCGGACTCCCCTGAACCCCATGCACTCTATGTACATGGTCATCTCTGTGTGTTGTTTCCCCGTATCCTTCCCCTTAAGAAGTCTCATATGAGATCATCTCAAGGATGGGAAACCGTCTGAGTGGTGCCTACTATCTCCCATGTACACTTCACCTCCAAACTATCACTCCCATAACATACTACATCATCCAAATGACCTAAGTCCATATGATGTATACTCTATGGAGTAATAGCATGTAAAGCAAGTGTAAGAGTGCCAAACTCATAAGCTTGACCATATCACAATGGAGATAATAAACCATATAATCCTCTAAAATATAGAACAAAGTCCCATAACAAGTGACTCCAAACCCATCTAAGACTAAATGATAGATTGCCCTCATAACACTCCAGGTCTTCCTAACCTTGAGTGTAATCACAAGTAATAGTTTTGTCTAAACTACCTTGTGAACTATGCAAATCCATCATCTAGCTCATACATAAGAATTTCTTGGTAGTAAAATGCAATCTCTACATTTCTCCAACCGAGAAATCTGTGGTTTGTCATCCTTTACCATTGGACTAGGTTCTATTGGAAGAGCATCTATTGGCACTAGTGCAAACTCTAAAATTTCTCTTCCCTGTAGTTTGCCATATGAATGCAGAAAGCATTCCCTTTGAGATTTAGACAATCCTTAAGTACCCATCCTCCTAACTAATGTTTACTCATCATACTCATGATGTAACACCAACTAAGAGTTTGGTACCCTAATAGGTTAGATATATCTCTATCTCCTATAAACTCTAAAGAGAAGAGTCATAACTCTACTCCCAGTCTAACTAATGTCAATAACTAGATTATCTCATCTAGTCAAAGACCATCACTGGAGTAACATAATTTCTCCTCTCTAGAGTCTTCAAGTGAGACTCAATCTAACCATCATGATTAACTGATCTCCCTCTTGCCTTTGATAGAAGAGTGCCACTCCTATCTAGACAACCTAAAAGTGAGAAAGTGAAACTCTCTCCATGTCTCTCTCTTTATTCAATCTCTTCTAAGGAAAAGAGCTCTAGCAGTGGAATTTATTCCACTTTCCCTTTCCCTTTGAAAGAGATTCTGTTGAATCGGTTAGCTCTACTCATCCATGACTGAGAACATGCACATAAGTTCTCCATGTTTTTCCTTCCAAAATAGTGGAGAATCATACTCCCACATGAAGGAACTTATATTGACAAGTAGAGTAAACAAATTCCTTCTGAGATATAAACTAAGAGATGTTTTCTAAACACCTCTTCTGTCTAAAGGAAAATATGCTCTATTCTTCTCCTATGAAGAAATCATATTTTCCTTTCCTTCTTTCTCTCTCAAAGAATAGGAGCTAAAGTGTGAGTACTGAACTAAAGTAAGATCTCTCATGGATCTCTGAGCTGATTCCCACTTTCTCCTTTCCTTAAAAGAGAAACTCATGAATTTATTTAGTCCTCTCTTCCTCTGAAAATGGAGAATAAATCTCCCCTGAGTAATGAAAAAGTATACAGTGAAGAGTGGAGAAAAATAAATTCCTAATAAGGGTCAAAGCCCTCTACTAAAATGGTTAGCAACGATGTGACATGATACCGTAAACACATGTGTATCCATAGTAAAGAAGTATGTCTGCTAACCATACTATGTGCATGGATCTATACGATCCAATCAAACTGATGGAATTATCCTTCCTAAAAAAGTGAAAATGAGTATGTGATACTAATGGTGATAAAATCACCTATCACATTCTCTACTGGAAGAATAAATCTTCCTATACTGTGAAAGATAACTCCCAATCCTAGTAGGAGATGTCTACTAAGAGCTCTCCTCAGATCTAGTGAGACATGACGCCATGAATGATGAGTCCTTTTCTTCCTGGCCATAGAAGAAGAGTGCTCAAAGGGAAGTCGTTTCCACCGTCCCATACCAGTGAAAACTTCTTCCAATTCACGGTGTCATACCTACACTAAACCGAATATATATTGCATATAGGTGGACTCTAATGAATCCCATATCCTAAAATTATGTAGGTGGACTCAAATGAGTCCCATGTCCTCGAACTAGTTAGTTTGGTTCTAGTCAACAATGTGACAATGGATATCCCTTTTGTTCCAAACCTACTTGTTCCTAGGTACCAAGACTAAGCCTAGGTACCTCTCTGTAGATCCCAAGATACATATGTATGTATTGGGTACCCCAACTATTCCTGGCTAAGGGATCTATACTCTATACCATGGAGCTAGTGCCATGCCTATGGCCTTCCTAACCATCACTCGAATCACATAAGCATCCGTCGATGCTATCTCATGAAACCCATCTTTATGATCCCATCCATTTGGTTTCCTTAGTAGTGTAGCAAAAAATGCTTCACTACTTGGTCAAGTGATGTGCCTGAGTGAAACTAGTCACTCTTTGGGTATTCATCATGATACCCCATAGTCTCCTAATTCTACTGTGAGACTCTTGTGAAGATAAATAAATCTTCACTACCTTGGAGATTATCCTAAATGTATCTCCCGAGTCTGAATGCAACTTCCTGAACCTATAGGATTGCTTGTGCACATTACTAATGGTGAAGGTGTAGCTCCTTCCCTTAGCAATCCTATGGTCTAAATCCATAAGGATTATGTATAGGGATCCTGCTACTACCGAAGTTGCCTTATATGTAATACTCTGATGGTCCTAAGTCCATCAAATACATGCTTATAAGCATGCCTAAAACTTATTGATGTTTGCAGAAAGGCATGTTACTATGCCATAACACTCTTACCTAAAAGCAAGTGCGTATATAACGCCATGCGGTAAGAAAAATTTCGACAGCATTTCCCCAGGAAATAGAATCCCAAAAAAAATTAAACCATAGCTCAGTGGCACTCAGGCCACCCAATAACATAGGGCTTGACAGGCCCATGGCATGCACGCCATAAACTTATATATGGATTCCATGACCTGCAAAAACACAAAAGTATTTGCTAGCAACCATTCCCGGTGTTGCATAGCCATATGGTTTCTGTAATCTTTTTTCCTGCAAACAATCAAAAAGTATACTTCCTACATGTTGATCCATACTTTTAAGAGTTTAAACAATGATCAACACTTGATGTATGCAATCCCATTCATGCATGTAGATACAGAACATGCCATAACATAAATAAAATGCCATAAAGCATAAAATATACATCCCTGAGTAGTCTAATTTTGGAATTGCATGCATCCAATCGCTCTCGACAAGCTTCGAGACCTCTGCACCTTCCTCCTCAGGTCCTAACATACACTTTGAAGTGTCCAAAAATATCGGAGCACTCCTCAAAACATAAAGCATGGTCAGGTGATTACAAAAATAATGCAAATTTAGCTCAAAAATGCATTAGTAATCCTTCTTTAGACCTGCAAAAACCACTTTAGGACCTGCAAATTTTCATAAACTGAAATATAAACCATGTGCAAATAGGTCGAAGTGAAATTACTCAAATTGCCTTCCCGGTTTGAAAGATATGGCTCCCGGAAGGTAGTCGCCCAAAACTGTTCAGACTTTGCAGACCTGTTCAGACCTGCAAAAATTTTTACTTTCCAAAATTTCTTTTCATAAAATGAAAGTAGATCTTGTGCTCTTCGAAACGAGCCATAGCACGTCCAATTTGGAGTTTTCTAGCCCAAGATATGGCCATTCCAAGCGGGACATGTCAAACTAGTGGACTGTTGGAGGGGCTGGAAAAAGTGTAAAAATGTGATTTTTGGGGTGCCCAAAAGCATTCTTCCATCATGCGAATGCCAAAATTCTCTTCATAACCTCAGAGAGTGATATATGAAGATGCTTGGGCCTATTTTCACCTTTCCAAATCCTCCCTTGGTGCATGCTAATTCGCTCCCCAAAGTAGGCCTAAATCAAGATTTTTACTTTCATGTAAAAACTTAAATGGGAGCTCTTAGCAAGCTTCTAATCCACTCTAAATGTGGATTTCTCTTGGATTATGCACAATAATCCATGGGAAGCCTCGAAATGATCTTTTTTCTTACTCCGAGAAGTGGAGTTTGGCAAAAGATTAATTTCTGAAATTTTCCAAAAAGTACGGGAAGGGGGTCTTTGAGGAAGTAGAATTCCTCCTTAACTTATCATTTTAATGAATCTAATGATTCGCCTATATAGTCCATATACCATAATCTCAGTAAATATACTTTTTTCCATCCATCTGTAGCTATAGCACCTACTTTTCCCTCTTCCAAAATGGGAATTTCTCAAATTTAGGTGCTGAAATTTTTGTCAAACTGTGATGGAAGGGGGTTTTGTGGAGCTTCAAACTCCCATCAAACTGAGGTATCTTTTGGATTTCTTGATCTTGCATGGAAGTCAATACACTATACTATATATGTGCATGATTTTTCCTACCAAACCAAGAAAAATCCCGCTTCATTTCCCTTCCCCGAAATGGCTACTTATCAAAAATAGCTCCTGAAATTTATGTAAAATTCATGAACATGGCTACTTTAGAGATACTTAAAGCTTACTCTTTCTTGTATTTTGAGGGAATCCTTGACTCTAGGTGAGAGTACATATCTCATACTCTCCATATATATGATTTCCCTCCAAAAACTCGGCCCTCCTAATGCTTCATTATCATTCTCAAAAATGAAAATTTCTTACAGGAATGCAAAAATACCCAAACCTGGAACTTGAAGCCATAACTCCTGGTTGCCAAAACCTCAAGAAAGAACGCAATGATCCCATTTCCTTTGCATATGAGTACTTTTCCTAACTCCTTTGCTCTGTGGTTAAGATAGACCTCCATCCTTTTAGTCTTGGTATGATGGTGTCCGAGAGTCCATGGAAGGAATGCTCCTCGATAGGCTCTTCATATGGAATAGGTGCATCAATAGGCTAATTCGAAGTTGCCTGTTTACTCCTTTCCTTTCATATGAAGAAAACCCTCATTCTTAATTATACATCTTCCTCTTCGTTACTGGTCATATCTCCTCACAACACAATAGAATCATGTAGCTATGAATGTGGGTCACGGAGGTCGAGCGTGCCTCTCCTCATTCAGCATATCGATCCGCGTTAACGGGTGCTTGAATTACCAAGTCGGTGCTCATGGTTTTCCCTACGAGGATCACACGCATGTCGTTTAGATTGAGTAGTCTACAGCAGTAGTCGTGTTCATATAAGAGGCATTGCGTCTTGGGTAGTTCATTCGCCTCCCATGTTGGGGGCGTGAGTTCAAGTCCTGTAGCCTGCAATATCGCGTTGCCCGGATGAGTGCTCTGATACCACTATTACAAAACTCTTTTTGCTGCTGCTGCCCGATCGAAGGTCCTTTTCTCATCGCCATGGTTGCTCGTGCATAACGACACAGAGATGTCTGATAGTGTTCTCCTCCCAGCCACGTCCGAGGGTTCTCTTTATAAATCCCAGAGTGAAGTCTCACTTAGATCTATATCATAAATGAGATCTCACTTAAATCTTCTACCAAGTGGTATAAATACCCGTGTGATGCCATGTGACATCCTTCTCCAAATGGTGATCCACACCCAATGAATATCATATGACACACATGCAAGTGAAAAACAAAGTACTTAGCTCCAATCAATGTTTGAAGCTCCGTTTATGGGGGTTGGGGATGCCGCAATCTTTCTCCCAACTTCATGCTTCTTTCTCACTGCATAATCTATATATGGATTTTATCTTCCATGTTCATACAAGATACATGCACATAATATTTTATGTATATGCAAACAAAATTTGCATGCCATGCTAAAGAAATAATTAAAAACAAGTACTTAAATACTTCCCCAATCTAATTCCAGTAGCGATCCAAGCTTTCACATCAAATTGATTTGTCCTTCTTGTCTTTCATCTTTGTATGTACATGGCTTCTTGAACTCTACGGACTTTGTATTTCTTCACATGATAGAAGAGGAAAGTCGAAGAGAGAGTTCGTGTGAAGGCTGAAGATGGAGTGACTATCCCACATTTGAAGTGAAAAGCTGAGGAACTTCCTTCTTAAAGCGCATTCTTCCGTTGAGTTTCTCGTAATACGAAGAGGACTCTTCCGTGAACAGCACTACGCTGTAGAATACTTTCGTTAGCACACGCTACCCTATAGAGTGCGCCTGCACATCGCGTGTGCGTGAAACTAGTGCTCAGCGCACTCTCCCACTTGGCCTACTGTGGTGGGCCTGCTAAAGGGCATTCACATGATGCACGACGGTCACAGCAACACACTTTTAGACCCCACAGGACTTTTCAAGGAATCATCGACGCAAGAGACAGACTATGAAAGTCGGGACAAAACCTCACGCTCGAGATTGGACAAAATCTAAGCAGAAAGAATATACCTTGCTCTGAATACCAATGTTGTGAAAACTTCTTCCTAGAGTATAGCATCCACCAGAGAGTGAGTGAGTACGTATCCACCCCCTCCACCCATATATATACCAAAGGTCCAAGAGTTCTATGTCTTAATTTTTAGCCATGTGTCCTTCCAAGTGTCCTTCATGTGGATCCTTTCCAAAGAGAATCATATGGCTTCTATTTCAAGAGTGAGTGAGTACGTATCCACCCCCTCCACCCATATATATACCAAAGGTCCAAGAGTTCCATGTCTTAATTTTTAGCCATGTGTCCTTCCAAGTGTCCTTCATGTGGATCCTTTCCAAAGAGAATCACATGGCTTCTATTTCAATTGAAGTCACGTACGAGTCAAGGTGTCACTTGAGAGAAGCTTCTCCCAAGACTAAGGTTTTATTCCCTTGGGTTAATTATTGCTAAGGTAACAAACCCTTCAATTGAGACTTCTATGAAATAAAACCTCAAGGGTTAAATCCAAGAAACATAGATTCCTTTTGGAGGGTCTAACCCATGATTTATACATCATTCTTCCCCCCTTTAACATTTTCGTCCTAGAAAATGTGCTTTGGTATATTATGTGGAGTATTCCCCCATGCACCATGATTCACTTCTTTTGATCATGGACTCACTCTCAAAAGATACTTTCCTCGTTTTTAACTCATAGTTAAAAAAGAGAGAAATCTTTTATTTATGGAACTTACTCGTTCTCAAGTGGCACTTTCTTCAATTCAATCCCTCCATTTAACTAGGCACTCCTTATATAGATGATTTCTTGTTTTCTTATCTCGAGCCCGTAGTATCTCTCAGGTTCACGAGGGATGTTAAGAAGGGAGATTGGTTGAATGATTATATCTGAAGATACAAGATTGTCTTGTTTAGTTAGTTTTCTTTTTAGTCGACTTACATGGAAAACTGGATGAAGTAAACAATCTTCTAGGAGTTCTAACTCGTATGTCAAAGTCCCGATTCTTTTAAGAACCTTAAAAGGGCCACAAAATCTTGGAGAGAGTTTAGGACAAGGTCCTGTTTTTAATGTTTCAGACTTCTCAGGAACTTTAAGATATACTAATTCACCAACCTAAAAGGAAATATCTTGCCTTTTAGGGTAGCTAAAAGATTTAGCTCTATCCTGGGCTTTCCTCAGGTTTTCCTTGGCTAGTTTTAACTTAAAGTTCATATCTGCTAAGAAATCTTTTGCTGCTTGGACTTTTTCGTTTTGAAGTCCAACTGCATACGGTGCTCTTGGTTGAAACCCATACATTAACATGAAAGGACTATATTCCGTAATTTGCACTATTATAAGCAAATTCTACTATCGGTAGATAGTCTTCCGAGTTAGTTTGGGTAGAAGATACGTATGCTCGTAACATATTTTCAAGTATTCGATTGAATCTTTTAGTTTGACCATCCGTTTGAGGATGTTCAGGAGTACTCAAATTAAGCTTAGTTTCTAATCGATTGAATATAGCTCTCTAGAAATGACTAGTGAATTTTCTGGCTCTATCAGAAATTATGTCTTGAGGCAATCCATAGAGTCTATAAAGTTTTTCTATGAGTAATTTATCTAATTTTGGAGTTTTTACTGTAGTTCGAGTAGGTATGAAACGAGCCATTTTGGTCAATTGGTCAACTATGACCTAAACAACATCATGACCTTTAGGGATACATGGCAAGCCTATAATGAAATCCATGGAAATACTTTCCCATTTTCCATTTGGAATTTCTAAGGGATGCAACAAACCCCCTATCTTAAGCTTTTCGGCTTTATTAACTTGGCACTTGGTGCATCTAAGTACATAGTTATGTACATCTTTATGTATACTAGGCCAATTAAACTTCCTGTTTACTAATTCATAAGTTTTGTTGATTCCAGGATGTCCTGCACTTGGGGTATCATGAAATTCAAACAAAACGTTTTTTCCAAGTTCGCAATTACAAAGGACATAGATCTTTCCTTTGTATAACAGATATTCATCTTGAATACTGTAATGTTTAAACTTATCGTCATTTGATAAGTTTTTATTTGTAGTAGAACCTTCTTCTTGGCTTCATTAAAACTAGTATCCTCTTGATACTTGCCCTTCATGAGTGTTACTAACTCATTAGAAATTTGTATGAAAATCAAAGAATTTAACATGGGCATCCTGCTTAATGCATCTGTCACAACATTAAATTTTCCCTTTCTGTATCTGAGTTCATAATCAAACTCTTGGAGTAATTCGGCCCATCTAGCTTTTCTACCTAATAATTCGGATTGGTTTGCAAACCATTTAATACTGGCTTGATAAAAAACTATAGTTACTTTGGCGCCAAACAAGTAATGTCTCCATTTTTTCAGAGCATGCACAATTGCATAAAGCTCTTTTTCATAGGTAGAATAATTTCTTTGAGCTGAATTTAGCTTTTGGGTTTCAAAAGCAATTGGTCGACCATTTTGAATCAAAACAACTCCTATTGCTAGATCACTAGCATCTGTTTCAACTACAAAGGGTTCGTTTGGATCTACTATCTGTAGAACCGGGGCCGAAGCTAAGGCTCTTTTAAGTATTTTCATACTTTCAGCCTGTTCCTTCTCCCAAGTGAGGCTTTTGGGTTTACTCTTTAATTTCTCAAACAAAGGGGTTGAGATTTTTGCAAAGTTGGGTACAAACTTTCTGTAGTATCCTGCTAACCCTAAACAATTTTGAAGTTTTTGTAATAGTTTTAGGGTGAGGCTAGTTAAGAATAACTTGGACCTTACTAGGATCTACTTGAATCCCTTTTTCAGATATAATATGTCCAAGATATCTGATTTTTTATGAAAAGAATTCACATTTATCTTCTTTTCTGAATAATTTATTTTCTCTTAGAACTTGGAAAACTTTTTCCAAATGTTCTAGATAAGAGGCTTCATCTTGACTATAGACAAGAATATCATCAAGAAAATCAACTACAAACTTCCCCAAATAAGGGCTTAATATAGTGTTCATTAGTTTCATGAACGTGGCTGGGGAATTTGTTAGTCCAAAGGGCATGACTAAAAACTCAAAATGCTCGTATTTAGTTCTGAAAGTTGTTTTCGGAACATCTTCAGATTTAATTCTAATTTGATGATATCCTTGACAAAGATCAAGTTTTGAAAATATCTTAGCTCCTTTTAACTGATCAAATAGATCATCAATTCGGGGCATCGGATATTTATTCCTGATCGTAACTTTATTCAAGGCTCGATAGTCAATGCATAGTCTCATTGATCCATCTTTTTTCTTGACTAAAAGAATGGGTGCTGCTCACGGTGAAAGACTAGGTTGAATGAATCCCTTAATTAGGTATTCATTTAACTTCTTTTCTACTTCAGCTTGCTGGGAAAAAGGGAGTCTATAGGGGGATTTACATATAGGCTTAGTTCCTGGGAGCAAGTCTATAGCATGGTCGACTTGCCCACGAGAAGGAGGTAAGCCATGGGGAAGCTCTTCTGGAAAAACATCCCGATAATTATTTATTAAACACTTAAATTTAAATCTTTCATGTTCAGATAAGGGAGACAAGATATAAGATACTGAATTCATATTATGTACAATGTTTACATCGGTTGGAAGTATCATAAAAACTTTCGCTTTTTGAGTATTTACAAGTTTTTTCAACTCCATGCTAGAAATCAAAGGAGGACTAGGCACATCATGCTCTCCTTGAATTAGATAATGGATTCCATTTCTCTCAAATTCCAAAGTATTTAGCTGATAGCTTCTTTTAAGTGTTTTCCCTAAACCCCAAATCCATTCTCTACCCAAAACCACATCAGTTCTTTCCATATGCATGATCTGAAAGTCTAATTTATCTTTATAACCTTGAAATTCTATTTCGAGGTTACAGATCATAGTATCCCAGACTTTCTTGTCTTGACCCTGCATCATAGATACAACATACTGATGAGGTGACTTTTGCTAGGGCAACTTAAGTCTCTTCACTAGTGAGTAGTTTAGGAAATTGTGGGTGGCCGAGTCGTCTATCATGACTCTGGAAAATGCAACAATTACTACTCATAAATCTAATTGCATGCCTTGTACCTATGGACTAGTGAAAAGGGTGGACTTCTTTGGTGGTCCTTTTCCTTTGGCACTTTCGCAAACCCTGAGCTCCATAAAATAATATATTTCAATACACTTTGTACTTCCCTAGAAATTTATAATTTTAAGATTCTATCATAGAGATCCTATCTCTATCTTGAAAGGGCCAAAAATTGGATTCATCTTCCACTTTCAATAGAAAGGAGAGAAATCTTCATATGTTCTGAACTTAACTTATTCTTTTATAGTCCTTTTCAAATACAAATATACTTTATTTGTATTTTCCAGGACCTAGCTAAAGATATGAACTTAGCAAAGTGGGTCTAGGGAGTCCCTGCCAAAACATGCTCAATACAATGAGGGGAAATACTATCTTCGAATTCATTCGCAACTTAGGTGGCCTTATTTAAATCATACAGGTTTTCTTGAAACATAAAGTTCAAGTATTCCAACTGACAATATACCCAATTTTAAAAGTTCATGTTTGATTTTCCCTGGAATAGTTCTCAGAATAGAGTTTAATCCCTTTGGAAGTTTTAACATTCAAGACTTAGATCCAAAGATGACTTTAGGAATTGGAATTTTTTGGTAGACCATTCGCCTAGGTCTCTACCCCATTTCTTTGTCTTAGCTTAACATGTTCTTCCAATGAGAATCAATACTAACTATCTTGAACCAACTATGGTTTAGATAGTTATGTATACTAACCTCAAAGTTCATCAAAGCTTTGCAAAGAGAAACAAATCGGATTCCTTGAAATCCTCAAAATTGAGGAAAAATACTTCATCAAGACACTCTCTAGATGTTCTATTGGATGGAGTTTAGATGATTCAAGTTTTGTTCCAAGGTCTTGCAAGAAAGATACCTGTTTCTAGGCATCATGTCTTAGATCTTGCTAGGAACATTCTTGAATCATTTGTTCTCACCAAAGATTCAAAAGAAAATCTTTTACAGATCATTCTTTCATTCAAGGCTATTATACTTGAATAGGCTTGACTTACTTTTGGAGTTTAACTTCGTAAAATCCCAAAATTCTTTACCCTCTTACTTATCCAAATTTATTGTTCCACATAAAATTTGGCTATGCATTTTATTAAGAAAAATGCATCTACTTAGGAGGATAAAGGATAGCCTTTTCTAGGGTAAATGTCATGTTCATTCTATTTACCCTTTTGTTCATACAACTAGGTGTATTAAATTGGTTCAAGGAGGTACATTTCTATACCTCATAATGAACTTAAGACCTTAATATAAATGGTCTTATCTTTAAGGCTTATCATGATGTTTCCTATCGGATCTTGAGCCTATTTTCTCTCTGGCCATCAGAGAAAAATCTCAATGAGAGTTAGTTCTCACTGTCCCATACGAGTGATTTCTTTCTCCAATCCGTAGAACCATATCCTTAATCTTCCATATTTATTTTATCCTTTTTATGCTCTTTGATTTTTTACCATGAACTTGAATTCCATCTTGGGATTCCTTGGCATCATAATCAGGAGAGCAAAGACTAAGGTTTCTCAATCTAATGCCAATTAATTCAAAGATCTCTTTAGATTGACCTTTGAGCTTTACTTGGTGTCAAATTATAAAAGGGTTTAATCTTTTTGACCAATGGAGGCCTCTTGGATTATCCAGCCATAAAAGGTTTGATGTATTTGACCAAGTTAGGTCACTTGGCTTTTTCAAAATTCCTCTAGCTAATTTAACATGAGATAAGATCAAGTCTTTTCTCCTTTAGATCCCTTTTTCAATGATATTTACCCATGGGATTCTTGGGATCTTCAACTCATACCTTCACGATTTGATATCTTTGCTTAAGTTTTCAACATCATGTTGATGTTCTTCAAACCATTAACTCTTCTCCTTCTAGGGATCAACAAGTATATGTCACACCTTTTGACTTAAGCAAGTTGTCATGCTTACTGATCCAAAGTTTGGACCTATCTTTATCCATTTTCAAATACCCTACTCTAAATATGCTTCAAGTCTTTGGCTAGCTTACCTTAGTTTAGTTGCCAAATTGGAATTCTTTAATGAATTCCCTTCTTGCATATCTGCTTCCTACTTTGTTTGAGATTTAACTCAAACATACTTAGAAACTTGGCCATCCAATGTACTCCTTAACTTTCATGAAAGAGTTAAGGAATTTTTTTTTTCTTACAAGTATCATATTGATGATACCTTTCTTCCCCCCTTTAAGGAGTTTTCATCCTTGAAAACTGTAGGAAATTGATGATTTTTTAATTCCGTATCCAAATGGGAGGTTCATTTATGCTAAATCCTTGATTGAAAAAACTCTCCAATATCCTTGAGCTTAAGCTTCCATTATCCTTAAGTTCAGTGTCCCATACCACTGAACCCACTAAAATGACATTGTAAACCTAGACGTCCCATACCATCCGATTTACAATCCCACCTTAGTGTAGACAACTTTAGCTCTTACTCAAGGATTACTTCATTCGTTTTAGTCTTATCAAATATAATCAAAATCTTTGTAAGTTACATTCTTACAAAGTCTTGATTTGTTCTTTGAAAAGACTTTGAGCTTTCATTGTATCATGTCCTTGATTAGATGCAATCAAAGTTATCTTTGTTTATGTCATTTGATAATAGAGCTAGTATTCTCATACTAGATATCATCTATTGACATAAGTAGGCATTTGTATCAAAGGATATAGTGAATCATAAGCTTTGCTAAATGGTTACCTTGTTAACCATCTTGATAAATTGTTTCTTACTCATAGAGCACATTTTGTAGTAGAGTTCTTAAGGGTTTCTTTCAACCCTTTAATCTTCCTCTTCTCTAGATATGCTTAATGAGTTACAACTCTTCACTCTTGAAGCAAGTTTCTCAAAGCTCCAAATGGATCTTACGTCTTGTCAATGAAGGACGAAGCTTATTGGGGAAGAAATGAACGCTTAAAAGGATAAAATTGTTCAACCATTTTTTTCCTTACTATGCCATTTTACGACATTCTCTTCCCCCTTTTTAGTATGATCATTATCCTAAATGATCAGATGTTGAATTTCCTATGAACTTCTTAACATCGTTCACAATGAAAACTTATCCTATGTGTGTAGGGTCTCATATAGGCTTCTCATATCTCTTTTGGATTTTCAATCCAAGTTCTTATTACTACCATTTATGGTTTAATAAGAAGAGAAACTTGCTGGATTTGAAGTTTAAGTGCTTGGCCTTGTTAATCAGGCATGCCATGGGTATTATCGAACTTGGGGGTCCATAAGTAGGAGTCGAAGTTTAAATTTCCTCTTCCTAAGTTGAATTTTTTTTGGCTTTTGAATAAAGCCAACATATAAAAAGCATAAAAGTTAATGGGCATAATCTCACCACACCATTGAACTTTTATGCTTTTGATGTCATATAAAGAAGTCATTTTCTAAACTGATTCTGCTCGCGAGAATTGTCTCTCTAGAGTACGTTCAAACCCATCTTAAGGGTGCATTCAATGCTTTTACGTGTCCAAAAGTTGGGCTTTGTGACCCGCCCTGCAAGAACTACCATGGAGGATGTACTTTCTCTCAGCTCAGAGAGCACGCAAGCTCAGTCGGGTGCCTCACATACGGGACGTACTTTCTCTCCACCTCACTAAGCGGACAAGATCATCTGGGCGCCTCACGTATGTGAGAGAAAGCGGAGCACTCCGCCAATTCATTTGATGAGTAAATAAAACTCCAGCTCACTATATGAAGCCATTGTTTTCTTAAAAACTTGCGCATGTGGGACAACTACATGCCTCGTGCGCAGCTGGTGGAATGATGTCTGTGCATACACATAGAAAATGTGAATAGTTTTCATCCTCATATGGATATAGTAGAATTAAAGTAAAACTATGGCTCGCTAAGAAACAACATATTCTTCTCTTTCTCTCCTTGGCTTAAATTGTTGATATGAGAGTATATTCGTTAAGCTTTGATATGATCTCTACCCTTGTTAAGAAAGCCAAGAGTATGCACACCCTCGTAATAATGGAAGATAGGATAGAACAATTTTTCACCATCATTGATAAAATAAGAAGTATGGATTTTGAGCCTAAGAAGCAAACCTCTCTTGAGTTTTTCGATATTCAAGTTATTCTCTTTACACGTAGTCACATAGGCATATGTGTGTGAGATATTTTAACAAAATCTTGTATGCACTCTATATGTGAAGAGAACATGAAGTGGAAAGGATGGATCTATCTTCCTAGAAATATGGTAATTATTATTATAGGATATGTGGCATATACCAATATGCATCTTATATATGATGTGGCAAATATAAATGCAATTCATATAGGACTACGAGCATGCATTTCGGCACTATTAAGAGTTTTTGTAAGGTTAAATGCATCATCAGGCATACAAGTATGCCCAAGAAGGAACAATGGAATTTCGAAGAATTATGATTGTCCAAGCTTGCAATATCAAAGATGACCCCATTATGCAAGTATACAAAGGATGGACATAGCTTTGATGAAGGTAAGTGTTACTTTCTAATTGTTCTTGCCATACAATAATAATGCATTCAAGAATGCATTTCAAATGAAAATCAAGTCCTAATGCTTATTGAATGGTGCATAAAATGATCCATTTGAAATATGCATTAAAGCCATAATTGAATAGAAAAAGGTTTCTCATTAGCACATAATGGAGTCACCACATGAAGATTGTCAAAAGAATGGAAATGGAATGCCCATCATAGCATGGCATGAACATGAATGGAAAACTCAAGCATGTATTCATGCATTAAATGGAGTTCTAAATGTGAATTCCATGCATGCTTTAAAGAGGGGTTCGATTTTTGGACCTTACACATGCTAAACATATGTAAAAGTTTTTGGCATACACTATGATGCATGAATTGAATCACATATGCATGAGTTAATGGGACATGAGAGAGAAATCAAGTATTTTAAGTTTAAGGTTTAAGACAAAAAAATGACTTTTTCATATGAAGTCAAAAGCATAAAAGTTTAATGATGTGTTGAGATGATGCACATTAATTTTTATGCTTTTTTATACATTGGCTTAATTGAAAAGGCAACAAAATTTAACTTACGAAGAGGAAATTCAGACTTCGAGTCCTAGTTATGGACCCCCAAGTTCCATAATACCCATGGCATGCCTGATTAACAAGTCCAAGCACTTAAGATTCAAATCCAACAGGTTTCTCTTCTTATTAAACCATAATGGTAGTAATAAGAACTTGGATTGAAAAATCCAAAAGAGAAATGAAAAGCCTATATGAGACCCTACACACATAGGATAACTTTTCATTGTGAACAATGTTAAGAAGTTCATAGGAACTTCAACATCTGATCATTTAGGACAATGATCACACTAAAAGGGGTAAGATAATGTCCTAAAATGGCATTGTAAGGAAAAAAAATGGTTGAACCATTTTATCCTTTTAAGCGTTCATTTCTTCCCCAATAAACTTCTTCCTTCATTGACAAGATGTAGGATACATTTGGAGCTTTGAGAAAATTGCTTCAAGAGTGAAGAGTTATAATTTATTATGCATATCTAGAGAAGAGGAAGATTAAAGGGTTGAAAGAAACCCTTAAGAACTCTACTCCAGAATGTGCTTTATGATTAAGAAAAAATTTATCAAGATGGTTAACAAGGTAACCATTTAGCAAAGCTTATGATTGACTATATCCTTTGATACAGATGCCTAATTATGTCAATAGATGATATCTAGTATGAGAATACTAGCTCTATTATCAAATGAGATAAACAAAGATAACTTTGATTGCATCTAATCAAGGAAATAGTTCAATGAAAGCTCAAAGTCTTTTGAAAGAACAAATCAAGACCTTGTAAGAATGTAACATAGAAAGATTTTGATTATATTTGATAAGACTAAAATGAATGAAGTCTAATCCTTGAGTAAGAGCTAAAGTTGTCTACACTAAGGTTGGATTGTAAATCGGATGGTATGGGATGTCTAGGTTTACAATGCCATTTTAGTGGGTTCAATGGTATGGGACACTGAACTTAAGGATAATGGAAGCTTAAGCTCAAGGATATTGAAGAGTTTTTTCAATCAAGGATTTAGCATAAATGAACCTCCCATTTGGATAGGTAATTAAAAGATCATCAATTTCCTACAGTTTTCGAGGATGAAAACTCCTTAAAGGGGGGAAGAACATATCATCAATATGATACTTCTAACCAAAAGATATTCCTTAACTCTTTCATGAAAGTTAAGGAGTACATTGGATGTCCAAGTATCTAAGTATGTTTGAGTTAAATCTCAAACAAAGTAGGAACTAGATATGCAAAAAGGGAATTCATTAAAGAATTCCAATTTGGCAAGTAAAGTAAGGTACGCTAGCCAAAGACTTGAAGCATATTTAGAGTAGGGTATTTGAGAATGGATAAAGATAGGTCCAAACTTTGGATCAGTAAGCATGACAACTTGCTTAAGTCAAATGGGGTGACATATAATCGTTGATCCCTAAAAGGAGAATAGTTAATGGTTCAAAGAAAATCAAGATGATGTTGAAAAATTAAGCAAAGATATCAACTCATGAAGGTATGAGTTGAAGATCCCAAGAAAATCCCATGCGTAAATAGCATTGAGAAAGGGATCTAAAGGTGAAAAGACTTGATCTTATCTCATGTTAAATTAGCTAGAGGACTTTTGAAAAAGCCAAGTGACCTAACTTGGTCAAATACATCAAACCTTTTATGGTTGGATAATCCAAAAGGCCTCCATTGGTCAAAAAGATCAAACCCTTTTATAACTTGATACCAAGTAAAGCTCAAAGGTCAACCTAAAGAGACCTTTGAATTAATTGGCATTAGGTTGAAAAACCTTAGTCTTTGCTCTCATGATTATGATGCCAAGGAATCCCAAGACGGAATTCAAGATCATGGTAAAAAATCAAAGAGCATAAAAAGGACAAAATAAATATGGAACATTAAGGATGTGGTTCTATGGATTGGAGAAAGAACTCACTGGTATGGGACAGTGAGAACTAAATCCCATTGAGATTTTTATCTAATGGCCAGAGAGAAAATAGGCTCAAGATCCAATAGGAAACATCACAATAATCCTTAAAGATAAGACCATTTAGATTAAGGTGTTAGGTTCATTATGAGGTGTAGAAATGTACCTCCTTGAACCAATTTAATACACCTAGTTGTATGAAAAAAGGGTTAATAGATTGAACATGACATTTACCCTAGAAAAGGCTATCCTTTATCCTCCTAAGTAGATGCATTTTTCTTAATAAAATGCATAGCCAAATTTTATGTGGAACAATGAATTTGGATAAGTAAGAGGGTAAACAATTTTGGGAGTTTACGAAGTTAAACTCCAAAAGTAAGTCAAGCCTATTCAAGTATAATAGCCTTGAATGAAAGAATGATGTGTAAAAGATTTTCTTTTGAATCTTTTGTGAGAACAAATGATTCAAGAATGTTCCTAGCAAGATCTAAGACATGATGCCTAGAAACAGGTATCTTTCTTGCTAGACCTTGGAACAAAACTTGAATCATCTAAACTCCATCCAATAGAACATCTAGAGAGTGTCTTGATGAAGTATTTTTCCTCAATTTTGAGGATTTCAAGGAATCGGATTTGCTTTTCTTTGCAAAGCTTTGATGACCTTTGAGGTTAGTATACATAACTATCTAAACCACAGTTGGTTCAAGATAGTTAGTACTGATTCTCATTGCAAGAACACGCTAAGCTAAGACAAACAAATGGGGTATAAGAGACCTAGGAGAATGGTCTACCAAAAAATTCCAATTCCTAAAGTCATCTTTGGATCTAAGTCTTGAATTTTAAAACTTCCAATGGGATTAAACTCTATTCTAAGAATTAATCCAAGGAAAATCAAACATGATCAAGTTTAGACCACTTGTAGACATGAACTTGTAGATTGGGTATATTATCATTTGGAATACTTGATCTTTATGTTTGAAGAAAACCTGGATGATTGAAATAAGTCTACCTAAGTTGCAAAGGGATGAGAACATAGTATTTCTCCTCATTTTATTGAGCATGTTTTGGCAGGGACTCAATAGACCCACTTTGCTAAGTTCACATCTTTAGCAAAGTCCTATCAGATACAAATTAAGTATATTTGTATTCGAAAAGGACTAAAAAAGAATAAGTTAAGTTCAGAATAGCTAAAGATTCCTCTCCTTTCTATTGAGAGTGGAAGACGAATCTTGTTTCTGGTCCTTTCAAGATAGAGATAGGATCTCTATCATAGACTCCTAAAATTATAAATTTCTAGGGAAGTACAAAGTGTATTGAAATGTAATATTTGATGGAGTTCAAGGTTTGTGAAAGAGCGAAAAGAAAAAGACAACCAAAGAAGTCCACCCATCTCACTAGTCCATAGGTACAGGGCATGCATGTACATTCGGGGGACTAAGAGAAGGTGATTTGGGTAGGGATTTTCGATTCCTTTCCTTTCAGATTAAGGTAGGGATTAGCCTTTATCTGATTACTCGAAATGAATCTAAAGAGAGGGATGACCATGCTCAGAGTATTGATCATGGTGCATGGGGGAATACTTCACATATTATACCTACATGCATTTTCGAGGAAAAAAATGTTAAAGGGGGGAAGAATGTTGTATAATGGCATAGTGTTGAAGAAAACGGTTGAACCATTTTATCCTTTAAGCATTCATTTCTTCCCCAATAAACTTCTTCCTTCATTGACAAGACATAGGATCCATTTGGAGCTTTGAGAAAATTTCTTCAAGAGTGAAGAGTTGTAAATCATTAAGCATATCTAGAGAAGACGAAGATTAAAGGGTTGAAAGAAACCCTTAAGAACTCTACTCCAAAATGTGCTCTATGAGTAAGAAACAATTTATCAAGATGGTTAACAAGGTAACCATTTATCAAAGCTTATGATTGACTATATCCTTTGATATAGATGCTTACTTATGTCAATAAATGATATCTAGTATGAGAATACTAGCTCTATTATCAAATGACATAAACAAAGATAACTTTGATTGCATCTAATCAAGGAAATAGTTCAATGAAAGCTCAAAGTCTTTTCAAAGAAAAAATCAAGACTCTGTAAGAATGTAACTTACAAAGATTTTGATTATATTTGATAAGACTAAAACGAATGAAGGTTAATCCTTGAGTAAGAGCTAAAGTTGTCTACACTAAGGTGGGATTGTAAATCGGATGGTATGGGACGTCTAGGTTTACAATGTCATTTTAGTGGGTTCAGTTGTATGGGACACTGAACTTAAGGATAATGGAAGCTTAAGCTCAAGGATATTGGAGAGTTTTTTAAATCAAGGATTTAGCATAAATGAACCTCCCATTTGGATAGGAAATTAAAAGATCATCAATTTCCTTCAGTTTTTGAGGACGAAAAAACCTTAAAGGGGGGAAGAACGGTATCATCAATATGATACTTCTAAGCAAAAGGTATTCCTTAACTCTTTCATGAAAGTTAAGGAGTACATTGGATGTCCAAGTATCTAAGTATGTTTGAGTTAAATCTCAAACAAAGTAAAAACCAGATATTCAAGAAGGGAATTCATTAAAGAATTCCAATTTGGCAAGTAAACTAAGGTAAGCTAGCCAAAGACTTGAAGCATATTTAGAGTAGGGTATTTGAGAATGGATAAAGATAGGTCCAAACCTTGGATCAGTAAGCATGACAACTTGCTTAAGTCAAAAGGGGTGACATATAATCGTTGATCCCTAAAAGGAGAATAGTTAATGGTTTGAAGAACATCAACATGATGTTGAAAACTTAAGCAAAGATATCAACTCGTGAAGGTATGAGTTGAAGACCCCAAGAAAATCCCATGGGTATCAAGAGCCAAATTTGAACCAAGGTACATAGTCTCACGAGTTACTAGGACATTGATTCTCCCTCGCGAGAACTCTTTCTCTAGAGTACGTTCAAACCTGTTCTTAAGGGTGCATTCAATGCTTTTACGCATCCAAAAGTTGGGCTTTGTGACCCCTCCTGCAAGAACTACTGTGGAGGACGTACTTTCTCTTAGCTCAGAGAGCGGGCAAGTTCAGCCGGGTGCCTCACATACAAGACGTACTTTCTCTCCACCTCAGTGAGCAGACAAGATCAGCCGGGCGCCTCACGTATGTGAGAGAAAACGGAGCACTCTGCCAATTCATTTGACGAGTGAGTGGAATTGAAGCTCACTATATGAAGCCATTGTTTTCTTAAAAACCTGCGCATGTGGGACAACTACACGCATCGCGCACAGCTTCTGGAATGATTTCCGTGCATACACATAGAAAATGTGAATAGTTTTCATCCTCATATCGATATAGTAGAATTAGACTAAAATTATGGCTCGTTAAGAAACAAAGTATTCTTATTTTTCTCTTCTTGGCTTAAATTGTTGATATGAGAGTATATTTGTTAAGCTTTGATATAATCTCTACCCTTGCTAAGAAAGCCAAGAGTATGCACACCCTCGTAATAATGGAAGATAGGATAGAACAATTTTTCACCATCATTGACAAAAGAAGAAGTATGGATTTTGAGCCTAAGAAGAAAATCTCTATTGAGTTTTTTGATATTCAAGTTATTCTCTTTACACGTAGTCAGATAGGCATATGTGTGTGAGATATTTTAACAAAATCTTGTATGCACTCTATATGTGAAGAGAACATGAAGTGGAAAGGATGGACCTATCTTCCTAGAAATATGGAAATAATTATTATAGGATATGTGGCATATACCAATATGCATCTTATA
Source organism: Ceratopteris richardii (assembly GCA_020310875.1). NCBI lineage: Eukaryota > Viridiplantae > Streptophyta > Polypodiopsida > Polypodiales > Pteridaceae > Ceratopteris > Ceratopteris richardii. The sequence continues at coordinate 143,934,674 of CM035416.1, forward strand.
TATGATGTGGCAAATATGAATGCAATTCATATAGGACTACGAGCATGCATTTTGGCACTATTAAGAGTTTTGGTAAGGTTAAATGCATCATCAGGCATACATGTAAGTGTACGCCCAAGCAAGAACAATGGAATTTCAAAGAATTATGATTGTCCAAGCTTGCAATATCAAAGATGGCCCCACTATGCAAGTATACAACGGATGGACATAGCTTTCATGAAGATAAGTGTTACTTTCTAATTGTTCTTGCCATACAAGAATAATGCATTCAAGAATGCATTTCAAATGAAAATCAAGTCCTAACGCTTATTTAATGGTGCATAAAATGATCCACTTGAAATATGCATAAAAGCCATAATTGAATAGAAAAAGGTTTCTCATTAGCACATAATGGAGCCACCACATGAAGGTTGTCAAAAGAATGGAAATCGAATGCCCATCATAGCATGGCATGAACATGAATGGAAAACACAAGCATGAATTCATGCATTAAATGGAGTTCTAAATGTGAATTCCATGCATGCTTTAAAGAGGGGTTCGATTTTTGGACCTTACGCATGCTAAACATCTTCAAGAAAAGATGTAAATGTTTTTGGCATACACTATGATGCATGAATTGAATCACATATGCATGGATTAATGGGACATGAGAGAGAAATCAAGTATTGTAAGTTTAAGGTTTAAGACAGGAAAATGACTTTGAAAGTGGAAGAAAGTTCTAGTTTCTGGTCCTAAAATGATAAATTTCTAGGGAAGTACAAAGTGTACTGAAATGTATTATTTTATGGAGTTCAAGGTTTGTAAAAGAGCCCAAAGAAAAAGACCACCAAAGAAGTCCACCCATCTCACTAGTCCATAGGTACAGGGCATGCATGTACATTCGGGGGACTAAGAGAAAGTGATTGGGTAGGGATTTTTGATTCCTTTCCTTTCAGATTAAGGTAGGGATTAGCCTTTATCTGATTACTGGAAACCAATCTAAAGAGAGGGATGACCATGCTCAGAGTATTGATCATGGTGCATGGGGGAATACTTCACATATTATACCTACACGCATTTTCGAGGACGAAAATGTTAAAGGGGGGAATAATGTTTTATAATTCATGTGTTCAAAAGGTTAAACATATGGATTCTAAAGGTTAGAATATGATGTATGTTTGCTTTGGTCTAACCCTTGAGTTACCCTTGGAACATGCCTTGAACCTTTGGGTGAAATCCTTGATTTAACCCTTGAGGTATTTATTCATATGAGCTCCCAATTGAATGGTTAGAACCTTAGGTTGATTTATCCTAAGGTGTGGGAACCTTAGTATTGGGAGAAGCTTCTCTATGAGCCACCTTGTGTGTACGTGAGAGAAGAATCCTCATTAGATTTAGAAGGCATGTGATAGACCTTGGGAAATTAGAAGGCATGTGATCACCCTTGGGAAAGTGTCCACATGAGGGACACTTGGCTAGACACTTGGCCAATCTCAAGGACATGCACCCCCTTGGACTAGAGGTATATATATGGGTGGAGTTGGATGGGTGGATACGTGCTCGCTCTTAGGAGTGTGGTCTTGATAGTTAGATTTATGACCACTGTTGTGGAAGAAACTCCATAGCCTTCACACAACTGAACTAATCAACTAAGACTAACTAGCAAGGCCACACCTAGCAAGAGAGATGTCTTTCCACCCAACCAACCCTCCAATATATAGCTCCAAGACCAAGGGGGTAAGTCCTTCTCAAGAGGAGATGTGTACCTTTACGAGAGCTTCCTTTGACATCCTTGATGCATCCTGGACTTCTCGGGGAATTCCAGCTACCTTCACCAAATATGTTTTTTGTAGGCCTTCACAAGTGAGAGAGGAGATAAAATCTCGACGACAGCGTATTCTTCTAATGAGAATCAATACTAACTATCTTGAACCAACTGTGGTTTAGATAGTTATGTATACTAACCTCAAAGGTTACCAAGGCTTTGCAAAAAAATCTTAATAAACCCATTCCTTCAAATCCTCAAAATTGAGGAACAATACTTCATCAAAAAACGTTCTAGATTTTCTATTGAGATGATTCAAGTTTTGCAGCTTAAGTTCCAAGGACTTGCAAGAAAGATACACATTTCTAGGCATCATATCTCAGATCTTCCTAGGAACATTCTTGAATCACTTGTTCTCACCGAAGATTCAAAAGAAGATCTTTTATAGATCATTCTTTCATTCAAGGCTATTTTACTTGAATAGCCTTCGCTTACTTTTGGAGTTTAACTCCCAAAATTCTTTACCCTCTTACTTATCCAAATTGTTCCACATAAAATTTGGCTATGCATTTTATTAAAAAAAATGCATCTGCTTAAGAGGATAAAGGATAGCCTTTTGTAGGGTAAATGTCATGTTCATTCTATTTACCCTTTTGTTCAGACAACTAGGTGTATTAAATTGGTTCAAGGAGGTACATTTCTACACCTCATAATGAACCTAAGACCTTAATCTAAATTGTCTGATCTTTAAGGCTTATCATGATGTTTCCTATCGGTTCTTGAGCCTATTTTCTCACTGGCCATCTGAGAAAAATCTCAATGGGAGTTAGTTCTCAGTGTCCCATACCAATGAGTTCTTTCTCCAATCCGTAGAACCACATCCTTAGTGTTTCCACCTTCTTTGCCCTTATCTCTTCAATGCTCTCTGATCATTTACCATGATCATGAATTCCACCTTCGAACTCCTTGGCACCTTTTTCATGAGAGCAAAGACTATGGTTTCTAAATCTAAGGTCTCTTTAGGTTGACGTTTGAACTTTACTTGGTATCAAACTATAAAAGGGTTTGATCTTTTTGACCAATGAAGGCCTCTTGGATTATCCAACCATAAAAGGTTTGATATAACCAAGTTAGGTTACTTGGCTTTCTCAAAATTCCTCTACCAAATTTAATAGGAGATAAGATCGAGTCTTTTCTCCTTTAGATCCCTTTTTCAATGATATTTACCCATGGGATTTTCTTGGGATCTTCAACTCATACCTTCACGAGTTGATATCTTTGCTTAAGTCTTCAACATCATGTTGATGTTCTTCAAACCATTAACCGTTGTCCTTTTAGGGATCAACAATTTTATGTCACTCTTTTGACTTAAGCAAGTTGACATGCTTATCGATCCAAACTTCGGATCCATCTTTATCCATTCTCAAAAAGCCCTACTGTGATTATGCTTCAAATCTTTGGCTAGCTTACCTTAATTTACTTGCCAAATTGGAATTCGAGATGACTCTCCTCCCAACCAAATGCCTCTATATATAGCTCTCTCTAGGGGACTGCCTTCTTGGGCAAGTGGATACTAACCATCCAAGTGTCAGCCATGTAACTACATGTGCACCAAGTGTCTCAGTTATCCAGAGTTAACTCAAGTGGATGCTTCTAGAAGGTTCTAGAGCTCTTTGGGCAAAACACTCTCCCCATGTACCCCATGGGGGTTGAACCCAAGACCTCTTCCTTCACACCCTTGAGTCTTAACCACTAGGCTAAGTGGATTACTTGGTTACAAGAGTAAATGACCTACTAGTAAGTCTAGACTCGAGATCTTTGGCCACACAAACGGATGACCAATTGGTGTCTGATTTCATATCTGTCTGAACCAGCCAGACCCTCGGATCATAGACTTTACTTTATTACATTCTTCCCCCCTTGAAAAATATTTTTGTCCTAAAAAATAGAGCTATATACATATTGTAGGCCACCCCCGAGCCTCATGTTCTAGAACTGGAAGAACATGGTCATGTTCTAAAACTGGAAGAACATGTCTCATCTCTGTGGTGGCGTCCTTGCCCAAATGATTCAAAACACTATCTCTTTTTGCACTTTGATGAACTGAACAAAGTACAAACTAGTGAAAGAATAATAAGGGTGGATCTAAACACATCCCTGACCAATTCATAGTTTCTAGATGTGCGATCTAGGCACAAACATGTGAATTGGGTGGATTCAACTTACAAGTCCGTTTGCTAGGCATGACTGGTGCATGGACTTAGTAATGAAGGTGGGAATCTTATCCCTCACAAGAATTTGAGAATTCTTGATTCACTTGAATTTGTTTTGAAGAACTCAAAGTTGGTTGTCTCAAACATCTAACTTGGATGTTTGTATAATGGTTAACTCTGATCCAAGAGTTACTTGATTTTTTCACCCGGCTACAGGATTACTTTATCCAAATGGATTAAAAAAATCCTATGTAAATTTTAGGAGAAAGTTTACCATTTCTGTTGAGTCAACAATACTAACTTGATCTATTCAAATTCAAAATCCTTGGTTAAAGTCAAAATCCTAGTGAATTTACCAAGTTTCACTAGGAACTTGGTGCTTGACTTAGTCAATCAAATCCTTGGTTAAAGTCAAAATCCAACATTTTCAAAAAATTATCAAATATTTCTAAATACAACACTTAAGCTTTAAGTGTTCTAAGAAGATCTTAGAAGTTACTTACTTCATATCTTCAATTTCCTTGACCTTGAAGGTATCTTGAAGTATCTTGTGTTGGAGCAAGTCTATGACAAGCCTAAGTATTGGCTTGAGTCTCACAAAGTCTTAGAAGAAGCTTTAAAAAGAAGACTATGTAAAGTTCACTTGTGAACTACCTCTTGTAACTTTTGAAGAGTTTACTTAATGTAAAAGTAAGAGAATCTTAAGTGGTTGAGTCCACTTGATCAAGAATGGAAAGAGGAGCCACGAATTCGTGATTTGTGGTAGGTAGAGAATCAAATCAATCATTGATTGATTGGAGAGTGATTGAGGGAAGTTAGCCTCCCAAACTCAACTATAAATAGATGGCAGTTTTAGTCGTGGTTAGAGAGACCTATGTGAAGACCTCCAAGAGCTGGGCTTTATGCCATATCAAGGTGTGATTACAAGGCACACATATGTATCAGTAAGTCATTGTGTTGTACAAGCAATATACTTTCATTTTCATGATTATTTGAGTTCATCTTTCCATGTTCTTGTGAAGTGTACTACTCACTGCCATTACTCTCAGTTTTCTCAGTCAGCTTGCAGAGATGTTTTCTCTGAGCTTGGTGCATCATTTTCAATGATTGAACTTGGTAAAGTTAGCTCTATAAGTCTACTATATGCTCATAAATTTTCATGTCATTTGGATGTTGCAATCTTTAGTTATGTTCATTTGAAGTCAACAGGGTCTGTTCATCTTCACTTCTCTGTCAGGTACCCGACTTTTTCACTCATCTTGTCAGAGGTGTTTCTCAGTGATTACGTATCCAAATTCAGTGATTTAAAGCTTGTTTGATTCAGCTTACTGTCTAGTATAACCATACAAATTTTCATAATCATTGGATTTCTACATTTTGAGTTATGGTGATTTTTCGGCTCATTGGTCTATTTCTATAGCAGCCTGTGAAAATCGGGATGATGTCATCACTTGTTAAAACTCATTCTCAGTGTGTGGTTCATTATTTTTTATGAGATTAATCTTGAAAGTTAGCTCTTTAAGTTACCTAGACTTCCCCAAGAGGAATTGAGCTAATTGCTGCTGTGATCGGAGAATTATGTAAAACACTGGACAGGTGTATGAACCAAGAATAGCAAGTTTTCACCTCTGAGCTAACTCCAACTTATCTGTTTTGATCTATCTTTTTGAGAGTGATCTTCCAAGGTACATAGGGTGTCTAATACATCCATTGGCAAGGTAAAAGGGCCCACCATCTACTCCTGGAGTTCATTTGGCTGGTGTAGATCAAGGATTTTGCAACACCTCTTCATCTTCAAACACATACTTATCCATATCTTCACAGTGGTATCAGAGCAAGGTTGGACAACATGGCAGATGGATTTCCTTCATCAATTGACAAATTGGACAGAGGTAACTACTCAGCTTGGTCATTAAGGATGGAAGCTTATCTCCAAGGTAGAAGTTTATATGGTTATGTGGCTGGAGATGAAGTTATGCCAAGTTTCAGGAACAAAAGTCAACCAACACAAGAAGAGCAAGAAAGATTGAGCACATGGTGCTCCAAGGATGCACTTGCAAGGTCTTATCTCCTCAACTCTATCTCAGATTTTTTGTTGCCTCACATTAGAAGTTGTAAGACATCTCAGGAAGTGTGGGATGCACTTGAAGCTTTCTTTTCTTCAAGTACCAAAGCTAGGAAGCATCAACTATGGCTGGAGTTCACAACTCTCAAGAAGGCTCCCAAACAAAATGTGACTGATTTTGTCACAAAGCTCAAGGACATAGCGGATCAGTTGGGAAGCATTGGAGAGGTAATAGATGAAGAGCAAATTGTAAGGCAGGTCATCAATGGCTTGAAGGCAGATGATAAGTGGGAAGCATTCACCACAGCTATGGATTTGTACATGGACATGCATGTACCTGATTTCAACACACTCATTGGACAACTACTTACTCAAGAGGCAAAGCTTATAAAAAATGGAGAAAGCTCTAAAGGTAATCAATCTTCAGCTTTGTACACGGATAAAAGCAAGTCTAAAGATAACAAAGGAAAGGCAAAGAAAGTTGATGATGAAGCAGGTACATATCAAGCTAACTATGCAGGTAGAGGAAGACATGGCAGAGGTAGAGGAAGAGGAGGTAGACAAGGCAGGGGGAGATCCGAAGACTCCAACTCATGTTCTATTTGTGGATTAGCTAATCATACAACTGAAAATTGCTTTAGGAATTCCAGGAATCAAAGAGGCAGAGGATACAATAGAGGAAGTTATGGCTACTCAAGAGGAAGGTTCAACAACTACCATGGCAACTACAACAACTACAATCATTCAAACTATCAAGGAGGCTACAAAGGAAGGAGAGACTACAATAACTACACAGAAGACTCAAACAAAGAGGATTCATTATTGATCATGAACATGGCTATGCCACAAGGTAAATCTGATGAGCATGTTTTCTACATAGATTCAGGTTGTTCAAATCATGTGGCAGGAAATGTGGCACTCCTATCAGATTTAGAAGATCCAAGGAATAAGCATGAGGTACAAACAGGAGATGATACAAAACATCCTGTGGAGAAAATAGGCAATGTCAAAGCACCTGATGGAAACATCAACCTACTCAGTAAGGTACTCTATGTCCCTACCATTACAAAGAATTTGATAAGTGTTGGGCAGATAGTAGAGAAAGGGTTGCAAGTCAGGTTCACAAAAGCAGGAGCATTTGTTGAAGATCCAAGTCAAGGATTCAGAAGAATTGCAAAAGGTGAAAAGACAGGTAGATTGTTCACATTTGAATTACAAGACACTAGAAACATTGCTCTCTTTAATTATGGTAGTCAGACACTCACAGAATTGGAAGTATGGCACAAAAGGTTAGCACATATTGGTGAAAGGTCATTAAAGCAAATCTGCAGGGACCAAAGTGTACTTGGACTTCCTAATTTGTCAAAACAACATATGATTTATAAGTGTAGTGCATGTCAATTTGGAAAGTCTCACAGGTTACCATTCATGAAGAAAGGTTATATGCATGGAGATCTCTTGGAGTTGGTTCATACAGATGTATGGGGACCTAGCAAGGAAGCTTCAATATCTGGATCAAGGTATTATGTTTCCTTTATTGATGATTGCAGCAGATGGACTATCCTATTCTTTATGAAACACAAAGATGAAGTTTTTTCATGTTTCAAAAGATATTTGGCTCTTGTGGAGAATCAAACAGGTAAATCACTAAAAAGGCTAAGGTCAGATGGAAGGGGAGAATATTTCTCCCATGAGTTTGATTCTTTTCTTCAAGAAAGAGGAATCAAAAGAGAGGTAACTACAAGGTACACTCCTGAGCAAAATGGAGTGGCAGAAAGGAGGAATAGGACAATTGTTGAAGCTGCAAGATCTATGTTAAATGAAAAGCATTTACCTAATTACTTATGGGCTGAGGCTGTATCTACAGCCACTTACTTAATTAACAGGTTGCCTTCAAAATCCCTTGATGGGATGACTCCATATGAGGCTTGGAATGGAAGAAGACCAAGCTTAGATCATTGTAAAATTTTTGGATGTATTGCTTTTGCTCATGTTCCTTCACAGGTTAGAGGCAAGATGGATCCAAAGGCAGAAAGGTGTGTATTTATTGGATATGACAACAATCAAAAGGGCTACAGGTTATACAACCCTACCAACAAAGGATTCTTGGTAAGCAGAGATGTAGTTTTTGATGAGAACAATTCATGGTATGAAGATTCATGCAGGAAGATCAATTTACCATATGATCTTGAAGAAGATTTTCCAAAGCTTGGTAGAGAACAATCAAAGATTGAAGAACAAGACACCTCAGAGGATGATGAAGAATCTCACATGGAAAAGATCAAAGCATGGAAGTCTAAAGGTAAAGCAAAATTGCAGGAACTTGGACATGAGGCAGAATCATCACATCATGGCCTAAGAAGATCTATGAGGGAAAAGAGAAAACCAGAAAGGTATGGGTTTGACACCTCATTAGTAACTAAACATTCTATCTACATAGCACAGGACATAAACCAAGAGGATCCATCATCATTTGAAGAGGCCAAAGCAAAAACAGAATGGAAGCATGCAATGAAGGAAGAGATTGAAGCACTTGAGGAAAACAACACTTGGGATTTGGTGCCCAAGACTTCATCCATGAAGGTAATAGGCTCAAGATGGGTCTATAAACTCAAGAAGAATTCTGATGGTTCAATTAACAGGTATAAGGCAAGGCTTGTGGCAAAAGGCTTTGCACAAACTCAGGGAATTGATTATGAGGAGACGTTCTCTCCTGTGGCAAAGATGCCTACTATTAGGGTTTTGCTTAGTATTGCCTCTTCCAAGAATTGGAAGATACTTCAGCTAGATGTAAAGAATGCATTCTTGAATGGTTGGATAACAGAAGAGGTATATATGGCACAACCACCTGGTTTTGAGAATCAAGTTTATCCTGATTATGTGTGTAAACTTAACAAAGCATTGTATGGTCTCAAGCAAGCTCCAAGAGCTTGGAATTTCAGGCTTGTTTCATTCTTGCAGGACAAAGGCTTTCAACCAAGCAAGGCAGATCCTTCACTCTTTATTAAAAAGAGTAATTCCGAGGTCATCTACCTATGTGTATATGTAGATGATATTATATTGACAGGAAATGATGCAGATGGTATGAAGAAGATCAAAGATCAGATGAGAGAAGAGTTCAAGATAAGTGATTTGGGTTCACTTACCTACTTCCTAGGTTTGGAAGTTGTCTACAAAGATCATGGTTTGTTTCTCACTCAAAGAAAGTACATTAAGGACATGTTGGCAAAATTCAAGATGCAAGATTGTAAGATTGCAGGTACTCCAATGGAGGTCAATCACAAATTGAGCTCACATGAAGGTAAACTCATAGAGGACATCACATCATATCAAAGTCTAGTGGGTAGTCTCAACTATGCCACATTGACAAGAGTAGATATATGTTACAGTGTGAGTGTGCTAAGTCAATTTATGCACACACCAAGGAAACCACATATGGATGCTTCCAAAAGGATTCTCAAGTATCTCAAAGGAACCATAAATGAAGGACTTTATTATCCTTATGTATCTGATTTAGGTTTGAAGCTATTTTCTGATGCAGATTGGGCTGGCTCCAAGGAAGATAGAAGGAGCACTTCATGTTATCTTACCTTTGCAGGTTCAAAGCTTATTTCATGGTCATCCAAGAAGCAACCCACAGATGCTCTCTCTTCTACTGAAGCTGAATATAGAGGTCTTGCCATAGCTACACAAGAAGCTATGTGGATGAAGACATTATTCAAAGATCTTGGATTGGAGTTTGGAACTCCAACTATTTTGGGTGACAATATGAGTTCTATTCACTTGGCTGCTAATCCTATTTTTCATGCAAGGACTAAACATATTGAAGTTCATTATCACTATGTACGAGAGAAGGTTCTAAGCAAAGAGATTCAAATATCATATGTGTCCACTCATCAACAATGTGCAGATATTCTAACCAAAGCATTGGATGGTACAAAGCTTTGCAAATTCAAGGCTATGATAGGTTTGCAGGTAATCTTGGAAGATTGAAGACCTCAAGCATACTTGGCTTGAGGGGGAGCTGTTGGAGCAAGTCTATGACAAGCCTAAGTATTGGCTTGAGTCTCACAAAGTCTTAGAAGAAGCTTTAAAAAGAAGACTATGTAAAGTTCACTTGTGAACTACCTCTTGTAACTTTTGAAGAGTTTACTTAATGTAAAAGTAAGAGAATCTTAAGTGGTTGAGTCCACTTGATCAAGAATGGAAAGAGGAGCCACGAATTCGTGATTTGTGGTAGGTAGAGAATCAAATCAATCATTGATTGATTGGAGAGTGATTGAGGGAAGTTAGCCTCCCAAACTCAACTATAAATAGATGGCAGTTTTAGTCGTGGTTAGAGAGACCTATGTGAAGACCTCCAAGAGCTGGGCTTTATGCCATATCAAGGTGTGATTACAAGGCACACATATGTATCAGTAAGTCATTGTGTTGTACAAGCAATATACTTTCATTTTCATGATTATTTGAGTTCATCTTTCCATGTTCTTGTGAAGTGTACTACTCACTGCCATTACTCTCAGTTTTCTCAGTCAGCTTGCAGAGATGTTTTCTCTGATCTTGGTGCATCATTTTCAGTGATTTAACTTGGTAAAGTTAGCTCTATAAGTCTACTATATGCTCATAAATTTTCATGTCATTTGGATGTTGCAATCTTTAGTTATGTTCATTTGAAGTCAACAGGGTCTGTTCATCTTCACCTCTCTATCAGGTACCCGACTTTTTCACTCATCGTGTCAGAGGTGTTTCGCAGTGGTTACTTATCCAAATTCAGTGATTTAAAGCTTAGTGGATTCATCTTACTGTCTAGTATAACCATACAAATTTTCATAATCATTGGATTTCTACATTTTGAGTTATGGTGATTTTTCTGCTCACTGGTCTATTTCTATAGCAGCCCGTGAAAATCGGGATGATGTCATCACTTGTTAAAACTCATTCTCAGTGTGTGGTTCATTATTTTTTATGAGATTACTCTTGAAAGTTAGCTCTTTAAGTTACCTGACTTCCCAAAGAGGAATTGAGCTAATTGCTGCTGTGATCAGAGAATTATGTAAAACACTAGACAGGTGTATGAACCAAGAATAGCAAGTTTTCACCTCTGAGCTAACTCCAACTTATCTGTTTTGATCTATCTTTTTGAGACTGATCTTCCAAGGTACATAGGGTGTCTAATACATCCATTGGCAAGCTAAAAGGGCCCACCATCTACTCCTGGAGTTCATTTGGCTGGTGTAGATCAAGGATTTTGCAACACCTCTTCATCTTCAAACACATACTTATCCATATCTTCACATCTTGAGATACTACTTTCATCCATCTTGAATTAAACTCCTTCTTCGAAGTCTTAATTCCTTTGAAGATGAAACCTAACTTCAAGATCCAAGCTAGGACTAAAAGATAATCATCAACTCACGGTCCGATGTCCCATACCATCTTTCCTACATCAATCTGAGTATAAAATCTGGTGTCCCATACCACCCTACTTTATACTTACATTGATGTGTGAGTGAATTTTACCCTAAAGTCTAAACATATCTTGATAGAGTACCTTCTTTCTTCAATTCTTCACGAGAATTTTGAAGTTTCAGGCATTATCTCTAACTTGATTTTCTAGGTTTTTGATCCCTTCACATGATCATTTCACGATCTTGTGCTTTTCTTGGGGAACTTGAAAAAACCTTTTGATGGAACATCCATCCTTCTTTACTAGGGTTTTCGAATGAAAATCAATCAGAATTCCAAGTACTTGAATTTTCATAGATTCAAGTTCAATTGACCAATTTGCAGTGACAAGAGCTTTTGACTTCTTGTCTTTAGATTCCTTTCTTACTTCTACTTTAGGTACTTACCCCGGCCAGGACTTTATAGGAATCTCTCTACTGCTTAAGTCTTAAGTATCCGCTCATGCTCTTTGGATTTGTACCAAAATCCCCCACATTGATTGAAGACCTTGCATCATGCCTCGAGATGCATTTCTGGAAACTACCTTCCAAACTTTGCTGAACGTACAAGTTCAATTGGTTTGTGTTTCAATAGAAACTTCCCTAATTGGGTGCATGAACATGAACATCCAAAAACAACTAAATCCATGTTAGGTTTCTTCCCAAACTTAGACTGAGTATGCACATTGGAAAGTAGCTCTATGTTCTTGGCATCTTAATGACAAGAAAAAACTAAATAATTACTTTCAACATGCTTTCTTTTCCTAAAAAAGACTCCTACTAAGTGATACCTATGTATCACTTTTTTTGGAAAAAATAGACTAGATACTTAGTTGCATGATGGTCAAGATCCTTGCAAATAGGTAATTTTCTATTTTTCCTACCTAGCTAAGTCATGTTAGAAAAATAAAGGGACGAAAGTATACGTGTTCACCTACTTACCAAAAGATCATGCGTATGCACATGCATCTACTTGCATGCAACTGCATGTTCATGTATGCAAATGCCCATTCTTGGGTGCAAATGCATGTGAGTATATGTAAGTGTAATGAACTTAAGCAAAAATCTCAAGCTTATTAGGTATGCAAACAAGCATCCATGCAAAACAACCTGCTTGCTATTCTGGCAAAAGGTAATTATTCAAGTGCATGAACTGGAGAATTAACTACCTTTCCCAAGCAAGTGCGAACTTGATGTGCATAAAATATTCTTTTATGCACAAATGATCTTTTCATTTTTGTGCATGAATGGAAATAGAAATTTCAATTGCATGCCTAAAACTGAAAAGTACTTTGTATATTTTCGTGTCATTTCAATACCGTTTAGTTCTCTAGTTAGCTTTCATGTTGAGATAATCATAATTGGACTATGCTTTTAGTCCTAATTAATGCATCCTAAATGAAAGCATTCGAGCAAACAAATATCAAAATGAAAACATAATTTGGAAAATACTTAGCTCCACATAGAGCTACGTCCTTCCCTCGATCCTTTGGAAGAGTGATTCATTCTCTTGATCCTCGTCCAAGCATCTTTCCATTGTTGTATGTATCTCTTTCCATGCTTGTAGTAACCTTTCTCGAATGAGATAAGCTATATAGAATGTCTGATGAACAGTTTGTACCAACGGGCGCTGTGATGGTGGATAGCTTAGCCATAAGCCATGCTACATGTCATTAGTTTGATTTCCAAGAATGACCACTCCGAAGGATAGCATATTCTATATCTTCTCCGATCAAGACCTACCGCTGCTCGATTTATTTTACTGAGGTTGAGGAGGAGTACGAGATCGAGAGTATAAACAAAGACGACGTCTGGCCTTGACAATGGTGCTGCGTTTGAATGCACGGGGCGACCTCATCTGTTGAAAAAATGTCTTCGCAGCAACAGCAGACTGATGTATCACAGTATAGCAAATCTTTAATGTAATCGGCGCAACACACATCATATACTTTGATCCCAGATCACTTCTCCTAAATGATTGGAGTCAGAATCCGTTCCCTTTTGCCAAAGTCAGAAGTCTGAGAAGGTTTCCATAATTGCTTTACTTGCTCATCTATGTCATCATCTATTGTTATACTTGATGCTGTTAGAACTTCAAAGATTGTTGATGCTAATATCATCATCAAAAGGTAACGCACTTGCATATCTTTTACCTTACAATCACCTATTTGATCTTTTCAAGGCATGAGATACAAGTTCTTCGAGACTTTCTCCCCTCCTTAAGAGTTTTCGTCCTCGAAAACTACCTAAGAGTAAATTGAAAATTGTTCTCTTTCAGAAGTATTTGAAAGAGTTTATTTTCAATGTTTTATTGTCCTTCCTGGTTGAAAGAACTATTCAGAGCTTTTCGCTTTCTCTCCTCCAAGCTTACAGAACTAATGTCCCAATGTTCAAGTTTGGACTACCTCTAAATTCGATGTCCCATACCACCGAATCAACTTTAGTGATAATGTAAGCCTAGATGTCCCATACCATCTGACTTACACTTCCACTTAAGTAAAGGTAACTTTACCTTGAATTCTAGGATCAAACCTTCTTCTAATCAAGTAAGATCTATTACTTCTTGGACTTGTAACTGTTATTTCCACTGTACAGCATATGTATTGCCTATGCTACAATGGTCTTTCAACTTACCAAGTCTTAGCTGTAATTGCAACTTGACAAGAATTAATGTCAAAGATTGGTTTTTCAATGATTCCTTTGTTCAGATGTACTCTAAAAGATCATTTCATGTCATGTGATAATAGAGCTAGTTTATCCTAAACTAGATATTATCTCTTATGACATAATGAGTAATCTGTGAAAGAATAATTGCCTTGCCTATCAAATCTCTATGTTGAGGTAGATGGTAATTCCATTTACTATATAGTCCTTTATTTCTAGGACATTAGAAAATGGTACTTAGGGTTTATTACAACCCTTTAGTTTTACCTTCTCTTAATGCCTTGCATTTGCTTGGAAGAATAATGTAAAGCTCCAAATAGTTCTGTAGTTCTTTCTTGAACAAGAGAATTGACACTTCCATCTTCCAACACTACCTATATATATATACTGCTATATATTCTCTTGCTAAATTTTGGAAGCAATAAATCTATGTTACCACCATTCTCACGTGGTTAAGAAACATTTTGACCTAACATTTAAGTCCTTGGCCTAGCTGATCAGGCATGCCATGGGTTTTTTATGGAATTTTAAAATTCCATAAGAGGGATTTTTTAAGTTTGAGGTATTTCAAAAAGTTAGGATTATTTGGTCTTTAATTAATAAGCCAAACATAAAGGAATTAATTGGTTTATAACTACCAATTGGCCTTATCACCGATTTGATAAAATCAAATCCTAGTTAAGCTTAGCTTCAAGAACTTAATCTCCCTCTCAACTCAAAAACCCATGTAATATGTTCCATGTGCATAAGGCTTGCCAAACATTTACACCTTTATTGGAAAAGGTGTAGCATGCATAAGGTTCAAAAGTTGAACCCCTCCTTAAAGCATGCAAAAGCTCCAAATTGGAGCTTTGTTCATTCAAAGGATGGTGCAAAATTTCCATGCATCTTTCTTCTTGTGCACAAGTCATAAACCATGACCATATTTATGCATATCGAATCTTTCTTTCTTAAAACCATATTAACATGATGCATGCAAACCGTTTCCATGACTAACTATACAGGTGACCAAGCAACTAGGCCATCTGAATCCATCATGTTTACAATGACATGCACAATATGTGCTATGGTTTATAAGGAATGAAAAAGGTGTAAATACTTAGTTGGAAATTAAGCTTCATCCATCCCTTCACTTTAATTGATTTTTCTCATGGTGATGAAGTAGACTTGGACCATCCGACCTCATCCATTGTTGAGATCCTTCTTGGGCAACCATAAGTTCTCAAAAGGGATCTAAAGGAGAAAAAGACTTGATCTTATCTCATGTTAAATTAGCTACATGAATTTTGAAAAAGCCAAGTGACCTAACTTGGTCAAATACATCAAACCTTTTATGGTTGGATAATCCAAGAGGCCTCCATTGGTCAAAAAGATCAAACCCTTTTATAATTTGATACCAGGTAAAGCTCAAAGGTCAACCTGAAGAGACCTTTGAATTAATTGGCATTAGATTGAGAAACCTTAGTCTTTGCTCTCGTGATTATGATGCCAAGGAATCCCAAGATGGAATTCACGATCATGGTAAAAAATCAAAGAGCATAAAAAGGACAAAATAAATATCAAACATTAAGGATGTGGTTCTACGGATTGCAGAAAGAACTCACTAGTATCGGACAGTGAGAACTAACTCCCATTGAGATTTTTCTATGATGGCCGGAGAGAAAATAGGCTCAAGATCCGATAGGAGACATCATGATAAGCCTTAAAGATAAGACCATTTAGATTAAGGTCTTAGGTTCATTATGAGGTGTAGAAATGTACCTCCTTGAACCAATTAAATACACCTAGTTGTATGAACAAAAGGGTAAATAGAATGAACATGACATTTACCCTAGAAAAGGCTATCCTTTATCCTCCTAAGTAGATGCATTGTTCTTAATAAAATGCATAGCCAAATTTTCTGTGGAACAATAAATTTGGATAAGTAAGAGGGTAAAGAACTTTGGGAGTTTACGAAGTTAAACTCCAAAAGTAAGTCAAGCCTATTCAAGTATAATAGTCTTGAATGAAAAAATGATCTGTAAAATATTTTCTTTTGAATCTTTGGTGAGAACAAATGATTCAAGAATGTTCCTAGCAAGATCTAAGACATGATGCCTAGAAACAGGTATCTTTCTTGCAAGACCTTGGAACAAAACTTGAATCTTCTGAACTCCATCCAATAGAACATCTAGATAGTGTCTTGATGAAGTATTTTTCCTGAATTTTGATGATTTGAAGGAATCGGATTTGTTTCTCTTTGCAAAGCTTTGATGAATTTTGAGGTTAGTATATATAACTATCTAGACCACAGTTGGCTCAAAATAGTTAGTACTGATTCTCATTGGAAGAACATGCTAAGCTAAGATGAACAAATGGGGTAGAGACCTAGGAGAATGGTCTACCAAAAATTCAAATTCCTAAAGTCATCTTTGGATCGAAGTCTTGAATGTTAAAACCTCCAAAGGGATTAAACTCTATACTGAGAATTAATGCAGGGAAAATCAAACATGATCAAGATAAGATCCACTTGTAGACATGAACTTGTAGATTGGGTAGATTATCATTTGGAATACTTGAGCTTTATGTTTCAAGAAAACCTAGATGATTGAAATAAGTCCACCTAAGTTGCAAATGAATGAGAAGATAGTATTTCTCCTCATTTTATTGAGCATGTTTTGGTAGGGACTCAATAGAACCACATTGCTAAGTTCAAGTCTCTTTCATGAAAGCTAAGGAGTACATTGGATGTCCAAGTATCTAAGTATGTTTGAGTTAAACCTCAAACAAAGTAGGAACGAGATATGCAAGAATGGAATTCATTAAAGAATTCCAATTTGGCAAGTATACTAAGGTAAGCTAGCCAAAGACTTGAAGCATATTTAGAGTAGGGTATTTGATAATGGATAAAGATAGGTCCAAACTTTGGATCAGTAAGCATGACAACTTGCTTAAGTCAAAAGGGGTGACATATAATCATTGATCCCTAAAAGGAGAAGAGTTAATGATTTGAAGAACATCAACATGATGTTGAAAACTTAAGCAAAGATATCAACTCATGAAGGTATGAGTTGAAGATCCCAAGAAAATCCCATGGGTAAGTATCATTGATATAGGGGTCTAAAGGAGAAAAGACTTGATGTTATCTCATGTTAAATTAGCTAGAGGAATTTTGAAAAAGCTTAAGCAGGACGCCCATGTTAAAGAAGGTTTTTACTCCAAATACAAACTTATCAAATGACGATAAGTTTAAACATTACAGTATTCAAGATGAATATCTGTTATACAAAGGAAAGATCTGTGTCCCTTGTAATTCCGAACTTAGAAAAAAAGTTTTCTTTGAATGTCATAATGCCCCAAGTGCAGGACATCCTGGAATCAACAAAACTTATGAATTAGTAAAAAGGCAATTGTACTGGCCTAGTATACATAAAGATGTACATAATTATGTACTTAGATGCACTAAGTGCCAAGTTACTAAAGCCGAAAAGCTTAAGATAGGGGGTTTGTTACATCCCTTAGAAATTCCAAATGGAAAATCGGAAAGTATTTCCATGGATTTCATTAGAGGCTTGCCACGTACCCCTAAAGGTCATGATGCTGTTTGGGTCATAGTTGACCGATTGACCAAAATGGCTTGTTTCATACCTACTCGAACTATAGTAAAAACTCGAGAATTAGCTAAATTATTCATAGAACAACTGTATAGACTCTATGGATTACCTCAAGACATAGTGTCTGATAGAGACAGAAAATTCACTAGTCATTTGTGGAGAGCTGTTTTCAATGGATTAGAAACTAAGATTAATTTGAGTACTGCTGAACATCCCCAAATGGATGGTCAAACTAAAAGAGTCAATCGAATACTTGAAGATATGTTACGAGCATACATATCTTCTACCCAAACTAACTGGGAAGACTATCTATGGATAGTAGAATTTTCTTATAATAATGCAAAACATTCTGCTGCGGAATATAGTCCTTTCATGTTAATGTATGGGTTTCAACCAAGAGCACCGTATGCAGTTGGACTTCAAAACGAAAACGTCCAAGCAGCAAAAGATTTCTTAGAAGATATGAGCTTTAAGTTAAAACTAGCCAAGGAAAACCTG
Organism: Ceratopteris richardii; assembly: GCA_020310875.1. Lineage (NCBI taxonomy): Eukaryota > Viridiplantae > Streptophyta > Polypodiopsida > Polypodiales > Pteridaceae > Ceratopteris > Ceratopteris richardii. The sequence continues at coordinate 143,952,895 of CM035416.1, forward strand.
AGGAAAGCCCAGGATAGATCTAAATCTTTTAGCGACCCTAAAAGGCGAGATATTTCCATTCACGTTGGTGAATTAGTATATCTTAAAGTTCCTGAGAAGTCTGAAATTCACGACCTTGTCCTAAACTCTCTCCAAGATTTTGTGGGCCTTTTAAGGTTCTTAAAAGAATGGGGACTTTGGCATACGAGTTAGAACTCCCAGAAGATTGTTTACTTCATCCAGTTTTCCATGTAAGTCGACTAGAAAGAAAACTGGTTGAACAAGACAATCTTGTATCTTCAGATACAATCATTCAACCAATCTCCCTTCTTAACATCCCTCATGAACCTGAGAGAATACTATGCACTCAAGATAAGAAAACAAGAAATCATCTATATAAGGAGTGCCTAGTTAAATGGATGGAGAAAAAGAGAAGAAAGTGCCACTTGGGAACGAGTAAGTTCCATAAATAAAAGATTTCCCTCTTTTTTATCTATGAGTTAAAAACGAGGAAACTATCTTTCGAGAGTGAGTCCATGATCAAAAGAAGTGAATCATGGTGCATGGGGGAATACTCCACATAATATACCAAAGCACATTTTTGCGGACGAAAATGTTAAAGGGGGGAAGAATGTTTTATAAATCATGGGTTAGACCCTCCAAAAGAAATCTATGTTTCTTGGATTTAACCCTTGAGGTTTTATTTAATAGAAGTCTCAATTGAAGGGTTTGTTACCTTAGGAATAATTAACCTAAGGGAATAAAAACTTAATCTTGGGAGAACCTTCTCTCAAGTGATGCCTTGACTCGTACGTGACTTCAATTGAAATAGAATCCATGTGATTCTCTTTGGAAAGTATCTACATGAAGGACAATTGGAAGGACACATGGCTAAAAATTAACGCATGCAACTCTTGGAACTTTGGTATATATATGGGTGGAGTTGGATGGGTCGATACATACTCACTCACTCTCTGGTGGATGCTATACTCTAGGAAGAAGTTTTCACAACAGCCTTCACACAACTAAACTAATCAACTAAGACTAACTAGCAAGGCCACACCTAGCAAGAGAGATGTCTTTCCACCCAACCAACCCCTCCAATATATAGCTCCAAGATCAAGGGGGTAAGTCCTTCTCAAGAGGACATATGTACGTTCCATCAAATGGGTTCCTAAGGTGTTCACATGGTTTCCAACCTTAGGAAATCACATGAAATCAAATGGCTTCTAAAAGAAGACTCTCAAAGCTCTTACGTACAAACCAAGTGGCAAGGAGAAGCTTCCAATCAAGCCTAAGGTACTCAATCTTAGAGAATTAGCCCTAAGGTTCAAGACCCATCTAAAAGGGGTAAATAAACCATAAATCCTAAGGGTTTCACACCTAGAAACCCAAGGGTTCTACCCCTTAGACCCATGTAATTATACAACATTCTCCTCCCCCCCCCTTAAAAGCATTTTCGTCCTCAGAAATGAGTGGAGATACATACCTTGGGGTATTCCCCCGTGCTCCATGATCAATCGCAAAGATCATGGCTTTCATCTCTCTAAGTTTGCCTAATAATTCAAAAGGGGAATTCTATCCCGACTGAATCTAAAAAGAGGAGAATCCATGTGTGGTCTAATTCCCTACATTTATCATTCAAAGTTCCATCTAGTTTGCATACGAAAAAGAACTGTCGAATGCAAAGTATGGAAAGAATGAAAAGGCTGGAAGAGAACATCCCTGCCTATTTCCTTTGTTTAAGCCATGTGCCATCTAGGTCTTCAAAGCTCAAACATGTGGATTTAGGTGGAGTCAATGTGACTTCAGCTAAATTGCTACCCTCATCTCTTTGCACCACTAGTGCATGAACCTAGAAAAATAGATGAATGCTTCTTGAGGTTTCTTTATCACATTCATCTCTCAAGTTGGAATCCAACTTGTTCTGGAAGGAAGATGAATCTTTCATAATCCCTGCCCAAATCACTTTCTTTTAGTGACATGGGTGGATTTTCTTGTTTGCAATTCACCTCCACTAAATCTAAATAGAGGGGAATTTCATCATATAATCCCTACCTAAAAAATAGAATGGTAAAGGTGGATTATCTAATTTTTACAAGGATATAACATCCTCTTTATCTTCAAAGAGAATTTGAATAGCTTACCAAAGTGGATTTAATGTTCTTTCAAAACTTTACATAGTTTTGAGAATCCACTTTAAGGGACTAGAATCCATAGGGATTAATCTAACTATTGTATATTCCAATTGATTGAAACCTATTTTACTTGTTCTTCCAAAAAGATTAAGATCTTTATAACTATGTCCCAAGATGGGAATTTATAGTGAAAAACGATCATGTTATCTTTAAGGTAATAAGTAGAAATAGATTATTCCAATCATTTCTTTACTGCTTAATCTTTACGGATGTTTAGTTTGATCTCAAACCTTAAAGGTCTTCTTAATCCTTCCAAAATTCTCTCCCTTATATTCTAGATTTATTAAAGATGTCCTATGTTGACATCGTAACTAGATCTTTCTTATTCTTCAATTGACTTGAAATATGAAGTATCCAAAAGATGATCTTTTTGAGCTTTCTTTCAAGCTTGGCGTAAGATCATCTTTATGTTACTCCATTTCAAGTTATGATTTTGGAGGAAGCTTTTAGAGCTTCATCCTTTGGAGTTTACCTTCAAACTCAAAGAAGTTGATCCTCCCTTTATTTCTAAGTCTCTATGAGAGATAGATCCTTTTGTATCTTGTTGGAAAAATTCTTCTTCCCTTTGAGAGGATAACTAAAGAAGATGCCTATTCTTAGACATTGTCTTCCTGATGTTTTCCATTGGATCATGAGTCCCTTTTTCTTCTGGCCATGAAGAAAAAGTACTCAACGGGATTCAGTACCCATTGTCCCATACTAGTGGGTTCTTCATCCAATCCACAAACTTTGTCTCTCACCTTTTCTGTCCTTTTAAATGCCCTTCATACTTATGGTACCAAATTATAAGAGCAAGGACTAAGGTGCTTAGATACGCCACTACTAATCTTACTTAAATAATTGGTTAACCATTTAATGTGGTGTGACTCATCTTATCAAACTTAAAGTTTGACTTAGTTTTTGCCCTACTTGGGTCTTTTGGCTTTCTTCTATTCTTCAGCAAAAATAAGAGATAAGACTAGGTCTCTCTCAAATAGATCCCTTCATCTTCAATGCTTTACCCATGGGTTTTACTTGGGGATCTAGCTATTATGCTTCAAACAAGAAGCCATTTTCCTTAGGTCCAACAAGTTGAAGTAGAAAAGCAGTTAAATGAATACCTAGTTAAGGGATTCATTCAACCTAGTCTTTCACCCTCTGCAGCACCCATTCTTTTATTCAAGAAAAATGATGGATCAATGAGACTATGCATTGACTATCGAGCCTTGAGTAAAGTTAGGATCAAGAATAAATATCCAATGCCCCGAATTGATTATCTATTTGATCAATTAAAAGGAGCTAACATAGTTTCAAAACTTGATCTCTGTCAAGGATATCATCAAATTAGAATTAAATCTGAAGATGTTCCTAAAACAGCTTTCAGAACTAAATATGGGCATTTTGAGTATTTAGTCATGCCCTTTGGACTAACAAATGCCCTAGCCACGTTCATGACACTAATGAACACTATATTAAGCCCTTATTTGGGGAAGTTTGTAGTTGATTTTCTTGATGATATTCTTGTCTATAGTCAAGATGCAGTCTCTCATCTAGAACATTTGGAAAAAGTTTTCCAAGTTCTAAGAGAAAATAAATTATTCGGAAAAGAAGATAAATGTGAGTTCTTTTCATCAGAAATCAGATATCTTCGACATATTATATCTCAAAAAGGGATTCAAGTAGATCCTAATAAGGTCCAAGTTATTCTTAACTGGCCTCACCCTAAAACTATTACAGAACTTCAAAGTTTTTTAGGGTTAGCAGGATACTACAGAAAGTCTGTACCCAACTATGCAAAAATCTCAACCCCTTTGTTTGAGAAATTAAAGGGTAAACCCAAAAGCCTCACTTGGTAGAAGGAACAGGCTGAAAGTATGGAAATACTTAAAAGAGCCTTAGCTTCCGCCCCTATTCTACAGATAGTAGATCCAAATGAACCCTTTGTAGTTGAAACAGATGCTAGTGATCTAGCAATAGGAGTTGTGTTGATTCAAAATGGTCCACCAATTGCCTTTGAAAGGCAAAAGCTAAATTCAGTTCAAAGAAATTATTCTACCTATGAAAAAGAGCTTTATGCAATTGTGCATGCTCTCAAAAAATCGAGACATTACTTGTTTGGCGCCAAAGTAACTATAGCTTTTGATCAAGGAAGTATTCAATGGTTTGCAAACCAATCCGAATTATCAGGAAGAAAAGCTAGATGGGCCGAATTACTCCAAGAATTTGATTATGAATTCAGATATAGAAAGGGAAAATTTAATGTTATGGCAGACGCATTAAGTAGGATGCCCATGTTAAATTCTTTGAGTTTCATACAAATTTCTAATGAGTTAGTAACACTCATGAAGGGCAAGTATCAAGAGGATACTAGTTTTAATGAAGCCTGGAAGAAGGTTTCTACTCCAAATACAAACTTATCAAATGATGATAAGTTTAAACAATATTCAAGATGAATATCTGTTATACAAAGGAAAGATCTGTGTCCCTTGTAATTCCGAACTTAGAAAAAAAGTTTTGTTTGAATTTCATGATGCCGCGAGTGCAAGACATCCTGGAATCAACAAAACTTATGAATTAGTAAAAAGGCAGTTTTACTGGCATAGTATACATAAAGATGTACATAATTATGTGCTTAGATGCACCAAGTGCAAAGTTAATAAAGCCGAAAAGCTTAAGATAGGGGGTTTGTTGCATCCCTTAGAAATTCCAAACGGAAAATGGGAAAGTATTTCCATGGATTTCATTACAGGCTTGCCACATACCCCTAAAGGTCATGATGTGTTTTGGGTCATAGTTGACCGATTGACCAAAATGGATCGTTTCATACCTACTCGAACTAGAGTAAAAACTCCAGAATCAACTAAATTATTCATAGAACAGCTGTATAGACTCTATGGATTCCCTCAAGACATAGTGTGTGATAGAGAAAGAAAATTTACTAGTCATTTTTGGAGAGCTGTACTCAGTCGATTAGAAACTAAGCTTAATTTGAGTACTGCTGAACATCCTCAAATGGATGGTCAAACTGAAAGAGTCAATCAAATACTTGAAGATATGTTACGAGCATACGTATCTTCTACCCAAACTAACTGGGAAGACTATCTACTAATAGTAGAATTTGCTTATAATACTGCAAAACATTCTGCTACGAAATATAGTCCTTTCATGTTAATGTATGGGTTTCAACCAAGAGCACCGTATGCAGTTGGACTTCAAAACAAAAAAGTCCCAGCAGCAAAAGATTTCTTAGAAGATATGAACTTTAAGTTAAAACTAGCCAAGGAAAACCTAAGGAAAGCCCAGGATAGAGCTAAATCTTTTAGCGACCCTAAAAGGCGAGATATTTCCTTTAAGGTTGGTGAATTAGTATATCTTAAAGTTCCATAGGAGTCTAAAACATTAAAAACAGGACCTTGTCCTAAACTCTCTCCAAGATTTTGTAGCCCTTTTAAGGTTCTTAAAAGAATCAGGACTTTGGCATACGAGTTAGAACTCCCAGAAGATTGTTTACTTCATCTAGTTTCCGATGTAAGTCGACTAAAAGGAAAACTAGGTGAACAAGACAATCTTGTATCTTCAGATACAATCATTCAATCAATCTCCCTTCTTAACATCCCTCATGAACCTAAGAGAATACTACACACTTGAGATAAGAAAACAAGAAATCATCTATATAAGGAGTGCCTAGATATATGGAGGGATGGAACTGAAAAAAGTGCCACTTGGGAACGAGTAAGTTCCATAAATAAAAGATTTCCCTCTTTTTTAACTATGAGTTAGAAACGAGGAAAGTATCTTTTGAGAGTGAGTCCATGATCAAAAGAAGTGAATCATGGTGCATGGGGGAATACTCCACATAATATACCAAAGCACATTTTCAAGGATGAAAATGTTAAAGGGGGGAAGGATGTTGTATAAATTATGGGTTAGACCCTCCAAAAGGAATCTATGTTTCTTGGATTTAACCCTTGAGGTTTTATTTCATAGAAGTCTCAATTGAAGGGTTTGTTACCTTAGGAATAATTAAACTAAGGGAATAAAACCTTAGTCTTGGGAGAAGCTTCTCTCAAGTGATACCTTGACTCGTACGTGACATCAATTGAAATAGAAGCCATGTGATTCTCTTTGGAAAGTATCCACATGAAGGACACTCGGAAGGACACATGGCTAAAAATTAACGCATGCAACTCTTGGACCTTTAGTATATATATGGGTGGAGTTGGATGGGTGGATACGTACTCACTCACTCTCTGGTGGATGCTATACTCTAGGAAGAAGTTTTCAAGCATATTTAGGGTAGGGTATTTGAGAATGGATAAAGATAGGTCCAAACTTTGGATTAGTAAGCATGACAACTTGCTTAATTCAAAAGGGGTGACATATAATCGTTGATCCCTAAAAGGAGAATTATTAATGTTTTGAAGAACATCAACATGATGTTGAAAACTTAAGCAGAGATATCAACTCGTGAAGGTATGAGTTGAAGATCCCAAGAAAATCCCATGGGTAAATATCATTGAAAAAGAAATCTAAAGGAGAAAAGACTTGATCTTATCTCATATTAAATTAGCTAGAGGAATTTTGAAAAAGCCAAGTGACCTAACTTGGTCAAATACATCAAACCTTTTATGGTTGGATGATCCAAGAGGCCTCCATTGGTCGAAAAGATCAAACCCTTTTAGAATTTGATACCAAGTAAATCTGAAAGGTCAACCTAAAGATACCTTTGAATTAATTGGCATTAGATTGAGAAACCTTAGTCTTTGCTGTCGTGATTATGATGGCAAGGAATCCCAAGATGGATTTCAAGTTCATGGTAAAAAATCAAAGAGCATAAAAAGGACAAAATAAATATGGAACATTAAGGATGTGGTTCTACGGATTGGAGAAAGAACTCACTAGTATGGGATAGTGAGAACTAACTCCCATTGAGATTTTTCTCTGATGGCCAGAGAGAAAATAGGCTCAAGATCCGATAGAAAACATCACTATAAGCCTTAAAGATAAGACCATTTAGATTAAGGTCTTAGGTTCATTATGAGGTGTAGAAATGTACCTCCTTGAACCAATTTAATACACCTAGTTGTATGAACAAAAGGGTAGCCAAATTTTATGTGGAATAATAAATTTGGATAAGTAAGAGGGTAAAGAATTTTGGGAGTTTACAAAGTTAAACTCCAAAAGTAAGTCAAGCCTATTCAAGTATAATAGCCTTGAATGAAAGAATGATCTGTAAAAGATTTTCTTTTGAATCTTTGGTGGAAACAAATGATTCAAGAATGTTCCTAGCAAGATCTAAGACATGATGCCTAGAAACATGTATCTTTCTTGCAAGACCTTGGAACAAAACTCGAATCATCTAAACTCCATCCAATAGAACATCTAGAGAGTGTCTTGATGAAGTATTTTTCCTCAATTTTGAGGATTTGAAGGAATCGGATTTGTTTCTCTTTGCAAATCTTTGATTACCTTTGAGGTTAGTATACATAACTATCTAAACCACAATTGGTTGAAGATAGCTAGTAGTGATTCTCATTGGAAGGACACTCTAAGCTAAGACGAACAAATGGGGTAGAGACCTAGGAGAATGGTCTACCAAAAAAATTCCAATTCCTAAAGTCATCTTTGGATCTAAGTCTTGAATGTTGAAACTTCCAAAGGGATTAAACTCTATTATGAGAATTAATCCAGGGAAGAGCAAATATGATCAAGATAAGATCCACTTGTAAACATGAACTTGTAGATTGGGTATATTATCATTCAGAATACTTGAGCTTTATGTTTCAAGAAAACCTGGGTGATTGAAATAAGTCCACCTAAGTTGCAAAGGAATGAGAAGATAGTATTTCTCCTCATTTATTGAGCATGATTTGGCAAGGATTTTCGATTCCATTCCTTTCAGATTAAGGTACGGATTAGCTTTTATCTGATTACTGAAAACGAATCTAAAGAGAGGGATGACCATGCTCTGAGTATTGATCATGGTGCACAGGGGAATACTTCACATATTATACCTACATGCATTTTCGAGGACGAAACTGTTAAAGGGAGGAAGAATGTTGTATAATTCATGGGTTCAAAAGGTTAAACTTATGGATTCTAAAGGATAGAATATGATGTGTGTTTGCTTTGTTCTAGCCCTTCATTTACCCTTGGAACATGCCTTGAACCTTTGGGTGAAACCCTTAGTTTTAAACCTTGAGGTATTTATTTATATGAGATCCCAATTGAATGGTTAGAACCTTAGGCTTGATTTATCCTAAGATGTGGGAACCTTAGTCTTGGGAGAAGCTTCTCTTGGAGCCACCTTGTGTGTATGTGAGAGAAGAATCCTCATTGGATTTAGAAGGCATGTGATAGACCTTGGGAAATTAGAAGGCATGTGATCACCCTTGGGAAAGTGTCCACATGAGGGACACTTGGCTGGACACGTGGCCAATCTCAAGGACATACACTCCCTTGGACTAGAGGTATATATATGGGTGGAGTTGGATGGGTGGATACGTGCTCTCTCTTCACCTTGGTGGTTTAGACTAGTTGATTTTATACTCTTGAGTGGTAGCTTAGTTTCTAGGAAGTTGATTTCACAACAATGAAGTTAAAAGAGGAAGAAAGGTATCATCAATATGATACTTCTAAGCAACAGATATTCCTTAACTCTTTCATGAAAGTTAAGGAGTACATTGGACGTCCAAGTACCTAAGTGTGTTTGAGTTAAATCTCGAACAAAATAAGAACCAGATAGGTAAGAAGGGAATTCATTAAAGAATTCCAATTTGGCAAGTAAATTAAGGTAAGCTAGCCAAAAATTTGAAGCATAATCAGAGTAGGGCTTTTTGAGAATAAATAAAGATGGATCCAAAGTTTGGATCGATAAGCATGTCAACTTGCTTAAGTCAAAAGGGTGACATATAATTGTTGATCCCTAAAAGGAGAATGGTTAATGGTTTGAAGAATATCAACATGATGTTGAAGACTTAAGCAAAGATATCAACTCTTGAAGGTATGAGTTGAAGATCCCAAGAAAATCCCATGGTTAAATATCATTGAAAGAGGGATCTAAAGGAGAAAAGACTCGATCTTATCTCCTATTAAATTGTCTAGAGGAATTTTGAGAAAGCCAAGTGACCTAACTTGGTCAAATATATCAAACCTTTTATGGTTGGATAATCCAAGAGGCCTCCATTGGTCAAAAAGATCAAACCCTTTTATAGTTTGATACCAAGTAAAGTTCAAAGGTCAACCTAAAGAGACCTTAGATTTAGAAACCATAGTCTTTGCTCTCATGAAAAAGATGCCAAGGAGTTCCAAGGTGGAATTCATGATCATGGTAAATGATCAGAGAGCATTGAAGAGATAAGGGAAAAGAAGGTGGAAACACTGAGGATGTGGTTCTACGGATTGGAGAAGGAACTCACTGGTATGGGAGAGTAAGAACTAACTCCCATTGAGATTTTTCTCAGATGGCCAGTGAGAAAATAGGCTCAAGATCCGATAGGAAACATCACGATAAGCCTTAAAGATAAGAACATTTAGATTAAGGTCTTAGGTTCATTATGAGGTGTAGAAATGTACCTCCTTGAACCAATTTAATACACCTAGTTGTATGAACAAAAGGGTAAATAGAATGAACATGACATTTACCCTAGAAAAGGCTATCCTTTATCCTCTTAAGTAGATGAATTTTTTTTAATAAAATGCATGGCCAAATTTTATGTGGAACAATTTGGATAAGTAAGAGGGTAAAGAATTTTGGGATTTAAACTCCAAAAGTAAGCCAAGCCTATTCAAGTAAAATAGCCTTGAATGAAAGAATGATCTATAAAAGATCTTCTTTTGAATCTTCGGTGAGAACAAGTGATTCAAGAATGTTCCTAACAAGATCTGAGATATGATGCTTAGAAATAGGTATCTTTCTTGCAAGTCCTTGGAACTTAAGCTGCAAAACTTGAATCATCTCAATAGAAAATCTAGAAGGTATCTTGATGAAGTATTGTTCCTCAATTTTGAGGATTTGAAGGAATTGGTTTATTAAGATTTGTTTTCAAAGCTTTGGTAACCTTTGAGGTTAGTATACATAACTATCTAAACCAGAGTTGGTTCAAGATAGTTAGTACTGATTCTCATTAGAATAATACGCTAAGCTAAGACGAACAAATAGGGTAGAGACCTAGGAGAATGGTCTACCAAATAATTCCAATTCCTAAAGTCATCTTTGGATCTAAGTCTTGAATGTTAAAACTTCCAAAGGGATTAAACTCTATTCTGAGAATTAATCCATGGAAATCAAACATGATCAAGATAGGATCCACTTGTAGACATGAACTTTTAAAATTGGGTATATTGTCATTTGGAATACTTGAACTTTATGTTTCAAGAGAAACTAGATGATTGAAATAAGTCCACCTAAGTTGCCAATGAATTAGAAGATAGTATTTCCCCTCATTTTATTGAGCATGCTTTGGCACGGACTCACTAGACCCACTTCGCTAAGTTCATATCTTTAGCTAAGACTTGGAAAATACAAATAAAGTATATTTGTATTTGAAAAGGACTATAAAAGAATAAGTTAAGTTCAAAACATATGAAGATTCCTCTCCTTTCTGTTGAAAGTGGAAGATGAATCCAGTTTCTAGCCCTTTCAAGATAGAGATAGGATCTCTATAATAGACTCTTAAAATTATAAATTTCTAGGGAAGTACAAAGTGTACTGAGATATATTATTTTATGGAGCTCAAGGTTTGCGAAAGTGCCGAAAGAAAAGGACCACCAAAGAAGTCCATCCTTTTCACTAGTCCATAGGTACAAGGCATGCATGTACATTCAGGTGGACTAAGAGAAAGTGATTTGGGAAAGGATTGTGATTCCTTTCCTTTTAGATTAAGGTAGGGATTAGCCTTTATCTGATTACTGGAAATAAATCCAAAGAGAGAGATGACCATGCTCATAATATTGATCATGGTGCACGGGGGAATACTTCACATATTATACCTGCACACATTTTCAAGAACGAAAATGTTAAAGGGGGGACGAATGTTGTATAATTCATGGGTTTAGAAGGTTAAACATATGGATTCTAAAGGCTAAAATATGATGTATGTTTGATTTGTTCTATCCCTTGAATTACCCTTGGAATATGCCTTGAACCTTTGGGTGAAACCCTTAGTTTTAACCCTTGAGGTATTTATTTATATGAGCTCCCAATCGAATGGTTAGAACCTTAGGCTTGATTTATCCTAAGGTGTGGGAACCTTAGTCTTGGGAGAAGTTTCTCTAGGATCCACCTTGCGTGTACGTGAGAGAAGAATCCTCGTTTGATTTAGAAGGCATGTGATAGACCTTGGGAAATTAGAAGACATGTGATCAGCCTTGGGAAAGTGTCCACATGAGGGACACTTGGCTGGACACTTGGCCAATCTCAAGAACATGCACCGCCTTGGACTAGAGGTTTATATATGGGTGGAGTTGGATGGGTGGATACGTGCTCTCTCTTCACCTTGGTGGTTTAGACTAGTTGATTTTATACTCTTGAGTGGTAGCTTAGTTTCTAGGAAGTTGATTTCACAGTATTATCAAATGAAGATAAGTTTAAACATTGTAGTATTCAAGATGAATATCTGTTGTACAAAGGAAAGATCTGTGTTCCTTGTAATTCCGAACTTAGAAAAAAATTTTGTTTGAATGTCATGATGCTCCAAGTGCAGGACATCTTGGAATCAACAAAACTTATGAATTAGTAAAAAGGTAGTTTTATTGGCCTTGTATGCATAAGGATGTACATAATTATGTACTTAGATGCACGAAGTGCCAAGTTAACAAAGCTGAAAAGTTTAAGATAGGGGGTTTGTTGCATCCCTTAGAAATTCCAAATGGAAAATGGGAATGTATTTCCATGGATTTCATTACAGGCTTGCCACGTACCCCTAAAGGTCATGATGTTGTTTGGGTCATAGTTGATTGACTGACCAAAATGGCTCGTTTCTTACCTACTCGAACTACAGTAAAAACTCCAAAATTGGCTAAATTATTCAAAGAACAACTGTATAGACTCTATGGGTTACCTCAAGACATAGTGTCTGATAGAGATAGAAAATTCACTAGCCATTTCTGGAGAGCTATATTCAGCCGGTTAGAAACTAAGCTTAAATTGAGTACTGTTGAACATCCTCAAACAGATGGTCAAACTGAAAGAGTCAATCGAATACTTGAAGATATATCTTCTACCCAAACTAACTCGGAAGACTATCTACCAATAGTAGAGTTTCTTACAACAGTGCAAAGCATTCTACAATGCAATATAGTACTTTTATGTTAATGTATGGGTTTCAACCTAGAGCACCTTATGGAGTTGGACTTCAAAATGAAAGAGTCCAAGCAGCAAAAGATTTCTTTGAAGATATGAACTTTAAGCTAAAACTAGCCAAGGAAAACCTGAGGAAAGCCCATATAGAGCTAAATCTTTTAGCGACCCTAAAAGGCGAGATATTTCCTTTCAGGCTGGTGAATTAGTATATCTTAAAGTTCCTAAGAAATCTGAAACATTAAAAATAGGGGGATAACATAACATACGTTATAGATTCCAATAATATAGACCTAAGGAAAATGGCTTCTTGTATGAAGCATAATAGCTAGATCCCTAAGTAAAACCCATGGGTAAAGCATTGAAGATGAAGGGATCTATTTGAGAAAGACCTAGTCTTATCTCTTATTTTAGCTAAAGAAGAGAAGAAAGCCAAAAGACCCAAGTAGGGCAAAGATCAAGTCAAACTTTAAGTTTGATAAGATGAGTCACACCACATTAAATGGTTAACCAATTATTTAAGTAAGATTAGTAGTGGTGTATCTAAGCACCTTAGTCCTTGTTCTTATAATTTGGTACCATGAGTATGAAGGGCATTTAAAAGGACAGAAAAGGTGAGAGACAAAGTTATGTGGATTGGATGAAGAACCCATTGGTATGGGACAGTGGGTACTGAGTCCCGTTGAGTACTTTTTCTTGATGGCTAGAAGAAAAAGGGACTCATGATCCAATGGAAAACATCAGGAAGACAATGTCTAGGAATAGGCATCTTCTTCAGTTATCCTCTCAAAGGGAAGAAGAATTCTTCCAACAAGATACGAAAGGATCTATCTCTCATAGGGAGTTAGAAATAAAGGGAGGATCAACTTCTTTGAGTTTGAAGGTAAACTCCAAAGGATGAATCTCTAAAAGCTTCCTCCAAAAGCATAACTTGAAATTGGAGAAACATAAAGATGATCTTAGGCCAAGCTTGAAAGAAAGCTCAAAAAGATCATCTTTTGGATACTTGATATTTCAAGTCAATTGAAGAATAAGAAAGATCTAGTTACGATGTCAACATAGGACATCTTTAATAAATCTAGAATATAAGGGAGAGAATTTTGGAAGGATTAAGAAGAACTTTAAGGTTTGATATCCAACTAAACATCAGTAAGGATTAAGCAGTAAATAAATGATTGGAATAATCTATTTCTACTTATGACCTTAAAGATTACACGATCTTTTACACTATGAGTTCCCATCTTGGGACATAGTTATAAAGATCTTAATCTTTTTGGAAGAACAAGTAAAATAGGTTTCAGTCAATTGGAATCTACAATAGTTAGATTAATCCCTATGGATTCTAGTCCCTTAAAGTGGATTCTCAAAACTATGTAAAGTTTTGAAAGAACATTAAATCCACTTTTGGTAAGCTATTCAAATTCTCTATGAAGATAAAGAGTATGTTATATCCTCGTAAAAATTAGATAATCCACCTTTACCATTCTATTGGTTAGGTAGGGATTATATAATGAAATTCCCCTCTATTTAGATTTAGTGGAGGTGAATCGCAAACAAGAAAATCCACCCATTTCACTAAAAGAAAGTGATTTGGGTAGGGATTATGAAAGATTCATCTTCCTTTCAGAACAAGTTGAATTCCAACTTGAGAGATGAATCTGATAAAGAAACCTTAAGAAGCATTCATCTATTTTGCTAGGTTCATGCACTAGTGGTGCAAAGAGATGGACCAGGGTAGCAATTTAGCTGAAGTCACTTTGACTCCACCTAAATCCACATGTTTGAGCTTTCAAGACCTAGATGACACATGGCTTAAACAAAGGAAATAGGCAGGGATGTTCTCTTCCAGCCTTTTCATTCTTTCCATACTTTGCATTCCACTTAGTTCTTTTTCGTATGCAAACTAGATGGAACTTTGAATGATAGGCGTAGGGAATTAGAACACACATGGATTCTCCTCTTTTGAGATTCAGTTGGGGTAAAATTCCCCTTTCAAATTAAGAGGTGAACTTAGAGAGATAAAAGCCATGATCTTTGCGATTGATCATGGAGCACAGGGGAATACCCCAAGGTATGTATCTCCAATCATTTTCGAGGACGAAAATGCTTTTAAGGGGGGAGAATGTTCTATAATTACATGGGTCTAAGGGGTAGAACCCTTGGGTTTCTAGGTTTGAGACCCTTAGGATTTATGGTTTATTTACCCCTTGTAGATGGGTCTTGAACCTTAGGGCTAATTCTCTAAGGTTGAGTACCTTAGGCTTGATTGGAAGCTTCTCCTTGCCACTTGGTTTGTACGTGAGAGCTTGGAGAGTCTTCTTTTAGAAGCCATGTGATCTCATGTAATTTCCTAAGCTTAGAAACCATGTGAACACCTTAGGGACCCATGTGATAGAAGGTACACATGTCCTCTGTAGAAGGACTTACCCCCTTGGTCTTGGAGCTATATATTGGAGGGGTTGGTTGGGTGGAAAGACATCTCGCTTGCTAGGTGTGGCCTTGCTAGTTAGTCTTAGTTGATTAGTTCAGTTGTGTGAAGGCTATGGAGTTCCTTCCACAACACGTTTGCTGGTTAAGTTCAACAAATATGGAGCATTTGCGTAGGATCCCCAGCAAGGATTCAAGAGAATTTCCAAAGGAGAAAAGACAGGTAGATTATTTACTTTTGAACCTAAGGATACAAGGAATGTTGCACTTTATAGTTACAAAGACAAAACACTATCAGAGCTTGAAATTTGGCATAAGGGATTAGGGCAAATTGGTGAGAGAACTTTTAAGCAAATATGTAGAGATCAATGTTTGCTTGGGATACCTAATGTATCCAAGCAACACATGATCTATAAATGTGGTGCTTGTCAATTTGGAAAATCTCACAGGTTACCCTTCTGAAGGAAAGGTTGTATGCATGAGGACTACCTAGAGTTTGTCCATACAGATGTATGGGGACCAAGTAACGATCCCTAGATTTTTGGATCAAGGTATTATGTATCTTTCATTGGTGATTTTAGTAGGTGGACTATCTTATACTTTATGAAGCAGAAAGATGAAGTATTCACTTGCTTTAAAAAGTATCTTGCACTTGTTGAGAACCAAACAGGAAGAAGTCTAAAGAGACTAAGGTCAGATGGAGGAGGTGAGTACTTCTGAAATGAGTTTGATGCATTCTTACAAGATAGAGGAATCAAGAGAGAAATTACAGCAAGGTATACCCATGAACAAAATGGGATGGTAGAGAGGAGAAATATACTAATTGTTTAAACAACTAGGTCAATTTTAAATAAGAAAAAATTACCTAATTACTTGTGGGTAGAGAGTGTATCTACTGCCACTTATCTTGTTAACAGGATGCCATCAAAATCTCTTG
The DNA here is from genome assembly GCA_020310875.1 of Ceratopteris richardii. Lineage (NCBI taxonomy): Eukaryota > Viridiplantae > Streptophyta > Polypodiopsida > Polypodiales > Pteridaceae > Ceratopteris > Ceratopteris richardii. The sequence goes on from CM035416.1 coordinate 143,968,715, forward strand.
ATGGAATGACCCCATATGAAGCATGGCATGGTGGAAGACCTTTACTTGATCATTGCAGGATCTTTGGATGTGTTGCTTATGTGCATATCCCTTCTCAAATCACAGGTAAGCTAGACCCTAAGGCAGAGAAGTGCATCTTCATAGGGTATGACTTGAATCAGAAAGGATACAAGTTCTACAATCCTCCTAACAAAGGATTTATGGTGACTAGAGATGTTGTCTTTAATGAGAATGACTCTTGGTTTAATAGTGAATGCAAGAGAGTAAAGCTACCTTATGACTTGGAAGAGGAATTTCCAAGGCTCACCAAGGAGGAACCAAACCAGATTGAGGACATCAATTTAGATGATGAGGAAATCATCAGCCTAGAAGAATTCAAGGCATGGAAATCCAAAGGCAAAGTCAAGATGAAGAAGTTGGAGCATATACCTAAATCATCCAACCAAACAATCAGAAGATCACAAAGGGAGAGCAAGAAGCCAATCAGATATGGGTATGAAACTTCTTTGGTTACTAAGAACTTTGTTTATCTTGCAAAAGACTTTTCATTTGAAGAGCCATCACCATATGAATAGGAAAAGACTAAGGTAGAATGGAAGGAAGCTATGGATGAGGAGATTGAAGCACTCAAGGAGAATGATGCTTGGGAGCTAGTGCCAATGAATGATTCTATGAAGGTAATTGGTTCTAGATGGATCTATAAGATCAAGAGGAATTCTGATGGATGAATAAGCTGGTACAAAGCTAGAATTATGGCTAAGGGTTTTGCACAAACCCAAGGAGTAGATTATGAAGAAACCTTCCCACCTGTGGCCAAAATGCCAACCATAAGGGTATTGGTAAGTGTGGCTGCATCAAAAAATTGGAACAAGTATCAATTGGATGTAAAAAATGCATTTCTGAATGGCTGGATTTTAGACGAGATGTACATGTCTCAACCTCTTGGCTATGAGGACCCAAGCAAGGTAAGATATGTGTGTAAATTGAACAAAGCTCTTTATGGATTGAAGCAGGCACCTAGGGCATGGAACCATAGGTTGACTACATACCTACACGATCGATCAAGGATTCATCATGAGTAAAGCAGATACTTCTCTATTTGTTAAGAGGTAATATACCTATGTGTATATGTTGATAATATCATACTCACAGGTAATGATGCTAATGGAATCAAGCAGGTTAAGAATCAAATGATGCAAGAGTTCAAAATTAGTGATCTAGGATCACTAAAGTATTTTCTTGGACTTGAGTTAGTCTATACTAACTCTGGAATTTACATTACTTAGAGAAATTATATACAGGACATGTTAAAGACGTTTCACCTCACTTGGAAGCTGCCAAGAGGATTTTGAAGTACCTTAAAGGCACTCAAAATCAAGGATTATACTTTCCTTATACCTCAGATTTGGACATCAGGATATATTTAGATGCAGATTGGGCGGATCACAAAGATGATAGAAGGAGTACCTCAGGCTACCTATCTTTTGCAGGTAACAAACCTATATCATGGTCTTCAAAGAAGCAACCTATTGTTGCTTTATCTTCTACAGAGGCAGAGTATAGAGGATTGCATATAGAGGTCCACTATCATTATGTAAGAGAGAAGCTATTGAGCAAGGAAATTCAGTTAGCATAATGTTGCTTTGCAATGTAAGAGAGAAGCTATTGAGCAAGGAAATTCAGTTAGCATATGTATCAACTAATATGCAATGTGTAAACTTATTAACCAAAGCACTTGATGGTACAAAACTTTGCCGGTTTAAGTCTATGATTGGATTGCAAGACATTAAAGAGGAGTAAAAAAGAAGATCAAGCCCAGATGTTTGGCTTGAGGGGGAGCTGATGGTGCAAATACCAAGCCTACACACTTGGCTAGATATAAAGACTTTATGTGAAAATGTTTGAGGTCCCATGAGAACCATTGCTATGGATTCTATACTTTTACCAATTGTAAAAGTCTATTTGACTTAGAGGAATATTTTTTGCTACCACTAAACTCATGGAGTTTGTTAGATGAAAAAGCTACGACTTTATTTGGAGAGAATATCTCCTAGATTAGAGGAGAGAAAGCCAATGAAGAATTCAAATTCAAAATCCAAATGACTAATCTATAAAAGATGATTGAAAAACACGCGGGATAGATCACTCCATATCCGAGTCTTTTTTTATCTCATTGTAGGAGAGTTTGGCTTGCTTCATAGCCTGCATCTCTTAGCATCATTGAGCATTGTTTATCAAGCCAATGGTCATGTACAACATTGTTTCATAATATAATAGATCATCCATTATATCTGCTGGTCTCTCAGTCATTGTCACTTACAACAGTCATTTTATATTGCTCATAGCTCAGCCATTTCCCCACCATTCTCAATGCTCTATAGCTTATTGGAATCAGCTGCAAGTCCTCTACATGCTGACAATTTTTTAATACATTCTATGCAGTAAATTTGGAGAAAAGCGCATCGAGTTGGTCACTCGTCAAACTTTGTAGAGGTCCTAAAAAATGGATGGTAAAGATTTCATTGCTAAATTGATTGCTTTGTGTATAGTGCATCATTTCAAGTGATTCCACATGGAATCATTAGCTCATTTAGTTAGTTTAATATCTCCAAAAAGAAGTTTTCTAATTCCTACTCTACTCGAAGCACTAAGCTTAACAAGCAGCAGGTGTGTGAACAAAAATAGAAGGTTTTTATTGATTCTTGAACTTGGAAGTAGTTTGTCTTGAATTAATCATTTCTCACATCATTTCCAAAGTACATAGGCACTTGTTTAGTGTCATTGGAAAGCTAAGAGGGCCTACAATGCAACTCTGAAGCAAAAGAGGGCTATTACAAAGCAAGGATTTGCAGTACCTACTCATTTCTTGGAGTGTCCATCCATCTTTCCCAACACAAACGTGAGCCCCTCTGGCCAAACCAAATGAAGAGGGGTGGCAATCCCCAACTTGAAGGCCTTAAAGAACCCAATAGTGAGCCCATCCGGCCATGGGATTTTCCCATTCGGGAGGGCATCAATGACTGAATGATTTCTTCTTCCGAGATAGGGGCATAAAGTAGGGGACGAAGGTTGTGTGGGATCCTATGCGAGGACACCCTAGAGATTGCTGCCATGCGGTCTCGTCTTTGGTGGGAGAGAGGGGTGGAGATCCTTAGGAGTCTCATAAAATTCTCTTCAATTATTCCAAGGTTGTCTTCTTCCGTATTGCATACATCGCCATTTGACTCTAGCAATATGGGGATCGATTCTCTATTTTCTTTTCTTTTAAGGATGCTGCACATCTCTTTGGTTGGTTTGTCTGCTATGCCAGCCCACCACTCCTAAACAAATATTTGCAAATTTTTCCTTTGTATTTCTTCCTTGTATCTCAACAGTATTTTGATTTTTTGTAGACCCTTTTGGGATTTAGCTTTTCCTTTGTTCATTTCCTCCTCAAGTCTCTAGAGTCTATGATATAAAGCTTCTCTATATGCCCACCAAACAGTCTGGAGCATCTTCTTGGTTCTTATCATGATTTTTCATGACTTTTTGACTACGCATCTCCAACTCCTTGCAGGGGACAAGCAGGAGGCGAACACCTCCTTCCACACTTCAACAATCTCTTGATGGAGAGAGGGGAGAGAGAAGGAAGTCGAGTAGGTGTGAAACCAAGGAACCTTAAAAGTTTTTGTGAGAGGTTGCAAAGCAATGATGATTGGGTAGTGATCAGTGATGGCTAGATCAATGCATTGCGAGGAGGGATGGCCCCACTGATGAATAATGTTCTAATCAATGTAGCTTCTATCTAGGGGAGCTTTCCTCAAGTCCTCTCCCACTTGGAGATTGACCATGAAAAGCCTTTTGAGTCTTTGAATTCGACCAGATCCAAGTGCATTTTAATTTTGTCCCAAGTTTCTTTCTCAGGATTGTCGACAATCTGGCCCTTATTGTTCCATCTGTTTGCAGGGTCCTCCACCATGTTAAAGTCTATGCAAATTAGTAGGTTGTAGGGGAGTGAGTCCAAGGAGGCCTAGGTTTCCAATCTCTCCAACTCCCCGTTTCGGGCATACATAGAAACAAACATGAATCGAAAGGGGGTGCCAAAGGAAGTGGCAATCAATCAATGGCTTTGATCTTTATAGAAGGTAAACACCTCTTACACAATACCCTTTTCCCGAAGAAAGAAAAAGAAAGTAAATCTAAAGAAAGAAAAAGAGGCGAAAGCGATCAGAGGTAAGGCACCCAACGGTATATTCTTGGTATGGAAATGTGCGCATCTTGAAGGCCCATTCTTGTAACCCACGTTTTGGAGCTCGTACGATACGAAGGGAATATACGAGAAGCCAAAGGACTACCACTAGTACTAACAAAACTAACAATGACAAATATAATAATCATAATTATTATTATTAGTATTATTATTGTTATTTTTCTATGATGAATAGTAACACAAAGAGTAGTAACGATGTGATGATATTTTAAGTCTCATGAAATCGCAATGTACAGGCCGCACGTTAATAACTATGTCAACGTTATTACATGGTGCCATTCTCCAAAATGGGAACATGCGAGTCTCAACATTTGTAGACTCTCCTACCTACACAACCTCTCCGAAGAAATAAATAATAGCGGACAAATTTTCAAGCATATTATATTGCCTCGTGAGATCATTTATAGAATGCCCAATATTCAAAGGTTGTGTGCTTGAAGAAAGGGCAGGGCAAGCAGGAAGCAACCACACCTGCAAAACGTGACATTGGACTTGTCTTTTTGATGGTGCACTTTTTTTTTTTCTACCACTTCCGATGACAATGGGAGTTGGCATATGACCGTTTTCCCCCTTCTTTGAAATAATTGATGTATTTAGGTCTGCATAGTGTTTTTGCAGCATACATTGATTTCTTGCGAAAATAAGGTTTTCTTAAATGTTTCCCATCTCCCTAGATACTAAATGCTTCTCATTCATTGTTCTACGAAAGTTAATGAGACAATCGGAATTCTTAAGGAAACCCTGAGTTTCTTAAATACACCCAAAGTCTCACTACAAGAGAATGAGGGAGTGCAGCGTTCGTTCAAAAAAGAAAAAAGAAGTGTCACTTATGCAATGCTCGATATACAGAGCATCGCATAAAAGGCAGTTATATAAGCAAACAGTGAACATCGCATACATATTTCGTACCAACATATTTTGCAACACTCGCAAAATGCACATGATCTAAAAGGGTTGCATAAGGGATGCTAACCAATATAAAAGAAAACAAACTTCTCCCGACACCATGGTGTTGAGAACACGATGGATCCAACCATTCACACACAGGTAACACACATAGAGAGAGAGAGCACACATGCATGCATACACACATAAATGCATGCATACACACATAAATGCATGCATACACACATACATGCACGCGTGTCAAACAAACATGCATACATACATACACACATGCATACATACTTGCATAATCTATGGGATTTGAACTCATGACATATCAGCTACAAGTATGATGGGTTAACCACATTCCCCAAAAGCCATAGTTGAGAATTACTTCCTAATTCTCCCTCTTAGGGTGTGGTTTAACGCTCAGCTTTGTGTCTACTCTTGATTCTAACACTTTTATCCCCTTCTAGAGATCATTGTCCTCAATGTTCAATCCTTGATCTCCCCTTGAATTGATGTCCAAACCCTTGCACAATCTCTTGAACCGTCTTGTTCTCAACCTCGGTATCTTGAATCCTTTGTCTCAACCTTGGCCTCTTGAATCTTTCCTTTCGACTTCTTGGCCACTTGTCCATAGGCTCATCATCGATTATCCTTGTTTGCAACCTTGGTTGCTTGAGCCCTTGTTCTCAACCTTAGTATCTTGAACCTGGCTCTCACCCATGCAAGGTATGTTGGATCATCAAACTAGTGGTTGCATTGAAATACTCTTTCAGAGAGACTTATAAGGGTACCTTTCATGAATATATCTCACCTCCAGATTGGGACATCCACTCTAATATTTGATTGACTCATTTGTGAAAGAGACATGCACACCTTTTATCAGCTTTTCACAAGCCTACTTTCTACACTCTCATACCAATTGTGCGATTTGAACTTCTGACCTACCAGCTAGGAGTATGAGCAATAACCACTTGCCCCAAAACTTGTGGTTCATGATTACTTCCTTATCCTCCCTTTTAGGATGTTGTTCAACCTCTCCTTCTTGTCATTTCTTGAGTCTAACATGCAAAAACATGTATATATCACACATATGCACATACAAACATACACATCACATAAACATGCATACAACGCGTATACATACACAAATACACATACCTAGACACATACACATCACACACATATACTTATGCATAGACACACATGCATAAAAAACACACATGCATACACACATATATGCGTAGTTTGACATACACACAAATGGATACATGCATAAATGCATATTGACATACACACACATGCATATCTACACAGTGCATACATACATTCATACAAATAAATCCATATATCCCATACACATGTGCATGCATACCAACCATCACATACATTTGGATACACACGTGTATACACACACATGCACATACATACATACATACACATCACATCCACATATGCATACATTCACCCATGTATACATTAACACATGCATACATGCATACATGTTGGAGGAGATGGTGGATAGTCACAAGAGATGAAGTGGTGTTTGTAGATCCTGCTTTACATCTGCCAAGAATGATTACTAGAGAGTGTAGTGGGCCTCTTTACCTAGCTAATGATCATATGTAGCTTGCAACACCATCCACTAATCAATGGATCAAAACAAATAGGTAGGAGTTGATCCAAGAACAAAAACTAGCTATTTTTGTTCTTACACCTGTTGAATATTTTGAGCAATTCTCTAAGCAAAGTAGCAGTTGGCTTATTTCCTTTTAAGAAACACTAATTCACTTAGTAAGCTACCAATCATGAGTGATTTCATAAAAATGATGGACTACACATAGAGAAAGATGTTTAGCAAATCACAGCACCATCCTGACATCTACGGGATGCAACATCAATAGGCAAGTGAGCAAAGATGTGTTAATATCTCACGATCCCAAGAAGCTATGCTAATAAAGTTTTGTAGACATGTATTAGAACATATGATGAATTTACCATGCTTTAAATCATGACAAAGGAACAACTATGCACTGAGAAAAAGCTCTGAGAAGATCATTGTTCTGATGGAGTTATAATAGAGAAGTGAAATGAGACTCTAATGATCATATATGTATTAATCATATACTAATACAATGTCATTGGCAATCATACTTTGCTGGACATGTGAGAGGTGAATGAGCTATGAGATATGCTCTCACTTCACAATGAGTCTCACTCAAAATGATCTCATGGGCTCAAGATACACGCGGGTCTTTTTGATCCTCTTCTAATTATAGTTTTCCAAAATGGGAACACGCGAGTCTCAACATTTGTAGACTCTCCTACCTACACAACCTCTCCGAAGAAATAAATAATAGCGGACAAATTTTCAAGCATATTATATTGCCTCGTGGGATCATTTATAGAATGCCCAATATTCAAAGGTTGTGCGCTTGAAGAAAGGGCAGGGCAAGCAGGCAGCAAGAACACCTGCAAAACGTGGCATTGGACTTGTCTTTTTGATCGTGCACTTTTTTTTTCTACCACTTCCGATGACAATGGGAGTTGGCATATGACCGTTTTCCCCCTTCTTTGAAATAATTGATGTATTTAGGTCTGCATAGTGTTTTTGCAGCATACATTGATTTCTTGCGAAAATAAGGTTTTCTTAAATGTTTCCCATCTCCCTAGATACTAAATGCTTCTCACTCATTGTTCTACGAAAGAACCAAGATTCTTACAATAAATCAATTAAAGTTAATGAGACAATCGGAATTCTTAAGGAAACCCTGAGTTTCTTAAATACACCCAAAGCCTCACTACAAGAGAATGAGGGAGTGCAGCGTTCGTCATCACACGATGATATTTTAAATCTCATGAAATCGCAATGTACAGGCCGCACGTTAATAATAATGTCAACGTCATGCACGCGTTAGATAGTGCCATTTTCCAAAATGGGAGCATGCGAATCTCAACATTTTGTAGAGGCGTGTTACATCGTGCCATTTTGTTTCCAAATGGGAACATGAGAATCTCAGCATTTGTAGACGCGTTCCCTTGCCATGTTACAACTCCTCTCCTACCTACACAACCTCTCGGAAGAAATAAATAATAGCGGACCACTTTTCCCGCATATTATATTCCATAGTCGGATCATTTGTAAAATGCCCAATATTCAAAGGTTGTGTGCTTGAAGAAAAAGCAGGACAAGATTTTGCGGATTGAGAAACAAAATTTTTCTGTCAAAGAGAGAATGATCGGGAATTAGGATTTCCTTGCAATGGCTTGACAGGTTGCTGAGGTTTCGCCCAGCTTCTATACACGACACCCTTTGGGTGTCGGGGCTCGGCTCTGTTATCTTCTTGTGCTCGGTTGATCGTCTCCCAGTGTGTCTCTGTGTATTGATGGTTCAACATTACTGCTTTCAAACTCGAATGCTATGGATTTCCATGAAGCTCTGCAAAAGGGATTCTCCCAATGTTGGCCCAATCCAACTCAACAAGGTAATACTCTGATCCCATTCTTTGAGAACATGTCAGGGCTGGTACATAATGGGAATAAGAACATGCAGATTGATAATGATTTCAACATCTCTAGGGTGTGGCCTAACTCCATATCTAAAGAACGGATTGTTAACGACGTTTTACCTGATAAAACTGTAGGTTATAATAGTAATCTCCCTCCATGGAGCCAAAGTGATTCCCCCTTAAGCTACACTATAGGTGGAACGAATGCTAGTGGAGGCCTCAACTATGCTCAGGCCGTCCAGAACCAGCATGAAATTCCATTCTCTACACACAACAACCACCTTTTTGGAACTAGATCAATAGAGGATGCTAAGGGAAAATAGAAGATGGACGATTGCATTGACAAGCAACACTAGTGCTGAAAACATTGGTGCTCATAAAATCACTATTGAGTGTGAAACTAAAGATGATGAGGACTGCACTTTGACCATTGATAAAAAATCTTTGAACAACTGGCATAATCACCTCTTTGATAAGGTTGTGATAGGGTTTTGTCATGGACCACATGCATCTTGGCCAAGAGGCTCTTAGGAATTGGATGAGAACAAATTGGGAATCTAGGGGACTTGTCGTAAAGCATGTCCAATATTTGCCAAATGACTTTTCCCCTTTTTTTTGACAATGCCAACAATGCTATGAATGTGATTGCTGAAGGCCACTAGTTAATTCAAAACACACCCATTTCTTTTTTTAAATGGTTTCCTAGTTTCAACCCTAGGGGACCTAAACCCACTAAGGTTCCAGTCTCGATCGAGTTCACAGACTTACCTGTTAAATACTATCTATGGATTCAAAAGCTTCCTAATATTATTTGCAAAGTGGTGGGTCAAAAAACAAGGAATGGATTTAACCCTAGGTGGGATCCTCAAATCCTAGTTGAAATTGATACTACTAAAAGTATTAAGTCTAAATTAGTTATCAAAGATTCTGATGGTTTGAAGCTCCATGTCCAAAAAGTCATTTACAAGAATTTATCTCCCAACAAAGCAAATATGCTTCGAACTATGAAAATGGAAAATCAATATCACGATCTTGGTTCAAAAGGCATACCAGAATAAAGGACTGTCCTAAGTTGGTTAAAAGTAGTACTGATAATCTTTCAAAACCTATGGACACTACTAAAGAACAGGGTAAAGAGACTCATAAGAATGAGGCCAACACTTCAGGTGGTCATCACAAAAAGCCAAATACCAAAGGTAAGAAAAAACAGAATGCTCAATGGTCTAATAAATTTGGTGCTCTCCTTGAGGTTGTGTAGAACCTCTTTCAAGATTTGGAAGACGACAATGGCAATGACAATGAATTACCAGAAAACCAAGTGAACAAGCAAAAGGAGGAAAGTCTTGAAACAAGAGGAATGGGTATAAGTCAATAGAAGAAAAAACAAATCACAAAAGAGGAACGCTGATAGCTCCTCTATCAAAGCTCATCTAAAGAAGACAACTCAGGTCAAGAGATCAAGTTACTTTTGAGAATCAAATAAACAAAATGCATATGGATAGTTTGAATAGGTCAGAGGCAAAGCTAGATTTTGCTAGATTGAACCCAATTTCCTAGAGATTCGGGATAAAAATAGGTCTAAAGACAAAAATAAAAGAAAAGATGTGGTGGATTTTTTGGCTCTGCTATTAATCTTGTGAAAAATATGAGCAAAATGAGGTACTGGTTTAAGGTTTTTGCTTCTGCTAACAGTACTCTTTTGAGTTTCCGCTACTGCATTCTTAGTGATCTCTCTTCTATAGTATGGATTTAATTTAAATCATCTCACTAAACATGAAGGGAATTACTGACCTATATCACACTAAACATGAAGGGAATTACTGATGGAAAAAGCCTATCATCGTGACATTATTTTCCTACAAGAGCTTAAAGTTGGAGTCTATGGCTTGTCTTCTAATTTCCAAATTGCATCTAGTAAACATAATTGGTACTACACCAACCACTCAAATGGCAAAGTTGGCTCGGCTATAGATATTAATTCTAATCTTCTTATCTTTTGGAAGAAGTAATCCAAAGTGATACCAGTTAATGGGTGGCAATTAGGTCCAAACACCCCATGAATTTTACTCTAGTGAGTCTTTATGCTTCTAATTGCCCTTTAGACACAACAGTTTGTTGGGAAGAGGTTTCTTGTCCCCATGAATTTTTCTCTAGTGAATCTTTATGCTTCTAATTTCCCTTTAGATAGAAGAGTTTGTTGGGATGTGATCCTTTATGGTGACTTCAACATGGTTTTGACTAGTGGTGACAAAACTGGTAATAAAGATAACATATTGCAAGGAAGGTATAAATGTAGCTGGTTTCATTTTACTAATTCTCTTAACCTAATGGACTCTTCTACCTCATCTGGGCATACTTGGAATAATAGAACTACTATTAACTTTTTATCTGCCAGGCTTGATAGAGTCTACTTGAATGTTTCTAAATTTCAAGAGTTGTGGCATTTTAATTTTGTGCTTGATGATTCCATTCAATTGTCTGACCATGTGCCTCTTGTGATTAAAATGTATAGTGACTTCCCTTTGCACAAGTCTGGCTAGCCTCACTTGGATGCTTCTCTTCTTAAGATCCCTTGTGTTAAAGAAGAGACCATAATTACCTTTAATGACCACTTTGTCTGCCATTCCTCTCCCTCTACTGCTTGGGAGAACGCTATCAAAGATATTCAAAAGTTATTTACTAGGTACAAGGCTAAGGCCAAAGAGATAAGGCTCAAAAGAAGGATGATGACTATGAAAGAGATAGATAAATTAAAGAGCTCCAAATTAGGAACCAATGAATTTAGTCAGAGGGTCCTTCACCTTCAGAATAGGTTAAGATTCGAAGAATACCTCTTAGCTAGTGGTGCCCTTGTCACGTCAAGAGAATTTTCGGTTTGTAAGGTGGACAAACCAAATAAGCATATTTTTGATCTGAGAAAGAAGAAAAAAGCTAGAGAATTTGTTCCTATATTGATAAGTAATTATGCTACCTCTACCTCAGACAACTTGCAAGAGGCTATCAACTTCTTTACGAATGTTTTCTCTGCGCCTGCCAAGAGAGGGGAGGAAATCCAAAGAGCTAGAGCCATGATTGCCATAAAGAGAAAGAAAATGATCTGTCAATCTATGGCCTTGTTAAAAGGACTTCGGTAAAGTCACTTTTAATCTCTTTCGAGTTCTTGGGGATGGTAGGGGTCTGGCAATGCAGAGGCCCTTTACTTAATTTTCCCAATTAACCAGTTAATCACACAGTAACTATACGTCAAGGCAATACTTTTGTTACACAGTTATAATCCTCCGTTTATGGTATCCTCACACAGTAGATTATCGTGCAATTGCTCAATCACACAATAGAACAGACTTATTGATGTTAAGACCGTATTACTGTGTTAATGGTAAATTACGACAATTCAATAAGAACAAACTTAACAGTATTCCAAATGTCTGTAAATTCTGCACCACAGTGTCTCCGTAAGACTGCAAATCGCCCAGACAGGCAGTCTGGCGATCCCCGTCTTCTCTCTCCTGGAGAACACCGTAATGTCTCTGCATTAATGAGTAAAAAGGCTACATCACTTCGCTACGCCCTTTCGGTGCATGCGGTATATGAAAAAATAAAATTACATTGTGCCCATCGAGCGGTCTAGCACTGGCATGCACGGTTGACTCAAACCCGCAAACAAAATAACCTTAAGGCTCATCTACAATGCCTTGGATATACATAGTTCGGGCTAATTTAAAGGTTCTAGTTATCTTTTGTTTTAAGGAATCGAGCATAAGCTTTAAAGTCTCTAGCTCCACCAATTGTGCATTAGTTCGTATTGAACTCGCCGCAATAACCTTACTCATCAAAAGATCTGTCTGTGTGTGCAAAAATTCTTCTTGTAAGTAAAATTCATTAGCTAATGCAGCATCTCTCTGCTGCTTCGTATCCGCAATCTGAGCATCAATCTGCGATAATCTTTCTGCTTGAAATCCAAACTGCTTTTCTCTGCGTTCCAGCTCCTGAGCTTGATATTGGATGGTCTTATAATATGCATCTCTTTCTTTCATGATTCGTGCTAATTCTTTCTTAAGTTGAATTGTCAGACTCGTCTGTGCTTTTAAGTCACAATTGGCCTGAAAAAGATCGACAGAGGTGGTCTGTAATTCTGCAATAGTTTGCTTAGCCAAATCAGCCATTTCTTGTCCTTTTTGCACTACCTCATCAAGTTCGGTGCGAGTTTCTGTTAGCAAATTGTCGAGAGCAACTCAAGCTTCTTCCTTATCTTGTACCAATTGATTTAACTGCTTGATTTCTTCATCAGGAGTAGTTAAAAGAACATCCTTGGCTTTTAACTCAGCCAATGCTGCATCTCGTTGAGCAATCAGTAATTCATGTTCTTCTAATTGTGCTTGGTACTGCTGCAACTGAACTTGCAGAGCATGATTCTCTGCTTTGACTGCATGCGCTTCTTCTTGTAAAGGAGCAATATCTGCTTCTAATAAATCCACTTTAGCTTGCAATTCTTGCCAAATATTCTCTATTTTCATCTTCATCTCATGGGGTAATTGCTGTGAGAATTGAATCAGAAGACGACCCATAGATTCTAACTCGCTGAAAAGAATTGGTGAAGCCGGAAGAGCAGGAAGTGGCTGGGATGAAGAGGGTGATAATAGGTGAGGGGAGGGTGGTGGAGAGTAATCAGGAGAAGATGATGGAGCAGTAGGAACTTCAGTCACAGCAGGCTCAACGGGGCTCATTGGAGGAGGAAGGGGGATAAGAGGGTTTGGAACCAGCACAATTCTGGTTATATGCTGATTTGTCACCTCCGCTTTCTTGAGCACGACCTCCACATTGGCAATTACTTCGGTGAGGATTTCGGTTACAATCGCCTTCATAGCTTCCTCATCTTGCTGATGAGAGTCCTCCCGAGAAGAAACTTCTTCAGAGTCTTCTATGTGGGCACCTTGTTCTTGCTGCTTAATTGGAGAAGAAGTAACAGAAGAATCGACATGAATGGATGTAGTAGTGTCGTGGAAGACTTCATCTTCATGGCCAACAATTGATCCTTGCACCTGACTGCCAGAGGGGCTTACACATCTTCGTTTTCGACGAAAAAGTTGCAACAGGTCTGCATCATCATCTTCCTCATCCTCGAGCATTTGAGTAGATTCTTCGTGCAACATGAAGGGAGCGGTTAGAGGGGGTTGCGCGGCTTGGATTGCTGGAAAGAGAAAAGTGAGGATATGGGGTAGACGAGAACGTGGAAGGTCACCCTTAATGACTTGTTTGATAACCGCGACACATTCACGGTGAATGCATCGGAAGTAAAATGATGTGAAATTGACAGTTTCAAGGGACGCAATGTCTATCATCGAATAGAAGGGGCGAGAGATATCATAGGTGCATTTTTGTAAGTTCAAAATAGCGACTAAAAATTGCAGAGTTGTACGCTCTGGTTCAGGTCTACACAAAATGGGATACTCATTAGATGAGTGCCGGGGAAACAACTCTTTGATGGTGGCTACGGGAAGAAGTGGACCATTCTCCAATCCTTCCCGAGGAAGTCGGAAGACATCAGCAAACGAAGCTAAAGTAATAACAACTCGTGATGGTAAACAGGCTATGGGCCAACACTGCTCTGTAGTAGGTGTAGAGATGATGGCAAAAATGATCTGCGCATAGAATCGTTGACACTCCACTGAATACCAAGGCAATTCATTGAAGGCCAGAAGACCACGAGTGTGCAAATACTCACTCACTTCAGGAGTGAGACCTGTACGGAAGGTGGCGACATTCACGAGAGCTTCCATGGCGCGCACGAGTAATCACAAGAACACAAAAAAGAAATAACACACAAGCCCACAAACACAATAGCGATTAATAGTAAAAGAAACAAGATTAAGTAGACACACAGGCAACATTACGCGGTCGAGAACCCTAATCATCATGCGGTATTGGAAAGATATCCGCCATAATTATGGCATGCATGCAAGAGCAAAAACAGTAACAGAGGGTGGCGATTACTCATATTTAGATATCAAAATGAGGAGATTACGGTCTATGGTCAACCGAAATACGGGGATAAAAAGAAAATAAGTGACACGCGAAAAAGATGAGGTACACATCATCGGTTATCGGCCGATTGTTGATAGGGGTGAAGCTTAGATCCATTAATCACCTTTGGAAGGGGAACTCCGATTAAGGTGGCCAACCGAAAAGTAGCGGGTCCCACCTGTTCAATAATTCGTTATGGACCAAACCACCGTAACTTAAATTTTCCGACCAATCTGTTTGCTTTGGCATTATAGAATAAGACGAGTTGGTCAATCTTAAAGAGAGGTGTTTTGAGAAAGCGATCATGAGTACGGGCTTGACGAAGCTGAACTTCTTGAAGGGTCATGAAAGTTTCCTAGCGTTGTTCATCCAATGATCTGAGCCTATCCAACCGAAAGGGCAAAGATTCTTCCGACAAGAATTTCTGAGCTAAGGCAACTCGTAGGCTCGGCACTACTACTTCCATCAGCGCAATAGCTTCCAATCCATAAGCAAGCTTGAATGGGGTCATACCAGTAGCTACCTTGTACGTAGTCTGGTAAGCCCACAAAACTGCAGCTAGTATTTGGTCCCAACATTCCGTACATTCCAAAAGCAATTTGCGGAGCATATTCAACAAAGTCTTATTGGTACTCTCAACCAAACCATTAGCACGTGGATAGTACGGTGAGCTGAATTTATGCATAACTTGAAAAGTCTGAGTTAGTACTTGGATTAAGTTGTTTGCAAAATGCGTTCCTTGGTCCATCACGAGCTCTAGAGGTAATCCATAACGCGGAAAGACATCCTTCATTAAACACTTCGCTACCAAAACAGCTGTGGCAGACCGTAAAGCCCAAGCTTCTGCCCACCTAGTGGCATAATCTGTACAAGTCAATATATATCGATTGTTGGTGAGGGTCGCTGGTGGTGTTATTTGGCCAATAAAATCGAGACCCCACTTCTGAAAGGGTTCCAAAGGTAAAACAGGTTGAAGAGGAAAGAAGTTGCTGCAAAAGTTGTCCCAACCGTTGACACTCATCATACTACTGCACAAAGTGCACCACATCTCTATACATTGTAGGCCACCATAGCCCACTTTGCAAAATTTTTCGGTGAGTAAGATCAGCTGCAAAGTGTCCTCCAGAGGGTACTGAATGAGCCATAGCCATAACCGATTCTGCTTCATGTGGAGTGATACATCGAAGTAAAACACGAGTATGATCCATGTAATACAGTTGACCAACAATCAACCGGAATGGTCGACTGTAGACTGCAATTTTCCGTCGCATAGCAGGGGGAGTGCGAGGAGGGAGACACCCGTCAGTGAGGAAAGTTAGTAACGTATCGTAGTATGTAGGAGCAAGCAAGACGTTTTGCAGATTCTTCAGTAGTTGGCTCGGTAATGTAAATTGTGTGTGTAGTGTCATCAATCGAGATAGAAAATCCACCAAGGCATGTGGTGTGTCGGGTCGATGAAAAACTTCATAATCGAACTCCTGTAATAGAAAATTCAGCGAGCCAATCTACCACCTAAATGCTGTTGCCGAAGTAAGTACACCAGTGCAGCATGATCCACATGGAAAGTAAATTTACGGCCCAACAAATAAAGTCAGAACTTCTTAACAGAATACACCAATCCGAGACACTCTCTTTCGGTCACCCTGTAGTTTCTTTCGACAAGGGCTAATTGGCGACTCGCATAATAGACAGGCCGAAACCATTTGTCAGTTTGTTGCATTAGGACACTACCAATCACAATATCTGACGTGTCCACGAAGACATGGAACGGTCGTTCCCAATCAGGTGGTTGCAAAATTGGGGTCTGCGTCAATAAAACCTTTAAACGATCAAATGCATTTTGGCACTCCTGTGTCCAATCATACTGTCACGGTGCACGGGTCATAAGCCTGTTAAGTGGTGTTGCTAAGTGAGCTAACCACGGTAAGTGACTGCCATGCCACCGGATTTGACCAAGAAAGCGCATAACTTCTTTTGGTGTCGTTGGGACTGGTGCCTCTAACATAGCTGCTACTTTATCCAGATCGACCTATATTCCTTGTTTAGAGATAATATGGCCGAGCAGTTTACCACAGGAGACTCTTCTGGTACATAAAATTGTCGAGGTTTTACCAAATCATCAACTGGCTGCAATAGTTGATGTAAGGTTGCTTCATCCATAGCTACGATATCATCTGCTTCCACATCTCTGGTCACTAGTACGACCGTACAAGCTGTCGGACTCCACTTGTCTGCTACCAACTGGAGATCGAGAGTACCTAATGAGATCAGATCCTTATTCGTCTTCGGGAATGCCTCTTCCTCATCATCAGATAATCCATCCAACATATGAACCGGCTCCGCTACATATGGTCGTGCATGAAGATCACAGGGTTGCATAGCATCCAATTTAACTACATATTTCCAGTGATGGTCTTTCAAAATTAACTCTTGGGCTGACCAATCCTGTACAACTTTGGCTTTCATAAGCCATGGGCGACCGAAAAGTAAGTTGTAGTCGAGGCTAGATTCTGGTAATTCTAGGACTACAAAAGTCATTTTAAATGTGGTGCCTTGCAAGGTAATCGGAATATTACATACTAATCCCACCAGATGGACTTAGGATTGGTCTACCATTTGTACAAAAAATTGTACGGGTTCAATTTGGGTCCAACCCAATTTCTTGCAGAGCGCTGCTGTTGCAATATTCACACTAGACCCACCATCAATTAACACTTGGGTAATCTTCTGGTTTTTATGCCAGACCGTGATCAATGGGATTGAATGATCCACCGTAGAATCAATTTCCAGTTGTATGGTGGCAGTCGCCAGAGTATATGAAGACCCGGGGTTGTGCTGCTTCCTTGGAAAATCTACAGATGTGGCCAACCTTTCTGCAAAAATGACATCGAGGGGGTGGAAGAGAAGTACCTTCCGCTGATGTACCCGCCTGCCATCGATTTGAATTGAAATTGGTGTTCCGCTGACCCCGGTAATTCCTATATCCTTTCGACTGATTGCTTCGCATCTGTGGCGGCACATAATGGGTTGCTGGCTGACCTGGTTCTTGTATGATGGCGTTTATAGTTGCTCTACCCTGCACCTTGGCATTATACACGTAGGTTTCCGTTGAGTGTCCTGTTGTGTTGCAGATGTTAAGGGCACATGTAGCACTGGTGTGCCCTGAATTTTTGCACTTGGTACAATACATCTGTTTGACCAGATCATCCTCTACGTTCTTACTGGCTTTTAGCCATTCGAAGTCCTCTGTAAATCCTCCAACTTTATGCTCTAGTTGCAGGGCCATCGCAATTACTGCGTCCAATGTCATTCCGCCCACACAGCAAATGATCATGATTTGTCTCAACTGTGGATTCAGTCCCTTAATGAACCATTGGGTTATAACATCGTCTGGTAGATTAGCATGTGCCGGAGGCAACTGCCTTAAGTGAGTTCAAAACAATGTTGCGTATTCCTCAATAGTCTGATGCGGCTTCTACCGATTGTTCTGCAAATAGTTGAAGATTTCGGCAGGATTTTTCTTCAATCGGAACCTCTCTAGGAATGCCTTTTTACCTCATCATAATTACCAAAATGATTAATATCATACTGTGTTAGCCACCTTGCTGCTTCATTGACCAATGTGGCCTAAAACACAATGGCCTTGTACGCCGGGTCGGGTGGGTGGTTTAATACTGCATAACTGATCTCAAAGGTGCGCACATGTGCATCAGGGTCGTCACCGGGAAATCCACTGAACTTGGTGTAAGTCACTCCTGTTGGGACCGGTCGAACTGGTATAATTGGTTGTGGCTGCTGCTGTTGTTGCTACAGAAACTGCGGTTGCGGTTGTGGGGGTGTCTGCTGCTGAGACTCTGAACCACTCATAGTGCTTTTGTAAGTAGTGTTGTTGTTATCTGTCTGTTGAGGAGGTGTCTCTTGTCCTTCAGAATCTCTATTGTCAGACTGCTCACCTTCCAGCTCGAAAATGGCGTTGAATCTCTTACTTATCTCCAAATCAAATAGCCTGTCCCCAACTTTGGTATCAAAATTAGGTAAGCTTGCCACAAAGAGTGGTGAACGTAAAACAGATCCACCAAGTAGTTCCGCACTATCACCAAAAAATTTTAAAGTTCCACCAAATGGTACCGAACTTCCATCGGGGCTTATCGCACTTTCACTGCACCAGGTTATCTTTTCACCGGAGGTAGTCTCGCTTGATAACACAAATTTATCACCAAAAATGGTCCAATTCTGACCAGATAGCATCCGGCTAATTGCACATTGTGTCTCTGTACACCCAAAAGTCATTGGACCTTCTTCAAAAAGTACCCGAATCACACTGGAATCCACCAGAATCTCATCATGTGTCACCGAACTAGTACCCGAATCACTGCTAACTGGCTCCGATCCTTCTACCACTCGGCTTAAATGACCTGTACTTCTACCACCTGGGGGTGTCCCTAATAGATTTGGAACTGCCCAGGGATGCTGGTCTCTCCTATACTTTGGATATGACTCGCCGGACCGAGTAACGGACATATATCACTTTTGCACTACTTGCCTTGCATACTGTTCTACCTTTATTGATTATTCTCAATCTATTGCCATCTTCCCACAGACGGCGCCAATGTTAAAAGGACTTCGATAAAGTCACTTTTAATCTCTTCGGGTTCTTGGGGATGGTAGGGGTTTGGCAATGCAGAGGCCCAAGTTTACTTAGTTTTCCCAATTAACCAGTTAATCACACAGTAACTATACGTCAAGGCAATACTTCTGTTACGCAGTTATAATCCTCCCTTACAGTATCCTCACACAGTAGATTATCGTGCAATTGTTCAATCACACAATAGAACAGACTTATTGATGTTAAGACAGTATTGCTGTGTTAATGGTAAATTATGACAATTCAATAAGAACAAACTTAACAGTATTCCAAATGTCTGTAAATTCTGCACCATAGTGTCTCTGTAAGATCGCAAATCCCTTAGACAGGCAGTCTGGCGATCCCCGTCTTCTCTCTCCTGGAGAACACCATAATGTCTCTTCATTAATGAGTAAAATGTTACATCGCTTTGCTACGCCCTTTCGATGCGTGCGGTATATGAAAAAATAAAATTACATTGTGCCACTCGGGCGGCCTAACAGCCTGAATCTTGGACCTACCCCTATTTGTCGACGAGGTCAGAGAAACCATTGGTAAATTGAAGCCCTACAAGTCACCTGCGTATGATGGTATACCTAATAAGTTTTTTTCAAGAAGTGGTTGACTTTCTGGTGCCCATCAATCTCTTGATCTGGCAAGAAGCCGCAAGGAGATGTTCCCTTTCGTTCTTCATCATCTCTAGAGTTAGTAAGTTGATTCATACGAAAGGACCCAAGGAAGACTTGAATAACTGGAGACCTATCTCTTGTCTGACTTGTCTATACAAAATTTATGCCTCTACTCTTGCTCGCAGACTTAGCCCCATTATGAATGAAATCATTATCCCCGAGAAAAAAGGGTTCATAAAAGGTAGACATATCCTTGATGCTATCATTTCCATTTTGGAAGGGTGGGACTTTTCCAAAGAGACCGATTTTGACACGTTTCTCTTTAAGATTGATTTTGACAAAGCTTATGATAGGATAGAGTGGGACTTCATTCTTCAATCCCTTCATGATGTGGGGCTGGGTAAGAAGTTTATTAGGTATACTAGCACGCTGTTTGGGAATGCTAACTCTAGGATTGCCATCAATGGTCAAATTTCTAACCCCTTCAGACTTCACAGATCTATTAGACAAGGGTTTCCTCTTGCCTGTCTCCTTTTTGCCATTTGTAGTGATGCTCTAGGCTGGCTGATTAGGGACTGCATGACCCAAGGTTACATTAGAGGCATTCAAATTCCCAATTCTAATTCTCAACTTGGACTTCATATGTTTGTTGATGACACTAACATGATTAGTCTAGTTGATGATTTTCCTACTGATGTTTTCCTTTCTTTTTTAAAGGCCTTTTGTTTTGTTAGTGGTTCCATTGTTAATCACAGAAAAGCTGGTTCCATTGTTTTGCTAGTGGTTCCTTTTGTTTTGCTATGGGTTCCATTGTTCCCTTTGTTTCTTCATCAATTCTAGAATTATTAAGTTGATTCATAAGAAAGGACCCAAGGATGACCTGAATAACTGGAGTCCTATCTCTTGTCTGACTTCTCTCTACAGAAATTATGCCTCTACTCTTGCTCGCAAACTTAGCCCCATTATGAATGATATCATTCTCCCCGAGAAAAAAGGGTTCATAAAAGCTAGACATATCCTTGATGCTACCATTTCCATCTGGGAAGGGTGGGACTTTTCCAAAGAGACCGATGTTGACATGTTCTTCTTTAAAATTGATTTCGACAAAGCTTATGATAGGATAGAGTGGGACTTCATTCTTCAATCCCTTCATGATGTGGGTCTGGGTAAGAAGTTTACCAGGTATGCTAGTACGCTCTTTGGGAATGTTAACTCTAGGATCGCCATCAATGGTCAAATTTTTGATCCCTTTAGACTTCAGAGATCTATTAGACAAGGGTGTCCTCTTGCCTGTCTCCTTTTTTTCATTTGTAGTGATGCTCTAGGCTGGCTGGTTAGGGACAGCATGACCCAAGGTTACATGAGAGGCATTCAAATTCCCAATTCTAATTCTCAGCTTGGCATATGTTTGTTGATGAAACTAACATGATTACTCTAGTTGATGATTTGCTTGTTGAGGTTTCCTTTCTTTTTTAAAGACCTTTTGTTTTGCTAGTGGCTCCATTGTTAATCCCAAAAAAGCTGGTTTTTTGTTTCATCTAATAAAGTTGTGTGTGCCTCGGTTAAAGATTGTGAATGTTTCATTATTGAAGAAGGTGAAGTTTTTCATCTTTTGGGCATTCCAATGGGCCTTGCTATTACTTTTGAGTAGAGATGGTCTTAGGTGTTTAACAAATCAGAGATAAAGTTTTCAAATAGATGTCATTTCAATAGAATATTGTGCATAGAGTGTTTGTTCTAAAGCATTATATTCTTCCCACTCTCACATATTTTCTTGCTTGTTGGCAGCCAAGTAAAAAGTATCTATCCCATGTCATCACCTTGTCTAGAAGATTCCTATCGGGAGGATCAAACGAGAACAACAAAATTCCCAAAGTCTCTTGGAATATCTATTGTATGAAGAAGGAAGAAGGTGGGCTTGGTATCATATGTCCCACTAGAATCGCTACTCAACTGGCTACCAAATGGACTATGAGAGCGGCTACTAGTAAGGATTTTTGGGCTTGTTTGATGAAAAGAAAAAGTCATAAATTTAATATTGCTAATTATAAAAGGTCACATAAGTTTGACCTTAAGGATGCCATCTGCTCCCCCTATCGATTTTCCCCTATTGGTAGTAGGTTGATGTGTGCTTTTTGGAAGTCCTAGGTGACAGTTAAGAGTACAGGATTCCTATTTCTTTTGCCACTAACTTTTCTTTTTAGATCAAACAATCTACCTTGATTGGCTAGAAGGAGGTCCCACTAGACTATCAGCTCTCAATCAAAATCAACAAATGTAGAAAAATTGGATTTTCCAAATGGCATCATTTCTATAAAGGAAATCAAGTAATTATTGAACATTCTATTATGAATATTGATGGACTTTCCCTAGCATGTAAATAGATCTTTAAGGAGAAAAGGAAGGACTTGCTAGAAGATTGAGGAATGCTCATTTGCTAGATTTGTAGATCTTTTAACTGTTGCATCTGATATGTAGAGGCACTTTAAGAAGACATACATTCGCATCTCGAGGATTACACCAAAACTTAACATCATGTGGAAGGTTAACTGGTCTCCAAAATAGTGGGAATTCAAATTCCATTGCATTTGGGCTTTTCCACCATCTTCTAAACAATCTTGTCTACAATGGCTTATTATACAAAAGGGGATCTAGACACGTGACAAAGATAGAAAGGTTAATATTAGCAATGTTAGCTTCTATCACTGTGGACATCTTGAAGATTTGGCTCATGTGTTTATTAACTATCAACATGCTCAGAAGTTCTAGGCTCACATCAACTCTTTCTATGTGATCAATAGTCTTCTTGTGCTCGGTTACAGAGAAATCCTTCTTGGAGTCTATAATAAATTGGATGTATTGTTTTGGCATCTGATAAAAAACAACATCTTATGGCATATTTGAAAGTGTAGGAACCACCATATTTTTTCTGCCATTCCCAAGGACTTCTTTTGCGCATGTAATACTAGGATTAGGAAAATTATGTACCTTTGTAATTTTTTAGTTTTTGATGTTGTTGCTCATGATTCTAGTACTCATGATACAATGAGTAAGAATCACTATAAAAAATGGAAACAGTTATTGCTTAATTTGTACTTTAGGAAAAGGAGCCTCATGTGCTCATACATTGCCACAGTGATGTAAAACCCCTTTCATTTTTGGGTTATGATATTTTTTTGTAACCTAGATGTATTTTTGCTTTTGTTAATATTTACCCTTCTAGTTCTGTAAAAAAAAAAACAAGAAAAGCAGGACAAGCAGGCAACAACCACACATGCAAAACGTGGCATTGGATTTATCTTATTGATCGAGCACTTCTTTTGTACCACTCTCCTACCACTTCCGATGACAATGGAGTTGGAAAATGGCCGTTTTCCCCTTCTTGTTGAAATTATTGATACCCTTAGTTCTGCATAGGGTTGTGTTGTTGCATTATACTTTCATTTCTTAGCACAATAAGGTTTTCTTAAATGTGTCTCATCTCCCTAGATACTATTGTTGGAGATAGACGTGTGTGGAAGCTCGCGAACAACACAAGGAAGGAGAAGAAGCTTGGAGCACAACACACAATACTGAATGTATTACTAGAGAATGTACAAAGATAAATAGCCCATTAGGGCAGTAGGCGTATATACAATCCGGGGGAAAAAAATCTCCTATAGAGCGAAAAAAGTGCCCCGGCGTTCCTAGAGTATTCACACACATCACTACCTAAATATATCAACAAATCGCCCCTGGGAGTGATGCGGTGAACAAGTAGCTGGCACTCATGTATAAGGAACTGCCAAGCTATGTGGAAATCACTCCACAAAAGGAAGTAAGCCCAAAGCTTTGCTGAAAGCTTCAAACTTCTCATTGGGTAGAGTGTTCGTGAAAAGGTCTACAATGTTCTCCTGCGTGGGCACATATGCCAAGCTGATCTCCCTAGCAGAGAACCTCTCCCTGACATAGTGATAATGCACCTCAATGTGCTTAGTGCGAGCATGGAACATAGGGTCCCTCGCAACTTCCAATGCGCTCTGACTGTCTGTGAAGATGGTGGCGGCATAATTCTGACCAACACCCAAATCAGCCATAAGGCGTCTGAGCCACACACACTCAACAGTAGCTGTGAACGCTACCCTATACTCAGGTTCACAACTGGAAGTGGCCATAGTAGGCTACTTCTTGCTCAAACAAGATATACATGAGCTACCAAGCATGACGCAAAAGCCACTAGTGGACACACGAGTGTCATAGCAATAGCCCAATCAGAGTCAGAAAAAGCATGCAAATCTGGCAGTAGTGATCCCCCCTTTGGATAAAACAAACCAAGTAGCCAAGTACCACTCAAGTAATGAAAGATGCGCTTAACTGCCTGCTTATGCTTGACTCCTGGGCAATGCATAAACCTGCTCATCTGTGAGACATCAAACTGAATATCTGGCCGAGTAATGCATAAGTAAATCAAGCATCCAACAGCCTACTAATAGAGAACAGCATCAAATGCATCTCCAGCATCATGAAGACTCAAACGTAAACCTGTCTCCATAGGAGTGGCAATAGGCTTACAGTCTTCAAGGCCAAAACGTGGCAACAATGTGTCAATATATTTCCTTTGACACAAAGCCATTTCACCATCAACTTGCATAAACTGAATGCCTAAATAGTGATGCAAATGCCCCAATCAGATATCTCAAATGAGTCATGCAAATGAGCTTTAAAATCAGCAATATGCCTCCCATGAGGACCAGTGGGAAGCATGTCATCAACATAAACCACAATGATCGGAAGTACATCATTAACACGCTTAACATACAAGGTGCTTTCAGTTGGCATGTTCTCAAAACCATGTGCAATCAGATAGGCATGTATCTTCTCATACCAAGCACGTGGTGCTTGCTTTAAACCATATAATGCCTTCTTTAACCTGCACACCTAGTTTTCATGCCCTTTTTGCACAAAGCCACATGGTAGAAAAACATACACTTCTTCATGCAAGTCACCATTCAGAAATGCATTTTTAATATCCAAC
Organism: Ceratopteris richardii; assembly: GCA_020310875.1. Lineage (NCBI taxonomy): Eukaryota > Viridiplantae > Streptophyta > Polypodiopsida > Polypodiales > Pteridaceae > Ceratopteris > Ceratopteris richardii. Next base: position 143,993,652 of record CM035416.1, read on the forward strand.
TGATGTGCATTCCAACCATGATGGGTTGTAAGTGCACAAATGCGGCGAACACTAGTCATACGACATGTAGGTGCAAAGGTCTCATCAAAATCAATGCCTCTTTCCTGCGCATAACCCTTTGCAACAAGCCTAGCCTTATACTTGTCAATTGTACCATCAAGTTTACGCTTCAGCTTGTGTACCCACTTAGTGCCAATGGCCTTCTTGCCAGGAGGCAAATCACATAAAGACCAAGTACCATTCTTCATTATTGCATCATATTCAGATTGCATAGCAGCTATCCAATTTTTTGAATTTTGTGCTTCATCAATTGAAACAGGCTCATTCTCATCACAGAGACTAGATGTAGCCATAACATAGCAATCTCATGCAAAAGAGGCACTTTGAGAGCCTAAACGAGTACGATATAACAAAGATGCATCTAATTTGTTGTCACGCAAAGTTTGCACCAGCCATTTTGGCATAGTTTTTGCCTGCTCAATATCAGCTCTCTCATCAACTAGTGCATCATGAAAATCTGCATTAAAAATGGAATGATCTGCATCATCACATGAAACCTGCAAAGGCTCAGAAGTTGCCTCATTAGGACCAGCACTAGACTGTCCACCTGTAAAAAGAGGCAACAAAGTATCATACATGTCTTTGGAGCTAACAAATTTTTCCTTAGTACATGAAAGCAATGGATGAATAGCATCTTCCACAAAAACAACATCATGGCTAGCCAAAATGCATTTAGTCTGTGGATGATTCAGACGATAGCCTTTACTTTCAGAACTGTACCCAACAAAAATACATTTTACTACTTTATCATCAGATTTTCTGCGATGTTGTTCAAGCACTAATGCATACGCCAAACAACCAAAAACATGCAGATGAGCAACAGATGGCTTGCGATCATGCCAAGCCTCATATGGAGTGATAGACAACAACGCTTTGGTTGGACACCTGTTAAGTACATATGCTGCACACATGACAACTTCAAGCCAGAAACTATGTGGTAAAGCTTGACTCTTGACCATACACCTCGCCATCTCCATGAGTGACCTGTTCTTTCGTTTAGCAACTCCATTCTGTTGAGGTGTATACGAAACTTTACACTGGCTTTTTATACCACGTTCAGCCAAAAATGCATTAAAATCAGAAGACATATACCCCCCCCCTCCCCCCCCGATCAAAACGGAGGTTGCCCATTCTACATGCTGACAGATTTTCAACCAAAACCAAAAACTTTTTGAGGCACATGAACACTTCGGACTTTGCCTTCAATGGATATACCCATGCATGCCTGGAAAAATCATCGATGAAAGTCACGAAGTAAAGATAATTCCCAAAAGAAGGTGTCTGCATAGGACCACAGACATCACTATGTACAAGCTGCAATTTCTAAGTAGCCCGAACTGAAACATCTTTTGGGAAGGATGAATGCTGCATTTTGCCCAAGATATAGCCTTCACAAACATGTTTTTGAGGTGCCTCAAGTTTGGGCAAAGAGTTCACCATTTCAGATTTCTGGAAGCGTAGCAAACTAGCAAAATTTAGAGGACCAAAGCGTGCATGCCAAAGCTTTGCATCTGACATAGCCTGAGAATCATTTACTGCACATGGCAAATCATTTAGAGATCTTTCATAGTCAATGAGCTTATATAGACCATGACATAAAATGCCAGAAGCAATAATCACATCGCCATTTGACAGATCATGAATTGTACACCTGTCATCAACAAATTTCACAACCAAGCCAATCTTGGCTAATGTAGAAACTAATAATAGGTTCTTCTTGATCCCTAGCACAAATAAAGCATCTGACAAAGTGAAAGAACTACCATCAGTAGTAGTGAAAATGATCTTACCAACTCCCATAATAGGATAAGAGGAGTTGTTGGCACATGTAACAGTATTCCCTATAGGGGCAAGCTGGAGTGAAGAGAAGAAATTGCGCTTCGAGGTAATATGTTTAGTCACCCCACTATCAAAATACCAAACATCTAAGTCTACTGTAGACATGCACAGCTCATGAGAAGATGGGTCAAAACTGCAGAGAGTAGTAAATGCCCATTCTTCTTCCTGCACAAGATTAGCAGACTCTGTTTTTGGTGTAGAGGCCTTTGCAACAACCATTCCAGCCTCTTTCTTCTTTGCCTCTTTAGCAGCCAGTTTTGGACAGTTCTTTATGATATGATCATTCCCTTTATAGTACTTACAAAACAATTTCTGCTTTTCTGATTTCTTCTCATCTTTACCTTCCTTCTTTAAATATGCAGAATTAGCAGATTTTTGCTTAGTAGTTGAAGAGATCCATTTTCCTTTGCCCTTCTGACTAGCCAGGAAAGCTTGATCTGCAACTCGCATAATGGACCTGTTCTGACTCGACGGATCTTCTTGCAACAGAATAGAGACTAACTCCTCAAATGATAAGGCATTCGGATTGCCTTCATCATCAACCAAAGAGTAGAAGAAAAACTCTGATATGAATCGGGAACAAGTGAGCTATCTGGTATAACCTCATCAGCAGAAATCAATTGTTCCTTCAAATCTTTAATCTTCGTTAGGAAAATGTCCATAGAATCACCTTCATTCATGTGCTCACTCTCCAACTGTCTTCGGAGGTAAGCAACACGGGCCTCATTCCTAGCTTGGTACAATGTGGTAAGCGTATCCAAGCATCCTTAGCTATTCTGCAAGAGCGAATGTGAGGAATAATGGCACGTTTGATAGACAAAGTTATCAATGCATGTACGTGGGCATCTCTGCCATTCCACCAAATCTACTCTACAATAGGTGCAGCAGAAATTGTAGCACGAACAAGAATATGGAGCATATCATCATCTTCGATACCTTCTGCATCAGCTTTAGTACCTCCAATTGTAACATTTGCAGGTGTGGTAGGACATTTTTCAACACCCTGCACAATGTTGCACAGTTCTTTTGCAACTAATACATGTCGCATCATATAAGCCCACAATGGGTAGTTGGTACCATCCAACTTATCCTCAACAACCAACATACGGAATACATCACTGCTTTCAGCCATGGCCGATGATTAAAATACCTTGATGCAGAAAATTGAGTGTATCTCAAAACTTTCAAGAGAACTGCCTAGACGAATTCTGCTAGACCTCTAGCAGACTTCGAGATGCTTATATTGGCGAATAGAAACTCATACATACCTTTGGCACAAAAAGATGAAATAGCCTACACAAGCGCTGCGATAGTGCGTTCGTAGGCCGAAACGAGCTCAGATCGCGATTTTGGCACCACAGAGCGAAGATGTTTTGATCTCGGAAACACGCTCACTATGCTCACCAAAATTTGTGTGATTTTGAGACTGCAAACTGAGGAGTGTCGATAGCACCCTAGATGAAGCGACGATGTGCTCTGATACCAATTGTTGGAGATAGACGTTCGCGGAAGCACGTGAACAACACAAGGAAGGAGAAGAAGCTTGGGGCACAACACACAATACTGAATGTATTACTAGACAATGTACAAAGATAAATAGCCCATTAGGGCAATAGGTGTATATACAAGTCGGGGAAAAAAAACCTCCTAAAGAGTGAAAAAAGTGCCCCGGCAGTCCTAGAGTGTTCACACACATCACTACCTAAATATATCAACAACTAAATACTTCTCCTTATTCTTATATCAAAATGATAAAAACCAAGATTCTTACAATACATCAACCAAAGTTAATGAAACAATTCGAATTCTTAAGGAAACCCTCATTTTCGTAAATATGGTGAAACGCTCACGACAAGAGGATGGAGGGGAGTGCAGCATTCGTTCAAAAAAAAAGAACGTCTCACTAATGCAATGCTTGCTATAGAGACCATCACATGAAAGGCACTTACAGAAACAAACAATAGACATGACATACATGTTTTCTAGCAGAACTGTTTTTGCAACACTAGTGAACTACATGTAATGAAAAAGGGTTGCATAAGGGATGCTAGAGCAACATAAAAGAAAATGAATTCTCCCGACACCATGGTCTTGAGGGCATATTGGATCCAACAATTCACACACAAGAAACACATATAGACAAAGACAAAGCACACATAAATACATACATACATATAGATCACACACATGAAAAACATAGATCACACACATGAAAAACATGTATACATACACACATGCATAGGCACGTACATGCATGCATACACATACACGTGCATGTATACATATAGATGTGCATATACACATGCATACACACATACATGAAAACCCATACACACATCAGACACATGCATACATACATACACACATGCATACACACATGCATGCATACATACATACATACATGCATGCATATATGCACGTGTTTATATCACACACTAGCACATACATACACATCACACACATGTACATATCACACACACAAATACATACATACATACATACATACATATATACATTCATACATACATACACATTACACACACATGCATACAAACATGAAAAAACACAAATTTATGCACATATATACATATACACACATGCAAAGAGATACATGCATACATACACACATGAGTATATTCATGCATATAGAGAGGTGCATATCCATACATATACATCAGACACACATACGTACACACATGCATGCATACACACACACATGTAAATGGGTCCATATATGCACCTATAAATAATAAAAAACACACACACACAGATACATACATACAAATCACATACACCCATGCATATGTACCCACATGCATACATGCATGAATATAGACACACATATCTATAGACATATATATGTTGAAATTCAAGCTCCAACCTTAGGATCTTATTAGCCCTAAAGATGGATGGAAGTTGAAGCAACGAGAAGGAAGCAATCAAGCATGAAGATTTGTATTCAAATCTGAATTTTTAAAGCTTCATCATAGTTAATTACCACCTATCATATTTATCTTGTGATAAAGCCTAGGATTTAGGGAAGAGCCTCCCTAACATCTAGGGAATCATTTCTAGATCACATATACACAATGTGCTTTGAATTATAAGATCTTTTGTGTGTAAGCTTTTAGAGGATTTGAGTAAGCAACTAGACCCCTTGCTTAGAAAGATCCCTGGTTTCTTGAAGAATTTATTTTGACTATGAGTGGCATAACTTTCTTATAGATTTCTATCTAGGAGCTAGTTCGCTTTAGGTGTTGAACATACCTTTCTTGTCATTTTGTATCCCTTTCTTGTAACCTTTGGCTTTTTAGAAAGGTACTATTGTCTTCTAAAGTTTCCTTGAAGCTCATGTTGAAACTGCATATTCTTAGCAAAATTGCCCTTGAAGTGAATAATGGTCTCTCTGTGCTTTCCTAGTGAAGGCAACAGATAGTTTGGCTTGGAGGCATTGGTTCTTAGAATAGAACTAAGAATTTTGAGAAAGATAACTTACATTAGAAAGATCATAAGGTACTTTAGTTGGTCCATGAAAAGGTTCTAAAGTTCACTTCTCAAGAGATCAGAGAATCATCAAATTGAGTGAACACATGTAGTTGTGAGCATACCTATGTGGCTATTTATGTTTTAAGGCTCCATAAGGGGGGGTGTAGATTCTCCATTCAATAGTGAATCTCAACATACTAACACCTTCAAACAAGATGCGAAGAAGCTATTAAATGAGTTGGAGGAAGGAGAGTAGATGATTCATGTTCAAGGGAATACAACCAACTCAACGGAAATCTACTAGTAAAGGAGTGCATCTACATCATCTCTTTGGTACTTGTGAAGTAGAAATGTAAATCCATTGTTACTTTTCACTCTTTTAGCATCAACAAAATCTAGGAGAGTAGATTAGAATACATCATGTCATAGTATAGAACTCAAGCTGAGAACTAAGACAAAACCAGTTATCATCCATGGAGGTTTAGAAGCTCTATCTTCCTCTTAGAAAAGGTTTTATGAGGCCTCATTAGTGGTATATATACTAGACCTACATTGCGTGAGACTCTACCTTCTAATTGGTTAAGGAGCGTAAGAGAATGGAATGAAAATGTGCTAGTTGTGATGAGTGACTACCGGAGGCAAGCGTAAAAACCCTAAGGAAGTGTACAAATTGATAGCCAAAGGCAAAAAGGAGGGTAAGCTATTCAAATTGGATGTGATGGAACATTCCAACCACACCACTTACTTCACATATGGAAGAAAAAACCTAGCAAAATGGGACCTATGCTATTGTACACTCTAGTGCAAAAATATAACAAGTAAGCTCTTGAATAGGACTAGTTTGATGAAAATAGCTAGTGAAAAAACTAATAAATGAGTTCTAGGTTATGAGGGCTGAAGGTGCTCATAAAGCTTTAAGATGGGGTAGTTGAAAATCCTAAGGGGTTGGAACGTAACTCTAAATAATTCTTTGCTAGAAACACAGCAAGTTAGGTTGGTGCGATCCAGAAAGACTTACTAAAAGTCTTTATGGAAGACGATAGGAGGACCAAGAGAAGTTCAAAAAAAAAAACCATCTCGGTGAAGGATTTTAACATGATGTAAAGGTTCCATGTGCGAAGACATAAATCAATCGATTGGAGTAAGAGGTTAACCTAATGAGCTTGGCTAGCTTGGTTCCATCAAGTAGAACACACGGATGACCATAATCGCTAGAAGACTATACCAATGGCAAATCCGAAAACCTTCAGGTTACACCACTAGCAAAGGACACAAGGTACATAACGAGACCTTAATTATGGGAGTTCTCACGGAAGAGAGATAAGGGATGCTAACCAACATAAAAGAAAACAAACTTCTCCCGACACCACAGTGTTGAGAACACGATGGATCCAACCATTCACACACAAGTAACACACATAGAGAGAGAGAGCACACATGCATGCATACATATGCATTTGCTTGCATACATGCATGCATACACACATAAATGCATGCATACACACATACATGCACGTGTGTCAAACAAACATGCATACATACATACACACATGCATACATACTTGCATACTCTTTGGGATTTGAACTCATGACATATCAGCTACAAGTATGATGGGCTAACCACATTGCCCAAAAGCCATAGTTGAGAAATACTTCCTAATCCTCCCTCGTAGGCTGTGGTTCAACCCTCCGCTTTGTGTCTACTCTTGAGTCTAACACTTTTATCCCCTTCTAGAGATCATTGTCCTCAATGTTCAATCCTTGATCTCCCCTTGAATTGATGTCCAAACCCTTGCACAATCTCTTGAACTGTCTTGTTCTCAACCTTGGTATCTTGAATCCTTTCTCTCGACCTTGGTCTCTTGAATCTTTCCTTTCGACTTCTTGGCCACTTGTCCATAGACTCATCATCGATTATCCTTGTTTGCAACCTTGGTTGCTTGAGCCCTTGTTCTCAACCTTAGTATCTTGAACCTGGCTCTCACCCATGCAAGGTATGTTGGATCATCAAACTAGTGGTTGCATTGAAATACTCTTTCCGAGAGCCTTATAAGGGTACCATACATGACTATATCTCACCTCCTGATTGGGACATACACTCTAATATTTGATGGACTCATGTGTGAAAGAGACATGCACACCTTTTATCAGCTTTTCCCAAGCGTACTTCCTACACTCTCATACCAATTGTGCGATTTGAACTTCTGACCTACCAGCTAGGAGTATGAGCAATAACCACTTGCCCCAAAGCTTGTGGTTCATGATTACTTCCTTACCCTCCCTTTTAGGGTGTTGTTCAACCTCTCCTTCTTATCATTTCTTGAGTCTAACATGCAAAAACATGTATATATCACCTATATGCACATACAAACATACACATCACACAAACATGCATACAATGCATAAACATACACAAATACACATACACATCACACACATATACTTATACATAGAAACACATGCATACAAACACACATGCATACACACACATCTGCGTAGTTTGACATATACACAAATGGATACATGCATAGATGCATATTGACATACACACACATGCATATCTACACAAGTGCATACATACATTCATACAAATAAATCCGTATATCCCATACACAGGTGCATGCATACCAACACATCACATACATTTGCATACACACATGTATACACACACATGCACATACATACATACATATGCATCACATCCACACATGCATACATTCACCCATGTATACATTCACACATGCATACATGCATACATGTTGGAGGAGATGGTGGATAGTCACAAGAGATGAAGTGGTGTTTCTAGATCATGCTTTACATCTGACAAGAATGATTACTAGATAGTGTAGTGGGCCTCTTTACCTAACTAATGATCATATGTAGCTTGCAACACCATCCACTAATCAATGGATCAAAACAAATAGGTAGGAGTTAATCCAAGAACAAAAACTAGCTATTTTTGTTCCTACACATGTACAATATTTTGAATAATTCTCTAAGCAAAGTAGCAGCTGGCTTATTTCCTTTTAAGAAACTCTAATTCACTTAGTAAGCTACCAATCATGAGTGATTTCATAAAAAATGGTGGACTACACATAGAGAAAGATGTTTAGCAAATCGGAGCACCATCCTGACATCTACGGGATGCAACAATCAATAGGCCAGTGAGCAAAGGTGTGTTAATATCTCACGATCCCAAGAAGCTATGCTAATAAAATTTTGTAGACATGTATTAGAACATATGATGAATTTACCATGCTTTAAATCATGACAAAGGAACAACTATGCACTGAGAAAAAGCTCCGAGAAGATCATTGTTCTAATGGAGTTATAATAGAGAAGTGAAATGAGACTCAAATGATCATATATATATTAAATCATATACTAATACAATGTCATTGGCAATCATACATTGCTGGACATGTGAGAGGTGAATGAGCTATGAAATAAGCTCTCACTTCACATTGAGTCTCACTCAAAATGATCTCATGGGCTCAAGATACACGCGGGTCTTTTTGATCCTCTTCTAATTATAGTTGTACTTGGAGCCAAAGTTCGAATTCAAATTCAATCATCTACCTAAAAGGTGAATCCTAAAGTACAAGATAGATTCCCACATCATTCAAAAACCAATTGATTCGTGATTTAGAGCTTTCCTAGCTCAACATGGATGTGTACCACTTTTACAAAGGTAAATGCAAAGAACGTTTTACAAGAGGTTGATCATAGGGAGCCTTGCATAATAGATCATGTACGAGCTAATTTACTAAGTATGTGGGCTTCATTTTAATTGCAACAATAGCTCCCCCTCCAGCCTAGGATGCTTGGTCTTCATTCCTCCTTGATTTCTTGCAAACCAATCATCAATTTGAACCTATTCATCTTGGTTCCATCTAATGACTTTGTGAGTATATTTGCACATTGTAAATGAGTTGATAGATAAGATATTTATACATCCTTGCTAACCAATTTCTCCCTTAAATAATGAAAGTGCACCTTAATGTGCTTAGTCCTTGCATGATATATAGGATTAGTAGCCAAATGAAGTGAACTAGTGTTGTCTCCAAAGATTATTTGAATGCAAGAGTGTATCTCCAAATCTGCGTATAGTTGCTTAAGCCACATAACTTCTTGAGTTGCATTTGCCAGACCTCTATATTTTGCTTCTGTGGAAGATAAAGCCATATTTGGTTGCTTCTTAGATGACCATGATATAATCTTTGAACCTGCAAACGATATATACACTGATGTGCTCCTCCTATCATCCTTGGAGCCAGCCCAATCTGCATGAGAATACATCTTTATATCTATGTCAGAAGTGAAGGGATAGAACAACCCTTCATTCATTGTACCCTTTAGATAGTTAAGCACCCTTTTTGTAGCTTCCATATGAGGTCTCCTTGGTGCATGCATAAATTGTCTCAATGTACGTACTCCATAGGCAATGTCTGCTGTTCTTAGAGTAGCATTATTGAGACTTCCCACAAGTTGTTGATAACCCGTAACATCATCAAGGAGTTCTCCTTCATGAGAACTTATCTTATGGTTGAGTTGCATAGGAGTACCTGCACTTTTAGTGTTCTCCATCTTGTACTTTACCAACATATCATGTATATAATTTCTTTGAGTAATAAATATACTAGAATCTATGTACATAAGCTCTAAGCCAAGAAAGTAGGTTAATAAACCAAGATCACTGATTTTAAATTCTTCCATTAGTTGAGCCTTAACTTTCTTGATGCAATTCGCATCATTCCCTATTATTATGATGTCATCCACATAGACACATAAGTAGATAACTTTTGATTTGTTCTTCTTCACAAATAAAAAGAGTCTGTCTTGCTAGCCACAAAGCCATGGTCCTACAAATAAGTAATAAGCCTATTGTTCCAAGCTCTTGGAGCTTGCTTAAGACCATATAGTGCCTTTCTTAGCTTGCATACATAGCCTGTTTTACCTTCATCTTCAAAACCAGGTGGTTGTCCCATATAGACTTTTGATATCCATCCATTTAAGAATTCATTCTTGACATCTAACTTATAAAGATTCCAATTTTTACAAGCAACAACACTTACCAAAACCCTATTTGTTGGCATCTTTGCCAGAGGTGAAAAGGTTTCTTCATAGTCCACTCCATGAGTTTGGGCAAATTCCTTTGCCACTAGCCTTGCCTTGTACCTCTTTATAGAGCCATTTGAAGGCACTCGTACATCCTCTAATTTCTTGAGTTTGATCTTGCCTCTTGACTTCCTACCCTTGAAGTCAATCTGCTCTGCATCCTTTAAGTTGATATCTTTTGGTACTTGTTGATCTTCTTGAGTGAAGGTTGGAGAATCATTGTCGGAATCATATTGTAACTTGAATTTCCTACAATCATCTTCAAACTATGAATTATTTTCATCAAACACTACATCCCTACTAACTATAAATGATTTTTTAGTGGGCTTGTATAGCCTATATCCCTTTTGGTTTTGATCATACCCAATAAATATACATTTCTCAGCTTTATGGTCAAGCTTCCCTATGATTTGTGAGGGGATATGTGCATAAGCCATGCACCCAAATATTTTGCAATGGTCCAATGAGGGTCTCCTACCATTCCATGCTTTATAGGGTGTCATATCATCCAAAGATTTGGATGGGAGCCTATTGACCAAGTGGGTGGTTGTGGAAATAGCCTCTTCCCATAGGTAATTAGGTAGCTTCTTCTCATTCAACATAGACCTAGCAGCTTCAACAATTATCTTGTTCCTTCTCCCTGCCATGTCATTCAAATCAGGAGTATACCTTGTTGTTACTTCCCTCTTTATGCCTCTGTCCTGTAGAAATGAATCAAATTCATGTGAAAAGTACTCATCACCTCCATCACATCTGATCCTCTTCAAGCTCCTTCCTATTTGGTTTTCAACTAGCGCCAAGTACCTTTTTGAAACATGTAAATACCTCATCTGTATGCTTCATGAAATAAAGGATTGTCCATCTATTCTGTCATCAATAAATGGAACATAGTACCTTGAACCTAAAATGATGGATCTTTTCTAGGACCTCACACATCAGTATGTACAAGCTCCAAATAGTCTTCATGAATGTGTCCCTTCCCGTTGAATGGTTGCCTGTGAGCTTTGTCAAAGTGGCATGCTCCAAATTTGTATATCATGTGTTGCTTGGCCACATTGGAAATGCCAAGCAAACTTTGATCCATGCACATTTGCTTCAGAGTTCTTTCTCCTATGTGTCCTAGCCTTTTGTGCCATATTTCTAACTCAAATAAGGTTTGATCTCTATAATTGAAGTGTTATGTTCCTTGTGTCTTCAATCTCAAATGTTAATAATCTACGAGACTTCTTACCTTTAGAAATCCTTTTGAATCCTTGTTGAGGATCTTCCACATATGCTCCATGCTTAGTGAACTTTGTTGGGAAGATGGATGGACACTATGAGAAATGAGAAGGTGCTGCTAATCCCTGCTTTAGGCTAGCCTTCTTTTGCTTCAAAATTAAGTTGTAGGGCCCTCTTTGCTTTTCAATGACACTAAACAAGTGCCTATGTACTTTGGAAATGATGTGAGAAACGATTAATCCAAGACAGACTACTTCCAAGTTCAAGAATCAATGAAAACCTTCTATTTTTGTTCATAGAGTTGCTGCTTGTTAAGCTCATTGTTTCCAGTACAGTCGGAACTTTTGGAGAGATCAAATTAGCTTAGTGAGCTAACGATTCCAAGTGGAATCACTTGAAATGTTGCACTATATAGAGAGCAATCAATTTAGCAATCAAATTATTACCCCCAATTTTTTAGGACCTATGTAGAGTTTGACGAGTGATAACCTCGACACACTTTTCTCTGAATTCACTGAATATAAAGTCTTCAAAATTTGATATCATGTAGAGGACTTAGAGCTGATTCCAACAAGCTATCCCGCGAGTTTTACGTTCATCTTTTATAGATGATTCATTTGAATTTTGAATTGGAATTCATCATTGAATTTCTCTAGAAAAGTGATCCTCTAATCTAGGAGATATTCTCTCCAAATAAAGTCATAGCTTTTCCATCTAAAAACCTCCAGGAGTTTACTAGTACCTACAAATATTCTTCTAGTCAAATAGACTTTTACAAGTGGTAAAAGGTAAAGAATCCATAGCAATAGTTCTCATGGGTCTTCAACCATTTTCACATAAAGTCTTTATATTTAGCCAAGTGTGTAGGCTTGGTATATGCACCAACATCTCCCCCTCAAGACAAATATCTTGGCTTGGTATTCTTATTCACTCCTCTTGAATGTCTTGCAATCCAATCATAGACTTAGACCTCCAAAGTTTTGTACTATCAAGTGCCTTGGTTAATAAATATGCACATTGCATATTAGTTGATACATATGCTAACAAAATTTCCTTGCTCAATAGCTTCTCTCTCACATAATCATAGTGGACCTCTATATTCTTGGTCCTAGCATGATACATAGGGTTTGCTGCAAGATGTAGTGAGCTTGTATTATATCCAAAAATAATTGGAGATGTAGTACTCAAACTTGAATCTATATATAATAATCTGATCCATATGGCCTATCGAGTAGCATTTTCCAATACTCTATATTCTACCTCTGTTGAAGATAAAGAAAAAGTAAGTTGGTTCTTTGAAGACCATGATATAGGTTTTGTCACCTGCAAAAGATAGGTAACCTGAGGTACTCCTTCTATCATCTTTGCAACCTGCCCAATCTACATCTGAATATATCTTGATGTCCAAATCTGAGGTATACAGAAAGTATAATCCTTGATTTTGAGTGCCCTTAAGGTACTTCAAAATCCTCTTTGCAGCCTCCAAGTGGGGTGCCCTAGGTTTGTGCATAAATTGAATTAAGACACTTACTCCATAAGCAATATCAATCCTTGTCAATGTAGCATAGTTCAAGCATCCCACTATGCTTTGGTAACCTGCAATATTATCAAGCACATCACCTTCATGAGCACTTAATTTCTGGTTTACGGCTACTGGAGTGCTTGCTACCTTGGCATCCTACAAAAGAAACTTTTTTAACATGTCCTGTATGTACTTTCTCTGAGTAATATAAGTTCCAGAGTTAGTATACAATAACTCAAGTCCAAGAAAATACTTTAGTGATCTAAGGTCAATAATTTTGAACTCTTGCATCATTTGATCCTTAATTTGTTTGATGCCATTAGCACCATTAACTATGAGTATGATATCATCAACATATACACATACGTATATTACCTCTCAATTACTCCTCTTAACAAACAAAGAAGTATCTGCTTTACTCATGATGAATCCTTGATCCTGAAGGTATGTAGTCAATCTATGGTTCCATGCCCTAGGTGCCTGCTTCAATCCATAAAGAGCTTTGTTCAGTTTACACACATATGTTACTTTGCTTGGATCCTCATAGCCATGAGGTTGAGACATATAGACCTCCTCTGAAATCGAGCCATTAAGAAATGCATTTTTTACATCCAATTGGTACATGTTCCAATTCTTTGATGCAGCCACACTTACCAATACCCTGATGGTTGGCATTTTTGCCACAGGTGAGAAGGTTTCTTCATAATCAACTCCTTGGGTTTGTGCAAAACCCTTAGCCACAAGTCTAGATTTGTACCTGCTTATTGATCCATCAGAATTCCTCTTGATCTTATAGATCCATTTAGAATCAATTACCTTCATACACTCTTTCTTTGGCACTAGCTCCCAAGTATCATTCTCCTTGAGAGCTTCAATTTCCTCATCCATAGCTTCCTTCCATTCTGCCTTGGTCTTTGCCTCTTCATATGATGATGGATCTTCAAATGACAAGTCTTTTGCAAGATAAACAAAGTGCTTAGCAACTAAAGAAGTGGCATACCCATATCTGATTGGCTTCTTGCTCTCCCTTTGTGATCTTCTGATTGCTTTGTTGGATGATTCTGGTATATCCTCCAACTTCTTCATCATGACTTTGCCTTCAGATTTCCATGCCTTGAATTGTTCTAGGTTGATGATATCCTCATCATCTAAATCGATGTCTTCAATCTGGTTTGGTTCCTCCTTGGTGAGGCTTGGAAATTCCTCTTCCAAGTCATAGGGTAGCTTTACTCTCCTGCATTCACTTTCAAACCAAGGGTAATTCTCATCAAAGGCAACATCTCTACTGACCATAAATCCTTTGTTGCAAGGATTGTAGAAACTATATCCTTTCTGATTCAAGTCATACCCTATGAAGGTGCACTTCTCTGCCTTAGGGTCTAGCTTACCTCTTATTTGAGAAGGGATATGCACATAAGCAACACATCCAAAGATCCTGCAATGATCAAGTGAAGGTATTCTACCATGCCATGCTTCATATGGGGTCATCCCATCAATAGATTTGGATGGCAACTAGTTTATAAGATATGTGACAGTAGATACACTCTCTGCCCACAAGTAGTTAGGTAATTTTTTCTCATTTGACATTGCCCTAGCTATTTCAAAAATTAGTCTATTTCTCATCTCTACCACCCCATGTTGCTCAGGGATATACCTTGTTGTGATTTCTCTCTTGATTCCTCTATCCTCCAAGAATGCATCAAACTCATTTGCAAAGTACTCACCTCCTCCATTTGACCCTAGTCTCTTTAGACTTCTTATTGTTTGGTTCTCAACAAGGGCAAGATACTTTTTAAAGCAATTGAATACTTCATCTTTGTGCTTCATAAAATATAAGATAGTCCACCTACTGAAATCATCAATGAAAGATACATAATACCTTGATCCAAAAATTGAGGGATCCTTACTAGGTCGCCATACGTCTGTCTCGACAAGCTCTAGGTACTCCTCATGCATGTAGCCTTTCCTTGAGAAGGGTAATCTGTGAGATTTTCCAAATTGACAAGCACCACATTTATAGATCATGTGTTGCTTGGATACGTTAGGTATCCCAAGCACACATTGATCTCTACATATTTGCTTTCAAGTTCTCTCATCAACATGCCCTAATCTCTTATGCGAAATTTCAAACTTTGATAGTGTTTGATCTTTGTAACTATAAAGTGCAATATTCCTTGTGTCCTCATGTTGGGGGATTCTTATGTAGAGAGGGATTTGAGTGTTTGTAGGAGAAAAGGGAAAGATAAGACGAAAGAGCTAGACACTAGAAGCCTCTGTCGATTGATTATAAGAAGACAAATACAATGGTGATGTACAATACAACTAATGCTTTCTGTGCAAAATCCCAGAGAGTGTGCAATCATAAAGTACAAAATACCCAAGGTTCTTGTTGCTGTCGGCCTTCTGTAGGAGAAAAGGGAAAGATAAGAAGAAAGAGCCAAACACTAGAAGCCTCTCTCGATTGATTATAAGAAGACAAATACAATGGTGATGTACAATACAACCAATGCTTTCTGTGCAAAATCCCACAGAGTGTGCAATCATAAAGTACAAAATACCCAAGGTTCTTGTTGCTGTCGGCCTTCTCTACGCTAGATCACCTTCTCCAAGCTTGCACTTGTGCACACCTTGCACTCAAGCTTGCAATAGGGGAGGGGATGGACACCTTCCGTCGGCATGCACACAACTTTAATAAGACCTTGGGATCTTTGGTTGAATAGCTTAGAACTTCTCTGCACACTTCTTAGTCACTCTTCATGCACACCTTGCAGTTCACTTCTCTGCATTGCACACCGTGTGTCTCTTGCACGTCTCTCTCTTGCTTAGTCCAGACTATGCTCACCTTGCTTAGTCCGCCAAGAATATTGCCTTGCCTTGATTTGAGTGTCAGTTCACATATGCTCGTAATTGCTAGAGTATCTTGGTGCTCCCTTTGATGTCCCAAGATTGGCTCCAAAAGTGGATAGCCAATGAATCCCTGTTTTGTCCTGTAGTGACTTTAGACTAAAACAAAAATTTTAATTGGGGGGCCACACTTCCACTTCTATGTAAGTTGCCACTTCACATACCTTCACCTTTTGCATTTTAATTCTTCAAATGTGCACCTAAGAGAGGGCTCACTTGACCTTCCAAAACACTTTAAAACACTTTGAATCTTAGAGCAATTACAGAAAGACCTCTGCAACCTACAACCAACGTTTTGCAATTTTACCCTTTGTGAACAATTAATTGTGCACTACCTATGCCCCTTGACACTCGATTTTGGACGCTTTGACTTGACCTATGTTGACCTTTTACCTTGAACATGTTGACTTTGATTAGTTTGACTTTGACATTTTGACTTTGACTATGGTTGACTTTGATTGCAATTGACTTTAACCAATATGACTTTTATGGGCTCAACACCTCAAGTTCAAAAGTGAATAATCTACTTGCCTTTTCTCCTTCCGAAATTCTCTTAATTCCTTGTTGGGGATCCTCCACAAATGCTCCATATTTGTTGAACTTGACCTGCAAGCCCTTTTCCACAATTAGTCCAACACTCATCAAACCCTTGATTATCGTAGGTACATATAGAACCCCGCTTAAAAGATTTTTATTTCCACCAGAGGTTTTAACATTTCCTACCTTGGTCACTGAGTGCTTGGTATCATCACCTGTTTGTACGTGATGTTTACCCTTAGGTTTCTCAAGGTTAGAGAGAAGAGCTACATTGCCTCCCACATGGTTTGCGCATCATAAGTCAATGTACAAAAGGTCGTGATCATTTATACCTGGGTTTGAAGTCATATTCATAATCGGAAGAGAATCCTCTTGCTCCTCTGTATAGTTGTTGTAGTATTTCCTTGCTTTGTAGCCTCCTTGGTAGTTGTTATTGTAGTTGTTGTTGTAGTTGTTATTGTAGCTTTGATGGTGGTTGAATCTTCCTCTTGATTGTGTATATCCACCTCTTTGAGATCCTCTACCTCTCTGATTCTTGAAGTTCCTATAACACTCATCTGTAGTGTGATTTGACAATCCATAAATATTACATGGTGAGGAGTTATAATGTCTCCCCGTACCTTGCTTACCTGCTCTGCCCCTTCCTCTTGAGTGTCTACCTCTCTTTGCGTAGTTGGCTTGGGAGGTAGCTCCTTCATCCTCAATCTTCTTGCTTTTTCCTTTCTCTTTAGACTTACTTTTATCTGTGTATAGGGCAGAAGAGCTATTACCTCTTGATGAATCTCCATTCTTGTTGAGCTTGGCTTCATGGGTGAAGAGTTGCCCCATGAGTGTGGTAAGATATGGAATTGGCATGTCCATGTACAAGTCGATGGTAGTTGTGAAGCTCTCTCATTTGTCATCTGCTTTAATATCATTGATTACTTGTCTTAGAATCTGCTCCTCTTCAATCTCTTCTCCTATGCTTGCCAATTGTTCAGCTACAACCTTGACTTTGGTCACATACTCTGAGATGTCTTGCTTGGTTTGGTTTCTTTGAGTGGTAAACTCAATCCACAATTCATTCTTCCTAGCCTTTGTGTTGGAAGAGAAATAAGAAGACAATGTTTCCCAAGTCTCTTGGGATTTCTTACAGTTCCTAATATGTGGAAGAAGAAAATAAGAGATTGAGTTAAGTAAGTATGACCTTGCTAATGCATCCTTGGCACTCCATGAATTGAGTCTTTCATGCTTCTCTCTTGTAGGTTGTCCTTTTCTTGTTAAAATGGGCATCTCCTCATCTCCTGAGATGTATCCATAGAGACTCCTTCCTTGCAAGTATCTCTTCATCCTCAAGGACCTTGCTTGGTAGTTATTCCTGTCCTATTAGCAATGAAAGAAGGAAAACCATCTCCAATTTTACCTCAGCTTTGCTCTGATACCACTATTGGGAAGATGGATGGACACTCCATGAAATGAGTAGGTGCTGCTAATCCCTTATATAGATGAATGATTTATTTGAATTTTGAATTTGAATTCATCATTGGCTTTCTCTAGAAAAGTGAGCCTCTAATCTAGGAGATATTCTCTCCAAATAAAGTCGTAGCTTTTCCATCTAACAACCTCCAGGAGTTTAGTGGTAGCTACAAATATTCTTCTAGTGAAATAAACTTTTACAAGTGGTAAAGGGTAAAGAATCCATAGCAATGGTTCTCATGGGTCTTCAACCATTTGCACATAAAGTCTTTATATCTAGGCAAGTGTGTAGGTTGGGTATTTCCACCAACAATCTTACCTGTAAACCTTTCTAAACAATCTACCCAATACTAATTAGGTCTTTGGTTATAGTTTGCACGTAAAAAACTTTAGTCAAAAGGTTCATGCTACCATCAGATGTTTTGAGATTTCCAATTTGCTTGACTGAGTGTTTAGTATCATCACTTTTCTGTACTTCATGCTTCCCTATGGGTTCTTCAAGATAAGATAATAAAGCTACATTCCCAACCACATGGTTTGAACAACCTGAATCAATATAGAAAAGATGCTCATCATCTTTAACTTGCTTGGATGTCATGTTCATGATGAGTAGAGAATCTTCTTGCTCTTTAGTATAGTTGTTGTAGTTCCTTATTGTTGAAGAATTCCTCTTCTATTCGCAGCGGAAAGTGTAGAAGACCTTCTCAGGATCAAGACTTTGGCCAACAGCTGAACCCTCAAATGAAAACGGGTACCAATTGAAAAATGCAATGAGCTTGAAAGTTTGGTCACTCAATGTAGACACTTATAGCTTTCCAATGAGCTATCAAACATGGAATTTGGAGTAGTTTTGGGTTGGCAAGTCCTTGCCTCAAAATAGGCTACCTGTCCACTCAGTTAAGCTGAAAACTGGACTTCACTAAAAACTGAATAACTCACAGAGCATAAAGAATTTGATAAAACTATTCTGGAAAAGGGACATACTCAAGATAAGCTTTCCAAAAATGTGTAAACTCTACAATTGGATACATAAATTGAGAGATATGACTCTCACAAGTAGACTACCCAGAAATGGGTATGTGGCTAGACATAGTTTATGAGAGTGAAGAGAAGGAAATGACTCAAACCAAATGAATTAGCTACAAGGGGACTTCCATGACTTCTTCCTCTGTTCTTGAGTGTCCTACCTTGCCTCTTTTATAGCCAAGTGACCAAAAAATCTCATGATGAGTTTGAGAGCTTCTCCATAACATCTCCACTACTTTGGACAGCCACTCCTCTTACAGTTCAATTTTTGGATTTGATTCTCTTTTGATTGATTCTCTTTTGGCCTCCACTACTTGCTGAAGTAAATGCTTCGATTTTTCATTTTTGTATTTTCCTTCTATTTGAAGAAAATCCTTTTTGAAAAAATATATACGACCTTACTTCTTTATTTTTAACGCTCCCCCCTCAAGCTCACATGTGAGCTTGCACCTTCAGCCATATCCTACAAGTTGATATCATCCTTGAACCTCTTTAGCTTACAAGCATCTAAGGACTTTGTAAACATGTTTGCAACCTGGTCATTAGTTCCAATGAACTTTATTTCCACATCCTTGCTCAAAAGATTTTCTCGAACATAATGATAATGCACTTCTATGTGCTTGCTTCGTGCATGAAACATTGGATTGCTTGTCAAGTGAATGCTTGACATGTTGTCACCATAAATTGGAATGGTCTCCACCTGCACATCAAGATCAACTAAGAAGCTTCTTAATCCACATAGCTTCACAAGTTGCAAAGGCTAATCCTCTATATTTAGCGTCTGTAGATGATAGTGCAATAGTAGGTTGCTTCTTCGAGCTCCATGTGATAGGTTTGCTACCTATCATGAACACATAACCTGAAGTGGATCTTGTATCTTCCCTCAAACCAGCCTAATCAGCATCACTGAAGCCCTTTACTTGCAATTCTTCATCATATCCATTAAACAAGGCATGATTGACTATGTGCTTCACATATCTTAGCACTCGTTTGGCTGAATTTAAATGTTCACTTGTAGGAGCTTGCATAAATTGAGAAAGAACTCCAACAATATAACACAAATCTGGTCTTGTGATCGTAGCATAGATCAATGAACCTATAATACTCCTGTATGTAGTTACATCATGTAACTTCTCTCCATCGTTTGAGCATAGCTTCACATTTATGTCCATAGGTTGAGTGAGTGGTTTGCATTCCCTCATTCCAAATCTGAAAATAACATCCAACAAGTACTTTCTTTGCATCAAGTAGATGCCATCTTTCCTATAGATTATCTCAATGCCTAAAAAGTGTTTCAGCTCACCAAGATCTTAAATTTTAAATTCCTTACCGATTTTTCTTTTTTATCTCTTGTATTCCTGTAACATTACTTCATGTTATGATGAGATCATCAACATATATGCAAATATATACCTGCTTGCCTTCTTCTTTCTTCATGTAGAGAGAGGGATCTACACTACTTGGACTATAACCACACCTTGTGAGGTACTCGACCAATCTTTGACTCGAAGCACGTGGTGCTTGCTTCAGCCCATACAAAGCTTTCTTCAATCTACAAACAAAATTTGGATGCTTTTTGTCTTCAAATCCAATTCGTTGACTCATGTATACCTCTTCTTGAAGTTCACCATTGAGGAAAGCATTTTTTATGTCAAGTTGGTACAATGGCCATCTCCTTACTACACTCATTGCAATCAAGGTTCTAATTGTTCCCATCTTTGCAACCGGGTTGAAAGTCTCTTCATAGTCGATGCCATGAGTTTGCTTGAATCCTTTTGCTACTAGTCCAACTTTATGCCTTGCTAGATAACCATTAGCATTTCTCTTAATTTCAAACACCCATTTATTTGGAACAATCTTCATACCTTCAACCTTTGGAACTAGCTCCCATGTGTGATTGTTCTTGAGAGCTTTTACCTCTTCTTGCATAGCTTCTTGCCATTCTTTTTGTGTACATGCTTCTTCATATGCATCCGGTTCTTTATCTTTGACCACCTGTGTTATATATGCAAAATGCTTTGCAATAAAACTATCATAGCTCAGCCTTTCAATTGGATACCTTGCTCTTGAAGACCTTTTTCATTCCCTTTTGAATATTGCTTCTTTAATTGGTTCAACGTTACCTTTGGTGTAATCACCTCTTCATACTCTTCTTCACTTGCATTTGAATCACTATTTTGAGCAGCACCTTCAGCTTCAAATCTTTCATAACCTGATGTTGGTGATGATGAATGACTCCTTAGTCTCCCCTTCCATATTGAGCTTTCTCCATGTGATGTAGAAGCTTCTGGACCTGACACTTCAGTGCTTGTTTGCTGAAATTCTTCTTGGACAATACCTCAATCATCTTCACAATCTTCTTCTAGAATCTTCTCTTTCCCTTTGTCTTCAAACCATGGTCTTAGCTCATCAAATACGACATCTTGTAAGACTCCTAGCTCCTTTGTCAATGGATTGTAGCACCTGTATCCCTTTTGCTCCGATGAATATCTAATGGAAATACATTTTTCTGACTTTGCCTCCATCTTTGTCCTTAGTTCTTGAGGGATGTAAACATAACACACACATCCAAATACTTTGAGATGTGTAAGGTCAGGTTTCTTACTGGAATAAACCTCCTCCGGAGTTAGATTATGCACTCCAACCGTTGTGCACTTGTTCATCAAATAAACAACCGTACTAGTTGCTTCAGCCAAATAATTTAGTGGCACCTTCATCTCGTTGAGCATGCATCTTGCAACTTCTGTAATATGTATATTTTTCCTTTCAGCTATTCCATTTTGTTGAGGTGTGTACCTACTTGTAAATTGTCGCTTGATGCCATTTTCATAAAGAAAATCTAAAATTTCTTTGGAGAAATATTCTCCTTGTCCATCAGACCTCAAGGTCTTTATGTAGCATCCTCTTTCCTTTTCTACTTGTGCTTTAAATCTCTTGAACATGGAGAACACATCGGATTTTTGTTTTATGCAAAACATCCATACTTTTCTTGAATGATCATCAATAAAAGTGACAAATTATCTATTACCAGCCACTGATGGTTGTTGTGATGGTCCCCACACATCCGTGTGTATCAAGTGGAGGACATTCCTTGCCACATGGTTGCTCTTCTTGAATGGTCATCGAGTTTGCTTTCCTAGTTGGCATGCTTCACAAAACTCATGTAGTCCAACATCATTGAATCTTGGAAGACCTCTTACCACTTCATGGTTGCTCATGTTCTTGAGTTTGGGAATGTTGATATGTCCAAACCTTTTGTTCCACAAATCAATTTCAACAATCCTCTTGTTTCCAAACTGAATATACATCACCTTTCCATGTGGTTGTTGAATGTCCAAAGTGAACATCCTACCTTCTTTCCTTCCTTGAGCAATGACCTTGAATCCTTCTTTTGGATTCTTTATAAAGCAGCCTTTTTCATTGAAGATAACATGATATCCTTTCTCTACCATTTGTCCTATTGAAATCAAATTCTTTGCAATAATAGGAACATGAAGAATATCAGCCAATACCTTCTTATCTCCAAGCTTGATATCTCCAACATGCTCAATTGCATGTTGAGTTTCATCACCAGTCTCCACACATCCTTTTCCACTTGGAGCTTGTAGCGTTGTGAATAAATCTCCTTGGCATGTCATATGGTTGCTGCAACCTAAATCTATGAACCATTTTTTATCATCACTTCTCAATTTGTTGTACTCGTGCTTCATGACAAGCATGGTTTGCTTGTCTCCTTCACTTGATGTACTTGCATAGTTCTTTTGGCTCCTTTGGTTGCCTCCATTCAACTTTCCATTCTTTTGCCAACAATCATTTGCATAATGTCCTAGTTTACCACAATGATAACATGTTATACCTTTATGAGGATTGTATGAACCTCAATCTCTTCCTCTATTTCTTCCTCGACCTCTTCCATGTGTGTTGTCATTTGAGTTGTCCTCCGAGTTGTGTTGGCTGAAATTTGTGTTGTTGTAGCTTCTTCCTCTTCCTCTCGAGCCTCCTCTTGAGTTCCTTCCTCTACCTCGACCTGCATATAACATTTGACTATGGCTGTCCTTACCTTTGTTGCCTTCTCCTTGTTGAGCAACCTCTTCAGCCACACGATTTGGTATTATCTCGTCGAATGTTGGGAGATGCTTTGGTTTGAGCTTTTCTTCATGTTGTTGAGCTCATTCTTGAGTTGCATCCTCCGAGACCTTGTTGAGGTAGCATACACCTTCTCCAATGTTTCCCAAACTTCCTTGGCTGTTTCTAAGCTTTGCACATGACCAATCATAGCGCTAGAAATAACTTGTGAGATGAGGAACATCACCCTTCAATTTCTCTCTTCCTAATTAGTAAATTGTCTCCTTTGTGTCGAAGTAATGTTGGGATCTTGAAGGTCCACCGATTCTGGATAATCTCGACTAACTAGACTCCATAAACCTTTACCTTTAAGGTAATTTTTTATTCTATACCTCCAAGATTGAAAATTGTCTTTGTCTAACTTCTCAACTTACTGTCCTAAATCAGCCATGCAAAACTTCTAAGATTGAAGTTTACCTTAAGTATGTTGTGGTGCTCTTCCTTGACTTTACGAAGCTCCCCCTTGATTTGTAGCTTCTCCTTTGCTCCACTTCAGTTCCAATGCTTTTCCTCTTCAAACTCCAATGCTCTGATACCAATTGTTGGAGAATTCCTCTTCTATTCGCAGCGGAAAGTGTAGAAGACCTTCTGACGATCAAGACTTTTGCCAACAGCTAAACCTTCAAATGAAAACTGGTACCAACTAAAAAACGCAATGAACTTGAAATTTTGGTCACTCCACCTAGACAAGTATAGCTTTCTAGTGAGCTATGAAACACTCAATTTGGAGTAGTTTTGGGTTGACAAGTCTTTGCCTCAAAATAGACTACCTGTCCACTTAGTTAAGCTAAAAATTGGACTTTACTAAAAATTGAATAACTCATAAAGCATGAAGAATTTGACAAAACTGTTCCAGATAAAGGATATACTCAAGATAATCTTTCCAAAAAATGTTTAAACTCTAAAATTGGATACAGAAATTGAGAGATATGACTCTCACAAGTAGACTACCCAGAAATGGGTATGCGATTGGACATAGTCTATGAGCATGAAGAGAACGAAATGACTCAAACCAAATGAACTAGCTACAAGGGGACTTCCATGCTTTTTTCCTCTATTTTTGAGTGTTCTCCCTTGCCTCGTTTATAGCCAAGTAACCAAAACCTCTCATGATGATTCTGAGAGCTCTTCTCCATAACTTCTCCACTACTTTGGGCAGCCACTTCTCTTACAATTCAATTTTCGAATTTGATTCTCTTTTGATTGATTATCTTTTGGCCTCCACTACTTGTTGAAGTAAATTCTTCTATTTTTTGTAATTTCCTTCTATTTGAAGAAAATCCTTTTTGCAAAAATATATACGACCTTACTTCTTTATTTTTAACACTTCTTCCTCTCAAGCCTCCTTGTCCATAGTTACCTCTATGGAAGCCTCTTCCCCTTTGACTCCTTGTATTCTTGAAGCATTCTTCTGTGGTGTGGTTGGTAAGACCATAAATGTTGCAAGGTGAATTGTTGTAGGATCTCCCCCTGCCTTGCTTTCCTCCTCTACCTCTTCCTCTGATACCTCTTTCTCTTCCTTTATAATAAGCTTTAGAGGTACTAGCCTCTTCTTCATTCTTCTTTCTTTTACCTTTATTCTTAGCTTGATTCTTATCTACATAAAGGGTAGATGATTGGTTACCTCTAGAGTCGTCACCATTCTTGTTGAGCTTTGTCTCTTGGGTGAAGAGTTGTCCCATTAAGGTGTTGAGGTCAGGTATTTGCATATCCATGTAGAGGTCCATTGCTGTGGCGAAGGACTCCCACTTATCATCAAACTTGATTACATTAATCATCTGCCTTACTATGTGTTCTTGTTCTATCTCCTCTCCAATGCTTGCAAGCTGATTAACTACATCTTTCACTTTGGTTACATAATTAGCAACTCCTTTCTTTGGTTGTTTCTTTAGATTTGTAAATTCCATCCATAACTCATGCTTCCTAGCTCTTGTATTTGATGGGAAATATGATAAGAGCACTTCACAAGTCTCTAGGGAGGTCTTGCAATTCCTAATATGTGGTAACAAGAAATCAGAGATTACGTTTAGTAGATAAGACCTAAAAAGAGCATCGTTTGCATACCATGTGTTCAACCTTTCTTGCTTTTCCCTTGTAGGTTGATGCTTGCTCCTGAAGATTGACATTTCTTCATCTCCTGAAATGTATCCATATAGACTTCTCCCTAGAAGGTGGGCTTGCATCCTTAGTGACCATGCTCAGTAGTTGTTTCTATCCGATTTGCCAATGAAGGATGGAAATCCTTCTCCCATCTTGCTTGTTGTTACTCTGATACCACTGTTAGAGGAGATGATGGATAGTCACAAGAGATGAAGTGGTGTTGCTAGATCTTGCTTCACACCTGCTAAGAATGATTTTTAGAGAGTGTAGTGCACCTCTTTAGCTAGATATTGATCATAAATAATCATATATGTGTCTTGGAACATGATCCACTAATCAATGGATCAAAACAAATAGGTAGGAGTTGATCCAAGAACAAAAAACTTGCTATTTTTGTTCCTACACTTGTTCAATATTTTGAATAGTTCTTTGAGCACAGCAGCAATTGGCTTCATTCCTTTTGGGAAACTCTAATTAACTTAGTAAGCTACCAATCATGAGTGATCTCATAAAAAATGATAGACTACATATAGAGAAAGATGTTTAGCAAATCACAACACCATCTCGACATTTATGGGGTGCAGGAGTCAACAGACTAGTGAGAAAAGATGTGTTAATATCTCACGATCCTGAGAAGCTATGCTAATGAAATTTTTTAGGCATATACTAGATAATATGATGAATCTACCATGATTTAAGTCATGAAAAATGATCAACTATGCATTGAGAAGAAGCTTCGAGAAGATCAGTGTTCTGATGGAGTTATAATAGAGAAGTGAAATGAGAATGTAATGATGATATATGTATTAAATCATATACTAATACAATGTCTTTGGCAATCATACATTGCTCAATGTGTGAGAGTTGAATGAGCTATGAGATAAGCTCTCACTTCACAATGGATGTCACTCCAAAGGATCTCATGGGCTCGAGATACACTCCGGTGTTTTTTATCATGTTCTTATAGTTGTACTTGGAGCCAAAATTTGAATTCAAATTTAGACATCTAGCTAAGAGGTGAATCCTAAAGTATAGGATAGATTCCATCATCATTCAACAACCAATTAACTCGTGATTTAGAGCTTCCTAGCTCGATGTGGATGTGTACCACTTTTACAAAGGTAAATATGAAGAACGTTTTACAAGAGGTTGATTATCTGAAGCCTTGCATAACAGATCATGTTTGAGCTAATTAACCACCTATGTGGGCTTGATTTTAATTGCACCAACAATACATACATACAGATCCCACACACACTCATGCATACATACAAAATTATTCACACATGCATAAATACTCACATTCATACATGCATGCATGCATGTACACATATTAAGAGATGCACATGCACACATATACTAAACATACATGTAGATAGATATGTAAACATCACACACATTCATACATACACACATGCATACAAGCATGCATCCAAGCACACATATGCATAATCATACATATACCACATATACACATGCATACACATGGCTTCTATATGAAAATACATACATGCATGCACATATGCATGCATATGTCACAGAAACCTACACAAACATATAGAACAAACATATCCATACACACACATGTATACATACACACATGCATACACACACATGTATACATACAGACATGCATATATACACACATGCATACATACACATGTGCATATACACATGCATACATACATACATGCACACCCATACCCACACATCAAACACATGCATAGATACATATGTTAGATATGCTCAATGCTCAACCCTCAAGTGACCACTAATGATCGATGGTGCTATAAATTTTAAGGACCCGACTATGAGCGCAAGGCCTTTTGAGAGCCTAGACATTTGTGGAACCCTATCTTTGAATTTAGATGAGGCTTATGTGTGATGGTTGATGGTAATAGATGATCGTTTTGAGCCTAGCCATTAGTTTATATAGGGCATAAAATTTTAGACCATTTGCTTGCCATTCAAGGTGAAAATTAAGGCCTTATAGTGCATTGCTATAAGGACATAAAAGTGAGACCACCGAATGGATCAGGCGTGGCTTTTTTATGGGTTTCTTTGTGGCTACATGCAGTGTGCTTGTGCATTGGTTTAAGGCATGCAAAGTGAATTCAAAATTGATTGAGGTGCTACAATGTGCATGAACGTTAGGATTCAAGTGCTAAGTAGTTAAGTAAGTTAACAAATTTAGTTGGAGGCCTAGTGTTGTGCCATTGTAGGCAAATATTCAAAAATCAAAGAATCGATAGTTTCTTCCTCTATGGGAATGTTTAAGTATTGATGTGTGTTTTGTGCTATAGGAAATAAATAGGTGGAAAGGAAAATATAGATTTTGTTCTGGTCCATATGTATATTTCTAGATTGATATGGACCTTTGCTAATAGATAAATTTACATCCATGAACGGTTATGAAAATGAGTCTAAAAGAGTCTTGCAAGTAAAACGTTATACAAAATATATGATAAAAAAGAAGATATTAAAGAGTGTCAAGTTTGAATGAACTAAGTGCATCCAAATGGAAAATATTGATGAAGAAAATTTCAGTGTCTACAACCCCAACGATAGCACTCACTTGTTCTCTCTCCTCCTTGTAGAATTTGTACTCGATTCATAATAACTCTCAACTCTTCTAATCTTCAACAAAAGGAAGCTCTAGGAAAAAAAACATAAGTACACTTATTGAGTGAAATGTTGGCCAATGAGCTCCATCAACATATTCTATGCTTGAAATATATGTTTATAGACATTCAAGCAAGAAGACACACATGTAATTCCATACATGACTTCACAAGTGCTCATCCACAAACATACACACACAGAGTACATAAAAGGCTTGCACACATCATCAATCGTCATGAAATGGTTATCTAAGAAATATTTATAAGGGTTTGAGAAATATGATGCCTGAAAGAGGTCTCCACTTTGATGCACAAAGAGGGTCTTCACTCTTTAGCTATTCTTCAAACTTTTTTGCACGAACCAATGGACTAACATAAAATAAATAGTGAATGTATGCATGCATGTGTGAATGTATGCGTGCATGAATGTATGCATGTGTGGATATGATGTGTATGTATGTATGTGCATGTGTGTATACATGTGTGTATGCAAATGTGTGTGATGTGTTTGTATGCATGTGCATGTGTATGGGATATATGCATGGGTTTGTATGAATGTATGTATACACTTGTGTAGGTATGCATATGTGTGTAATGTAAATTTTCATGTGTGTGTATGTAAATATGCATGTGTGCATGTATCCATGTGTATGTATGTCAATCTATGTAGATGTGTGTGTATGCATGTGTGTTTGTATGCATGTTTGTCTATGCATGTGCGTACATGTGTGATGTGTATGTGTCTACGTATGTGTATCTGCACAAGTATATGCATTGCATGCATGTGTGTGTGATGTGTGTGTTTATATATGCATGTGTGTGATATATACATGTGTGTCTATGTTAGACTCAAGAAATGATGGGAAGGAGATGTTGAACCACACCTGAAGAGGGAGGATTAGGGAGTAATCCTCAACCATGACTTTTGGGGTATGTGGTTAGACCATCATACTCCTAACTGGTAGTTCATGAGTTCAAATCACACAATCTGTATGAGAGTGTAGGAGGTAGGCTTGGGAAAAGTGGATAAAAGGCGTGCGCGTTGCTTTCAAAAATGATCCCATAAAAAATTGGAGCATGTCTCCCAATTCGGAGGTCGGATTTAGACCTGTAAGATACTATTGGAAGGCTCTTGGAAAGACCATTCCAATGGACGAACTAGATTGATGAGCCAAGATAGATTTCATGGGCGAGATCCAAGTTCAAGAAACTAAGGTTGAAAACAAGAGCTCAGGAAACCAAGGTTGAAAACAAGGATACTCGATGATGAGCCCATAGGCAAGTGGCCAAGAAGTGGAAAGGTAAGGTTCAAGAGATGAAGGTTGAGAGAAAGGGTTCAAAATACCAAGGTTGAGAACAATAAAGTTCAAGAGAGTGTGCAAGGGTTTGGAAATCAATTCAAGGTGAGATAAAAGATTGATCATTTAGCACAAGCATCTCTAGAAGGGGAAGAGAGTGTTAGATGCAAAAATGATAGGAAGGTGATGGTTGAACCACACACTAAGAGGGAGGAATAGGAGGTAATTCTCAACTATGGCTTTTGGGGCAAGTGGTTAGCCCACTGTAGAGGAGGTAGTGGGGTATCTACTTTTAGCAAGATCATGCAATTTTTACTTCCAATACTTCGACTACTCAAGGGAGGTTCTCCTTAGGAAAGTATACCCTTTAACATTTCTATGAGGAGGCATATCATAATAATTGCACAGAATTGTAAATACTCAGGGAGAAGATTAATGATAATTGACAATAGTAGAAGACTAAAACCACTCCTTAGTTGGAGCAGATGATTACAACGTATCCAAAGGAAATACTCCAAAAGCTGATGCTTTATGCTAGCATGTCAATCCAAAACAAAGCAAAATCAATACAAGAGATCGGTCCAATAAAATGAACACAACTAGGTGAAGACTAACACTGCTCAGTACTAAGGTATGAAGACTTGCTCTAATGGAAAAGAGCGGAAATACCACTGACTCAACTGAATGACAAAACCAAGCCACGTCTTTACACTACAGTGCTATTAGCCCTCCGCTAGGAAGCCCATGCTCTGTATCCTCACCAGAGAGTGACTTCCTACAGTAGACCTGTAGCCATAGAGTGCAAAGAGAGGACCAAAAGAGATGCCAGAAATAAGCTCTATACGTGTCTGTATATGTGTGTGTCTATCCCCAATGAGTACTAGTCCATTGCTTTTATAGGCTCCAATAGGCCAAGAGAGCCTTATCGATTCCCACGCTCAATGAATATGCGCCGATTGATTGCCCCAAATTTGGAGGGGTAGATCAAGTATGGTACTGGCCACCAGCTTCAATCCTAAAAAATAGGCAGTCGTTACGAATGGTTGGCGGCAACAGTCATTTATCCACTTACACTTTTTCCACTTCCACTTTTACGATCACTTTGGCATGCAAGCTGAGATCCTCATTTATATGCCACCCGTGATATTTGAATGACCCTCAAAAGCACATTCTTCACATAATTCTTGTGGTAGCTTTTGACCCTTATATATTTAGTGGGAGAGATGGTGGGTGGTGCGGGTGGAGGGATGTAGGCACAGTGGGATGGAGAGTTGATTCTAACTCCACCAATCAAAGAGCCCAATGAATTCCCTAATTGGAAAAGTCATCTTCTACATACTAGAAAAGCATCAATGAACAACATCAGAAAATCAAGAACCTTTGTGAAAGCATGCATGATATGGAAGAAATATGTTGCCTCTTTCTGGCTTTATGGTATTCTTCATGTATGTGTCAAAGAACATTACACGAGAGTAGCACCCCAAGTTCTATCAAGTTCACAACATCCATCCATTTATTCTGATATGTTCCAAAGGCTCACAAACTTTGAGCAAACAATCCATGTGCTCATTGGAATGGAAATAATTATAGAGCAGAAAGTATCCAACCTCCTTTGAAATTGGTTACACCAAACTTCTTGATCTTTTAGAAAAATCTATAGAATCCCCAAAGTTGAGTTCCAAAAAATTCAAATATCTGTAGGATATAAACAGCACTACAAATTCTCAAATCTTTCTTTCCTTCTTTTACATCGTCTCCTCCTTAGTCATCATTTGAAGAAGTACTTTGAAATATATAAGTGCAAATCCTCCCATCCCACATAAATGGATGGCATGACTAAATTTTCCAAGAAATATGCAAGCAAGCAGGATCGCACCAACAACACATATGAAATTTCCGTTTCCTAGAGTCACCACCAGATGAAAATGTCCAAAACAGATATGCCAATGCACTTGCTCTTCTCTCCTATTTACTGTACACTCGAAAAGAACCATCAAAATGGAAATAGCTCCTTGAACCACCCGCTTCTCCCTTCTTCCTCTTGCATACACATAAACCCACGACAAAAACAGAGAGAGAGAGGGAGAGAGAGAGAGATAGAGAGAGAGAGAGATGTGGGTGGTGGCTGTGCGGTGGTGGGGGGAAAGAGGAGAGGGTGGGGGGTGGCTACCGGGGTGGTGGGGGGAAAGAAGAGGGGGTGGCAAGGATGGTGGCTGCGAGGGTGGTGGGGGGGAAAGAGGAGGGGAGGGTGGGGTAGTGACTCCGGGGGTGGTGGGGGGAAAGAGGAGGGGGTGGCGGGGATGGTGGGGGAAAGGAGGAGGGAAGTGCGGGGGTAGTGGGGGGAGAGAAGAGGGGGGCGGGGAGAGAGGCTGCGAGGGTGGTGGGGGAAGGAGGAGGGAAGGGTGGGGATGGTGGAGGGAGAGAGGACGGGGTGGCCGGGAGAGAGGCTGCGGGTGTGGTGGGGGGAGAGAGGAGGGAAGGGTGAAGGTGGTGGAGGGAGAGAGGAGGGAAGGGCGGGGGTGGTGGGGGGAGAGAGGAGGGGGTGGCAGGGAGAGAGGCTGTTTGGGGGTGGTGGGGGGAAGGAGGAGGGAACGATAGGGATGGTGGGGGGAGAGAGGAAGGTGTGGTGGGGAGAGAGGTTGCGGGTGTGGTGGGGGGAAGGAGGAGGAAAGGGCGGGGGTGGTGGGGGGAGAGAAGAGGGGGGAATGGGGAGAGAGGCTGCAGGGTTGGAGGGGGGAGAGAGGAGGGAAGGGCAGGGATGGTGGGGGGAGAGAGGAGGGGGCGGCCGGGAGAGAGGCAATGGGGGTGGTGGAGGGAGAGAGGAGGGAAGGGCGGGGGTGGTGGGGGGCGAGAGGAAGGGGTGGTGGTGTGGAGGTGATCGCAATTTGGGTGGATCAGGTCTGATCGTGGCACACACAGGGTGTATGAAGCTAATGAATGTTGGAAGGTTTAAGAACGTGAACGTGAAATTAATGTTGAGCATGGAGAAGAGAGAGATGTTGAAATGATTATGGGAATGGAAATATAGGAGTGCAAGTTAGATTTATGAACATGAATGATAAGAATGAAAGAGAACCATACACACGAATCAGATTTGGAAGGAAGAATGGTCCATTGAAGGAGCTTCTTAAACACTTCCTAACTCTATTCCATATGCATAGTCTTCTTTGGATGATATGTATGCATGATGAGAATAAATGGAATCCTTACACATAAATCAGTTTCGAATGGAAGAATGGTCCAATATTGGAGCTTCTTATACACTTTCAAAAACTAATCAATATGTATGGGTATGTATGGATTATATGCATGCAAGTGAATTATTATGATAGAATTTAATCACAAGCTCAATGAAACATCCTCACTCGTTCAACGCAATACTGTGGAGCCTTCTCACACATAGAAGAAAATAGAAGACATGTAAAAATACCTAAGAGACTCAGAGACAAGAGACAAGAGACAAGCGAAAAGTGACATGAATTAAAAGGATTTGAATTAAGATACATGTATAAGATCGTCGTGATAGGTCAAGCTAAGCAGTCTAGTGATCAAAGATGGTTCTGACCCTCAAACCATGAGAGTTCAACCGAATATCACATGTAAGAAGATGAGTTCGACTTCATTGACTCTATGTATATCTAGGCTCGTAAGGTCTATCTAAAGAAGTCTAAGACTCATTAAAACCTGCTGTAACTCACTCACACGCTCCACCGAGGGTGAGTCAAGATAGAGATGCTGGTTTCAAGAGCCTATCCTAGATTGGAGTTCTAACTTAAATTTGAAACTAGGTACTATACTCATACTAGCCCACCTTGGATCCTCACTAGCTCACCCGAGGGTGATCGTCTCAAGGAAACCTTAAGCTAGCAAGAGCCCTATGGATGCCTAAAAATGATGCTCTAGGAGTTTGAAGGGGGGGTTTATATAGTTTTTTGAATGTATTTGGGCCCTTGGATCTAGAAAAATCAACTCTCAACTCTAGGATCACTACTTTCGATAATAACCATTTGATTAATCAAATCAATGGCTTGGAATTGTTCTTTCTATCAAATCTAGTGTAAAGGAGTGAAACTTAGGCGCCTTCATTCTCCACCATTGGATCTGGGGATGATCTCGACCGTCAGATCAGTGTTGACATCAATTCGGCTAAGATATGCCACTATTTTTAGAGAAAGTTGCATTATTGATCTTTAACTCTCAAGAAAGTCTTCTTTGATGGAAAAAACTCGTGGATTCTCCTTGCTTTAAGCATAAGTTCATCTCCACCCTTGAATATGAGCTCATCTTGATCGTACAACATGGCTCAATCAGCTTTCACCATGTGGCAGCCCTTCAACCCTTCAATTTGCTTAAACTAGAAAACTGTCGTGACCTTGAAAATTGGACTTTGTGCTCTTTGATCCTCCAAAAAGGATTTGATGAAGATGAAACTTTATAGGACTATGTTTCCAAAGATCTCCTTCAGGAATATGCAGAAAAAATCGTGTATCTAAATCTCCCTTATACAAATTTGACTACATTTGGAAGCTTGCAAGGTGGCATTAAGGTGTCTAGGAAACTCTGATAGCCTTGAAACTTTGTACAAATATGTAGCCACACATGATCTTTATACATGCCAAACCATATGGCTAACAAAAATTCCTATACAAGATTTTGTAGGGTTTAAGTGGAAAAATTACATTTTTTACAAAATGCACATGGCATATCAATGAGCTAGAAAATCCATTTACGTGTGAAATTCAGGCTATACACTGCCTTTGATAGGCTTTACAAGTATATGAATTTTCATGTGATTTTGAGATATTGAAATTTTTGCCCTAATTTCCAAAGTTTGACCAGCTATGACCGCTACCCTAGATTTGCTCGATTTCTTCCAAATTTTGCATGTGAACTCCCTTTGACATCCTTGATGCATCTTGGACTTCTCAAGGAATTCTGGCTACCTTCACGGAATGTGTTTCCTGTAGGCCTTCATGAGTGAGAGAGGAGAGAAAATCTCGACGACATTCGCCCCCACTAAACTTGTGATTCCTTCGGAAGCGCCAGTCTAGCATCTATGAAAAAAAAATGTTCCATGCATCAAATTCTTTTATAGGCAACATAAGAAACATGGAAGGAAAATTGATTATATGCATGAATGAGTAGGTAACATGAGATGAAGCAAAATTTGCATGAAAGAAAGACTTGAAAAAGGGAACATGAATATGCATGAACAAATAGGCAACATATATGAAAATGAACAAGCAACATTGAAAACAAGAAAGAAAACAATCAAGCATCAATATGAAGTGGAAATGGATGTATTGAGTCGTTTTAAGCATTACTTCCTCTCATCTTGAAGAAAAATTTGTACCTTTTTCATAAAGTAATCTACCTTAAATATGATTATAAAGAAAGATTTATGATTTTCAAGAGACATCTTTCACCTTTAGCTTATTTTAGATCAACTTATTTCCTACATATATATGAATATGCTCTTTCTCTAATAACATGCAAGGAAATCTAACTAAACTCCATTAATGCATAAATCTGCCTATATAGCATGTGATTTATTCTACTATGCCTCTTTATCTTCCTTTGGCTTGCTCTCTCTTTTTTTTTTGGTTGATGATGATGATGATGATTTGGCAACTTTATGGTTACGATCACTTTTTTGGGGTGCAAGAAAGTGTAAACTTTCTGTTAACATGTAGCAAATTTGTTTTTTTGATGAAGGGGAAAAATTAAACCCTGATACAGGTCCAACCATTTTTGATGACGGAGAACAGTCGTTTAAACTCCGATACAAGTGTTGTGAGATGGACTAAGGATGTAGAAACATGCAGTAGCAGGAGCTAGGATTTCAACAATTATGCTTTTGATACAGGATACATATGCATGTCTATATATGAAAGTCATGTCACCAAAATAAACCTCCAAATCTGCATGTCCTATCTTTCCATAATCCTATAATATAATCAATTTTTTAGTAGATAAATTACTACTTAATATACAATCCTACACAAGTAGTCAAATCATCATTTGCCTTTTTTGACTCAAGTGATGTGGATATCCAATGCAATGCAAAGATTGAAAAAAAACATGCATGACACAAGAATGGAAAAAAGTAGAATGAACTTGAAAAAAAACAAAGCAACATAAACTTGAAAAATTAATGATATTTTTATATGTTTTTTTTATATTTTCTTCCCTTTTTTTATTTATTTTTTATTTTTTTTATTTTTATAACATGGATACTCCTGTTTATGAATCGGCCTCATTGCTGTCATCTTCTTCAATGTCCTCATCCAAAATGTACTCATCATTATCACGTTTCTTGAATAGCTTTATCCTTTTACCTGCAATCAAAGTTTTTAGTGCAACACCATTTAATTCACAAAGAGCATATGTACCATTGTTGTTGACTTTTGATACATGTATGGCCCAAACCACTGTTGAGTGAGCTTTTTGCATGCATCATATTGAGAGTCAAACGTACTATCATAAATGAGCACCCAATCTCTTGCTTCAATTGGCTTCTTGATGAGTTTTATCAAAGTAATGCATGTTCTTCATTTTAGATTCTCTTAATTTTTCAATGGCATCATCAAGTCTTAATCTACCTTGTTCTAACTGTTTAATGTGCAAACTCAAAAAATCATTAGTAGACATGTTTTCAGACCAAGCAAAATTTGACCATGCAGAAATATGAGATTGAATTGGAAACAATTGTTTTTGATAGTACATGAGTTCAGCAGGCATATACCCAGTAGTACGTGTGCATGTCATTCTATCTGCCCAAAGTGCAAAAGGTGAGAATCTAGGCCATTGTTGGATGTCACCATTACATGCTTTAGATATGCATTTCAAAATAGGTGGATACCCTCTCTCTATTTTACCATTGGCCTCTGGATTATATGCAGTAGTGAGAGATAAACGAATATCGTGATGTTCAAAGAACTCTTTGGCTTCTCTCGCATTTAACTCTCCACGATCGCATTTAACTCTCCACGATCGACCCAAAGCGACTTTTTGACATCCTCAAGCAAGAATTTGCAAACATTGTAAGTGGTCTTAGATCGTAGTGCACGTCCCTCTACAGGATTAGTTAAGTCTTCTCTCGCAAGTACAATGTAACACATTTTGTCAATACTTTTAGGCATAGTTATAAGATCTACTACCCACTTATAGTGAATACAAGGTGGATAAGTAGGATGCAACGGATCTCTATGTTTGACCGATGAATGAAGTTGACAAGTAGAACATGTAGAAACATAGCTACTAATGTCAATGTACATCCTAAGCCAATAATAGGTACTTCTAATTTTTTCATATGTTCCAAAAAATCCTTTATGACCTACCCATAATGTCTTATGCATTTCCTTCATTAGTTGCAATTGAAGACCTCGTTTTCCTAGGACTCGTTGTGGATTCTTAACCTTACCGTTAGCATGTCTCCAAAGATAAACATTACATAGGAAAAAGTTATGAGCTCGTTTCCTAATGTTACAGGAACCTATTCGTAGTCCAGATAGGTAATGGTTGTAGTGTACTCAGATACTTTCCTATGTCTCTCCATTCATTTTGTACTCAAACTCATGAAATTGCTCATACTCGTATATATGTGGAACATAGTCAATAAACTTCACATTATTTATTAGATCACTTTCAAGATCATTAAATCTAGCTCTCGATAACATATCAGCAATTGAATTTGACTTACTTGAAATATGAACTAACTCAGGATTTATGAACTTAATATATGAGATCCATCTAAGCATGGCTATATCAAGAGATGAACAATTGGCTATCATTCCAATGAGAGGCCGACAATTAGTCTCAACCTTGACATTTGCACCAATGAAATATTCATTGTCTATTTTCAAAGCTGTTACCATACCCCATAGTTCTCGTTTGATCTATGGATTTTTTCGTTGTGTTTCATGTAAAATTTTGGCACCAAACCTAATTGCATATCTATTGCCTTTACTATCATCTTGACTTATGACCCGACCTATACCAGTAGGACTAGTATCAACAGTCAATATAATAGGTTTGTTAGCAAAATAGTCTACACGCTTAAGGATGGCAGCTTCAAGCAATAATTTCTTCAATTTACACATAGCTTGAGTGTGTTTGTCAGTCCAAATAAATTTTTGTTTCTTCCTCAACAAGTCATAGAGACAATCCACAACATGAGCAAAGTGTGGGATCCAAATAACATAAAAGATGCAAGCACCAAGAAATCTACTTACCTCACTCATGTTGTTACATGTTTCAGAAATCTTGCTAATGGCATCAACTTTTTGTGGCTATGGCTTTCAACCATAATGGCCACATAAATGTCCAACAATAAGAACCTCGTTGACACCAAAAATAGATTTCTCTATGGAAAATGTGAGACCTACCTCTTCAAATCGTTGAAATATTCTTTCACAATCAGAGATATGGTCAAGAACAAATTTAGGACATCCAGATGAGTCTAAAGTATTGTCCTTTACACGTTCCTCACTCCCTTTAATTGGAATATCATCAATCAGAGAACTGGTCGCTCCTTGAGGTAATGTAGACATTCCCACTAAGCCTAAAGGAGTTTTCATTGTGGTTATATCACGACTGTCAATTGCTAATTGGAATTGGTCATATCCTGAATATAAATCACCCATTGAATAGATAGAATGTCCTGAAAATGATTCAGCAAACTCATCTACAATGGGTCATGTTCCTAACATTCCTTATGGTGACTTTCTTGACAGGTTGGAGATCTTGAATAAAACGTAGTTTCCCATTCTTTTTAGGCACAGTGAACCACCTCTTTGAGTAAGGTGCAAAAGATGGCTCTAAAATTCTCATGTTTATCTTCTCCTGGAGTAGTTTCATTAGCTCAGGTAAGTGAGCCTTTGCAACTGGAATAGGACGAAGATTCCATGGAATATGTGGAATAGTAAATATTATCATGGGTGCAACTAGATTAGGATCTACACAACCAATCTCATAAGGATACATAGTAAAGGCTTTTCCATGGATACATATGACTCTCTCAAATTTATCTCTCTCTGCTGTACCAATTTTCACATGTTTGATTGTCTCATCTGTGAATGTATGTCCTATGTTTTTCTTATCCTGAAGAATTGTATCGTTTTTCACATCAATAATGTTTTAATTACTTCCTTGGGGTAATGATTGAGCTAAGGGTTTGAATTTTTTGTCTACACTTTTGTACTTTGTTTCAACTAATGCATCATGTGTTTGGTTAAATTTTAGAGCACTTGTCAACATTGAGAGCATATTCCTGGTTAAGAGCATACTCATCAAGGGAAGAGAGAAGAATAATATGGGAATTAGAATTTTGTTGAAGACATAACTCTAACTCCTCAAGAGTAGAGAAACAATGAGACGTTTCAATCACATGCTCAATGTTCTCATCATGTTCCATGATTTTGTTGTTTTTATAAATTTTCTGGGTTTTTTGGATAAAAGACTTGGACAATTGACTCTTATGAAGAAAATCTAATCTAGAATGTGGAAAACAAAGTGAAAAACTATTGTACATGTTAGTTGGATGCGAGATGTCAAACCAATTCCCACTGTTGTCCTGCTCAACAATGGGTTCCATCTGAAATTTTGATCATATGTAGCTCCAAACATGAATCGAGGTGCACAATCACTACAAGCATGCTCATGACCCTGAGTAACAATAGGTTTCTTTCTAATTGACAATTGATTCCTACGATGATTCACTCCTTTCATGACTTGAAGTGATTGCATTCCATCCTTAGACTTAAATCTAGCATAGGTAGACCCATCATCCATGGCTTTAGTTTCCATACGACTCTCACAAATAAAGGGTTGACCTAAGAGAACTTCATAGGAGCAATTATCTTGAATAAAAAAGTGAAACTCTTCTGTGATTCCTCATATGGATATGGGCACAGTAGTAGAAGCTCCATACAGGGTATCTACACCATTATCTACAGTTCTCATATGCCATCCACAATCTTTATCTATGTGCCATGGAAACTTATCATATACTTCTCTTGAAATCACATTGATTTCAGAGCCAGAATCTACTAATGCATTTACAGTGATAGTGTTCTTATCATTTCCTATTTTAACATGCATCTCTGATGTACCTCTAGACCAAAATTTTATTTTAAAGTGACTTTCAGGATTGTTGTCATGATTTTCATGGTCAGATTGATTAGGTCCTAAGAAATTTCTATTAACATTTACTTCATCATCATCAAAGTCCTCTTCATTAGATTCATCAAAGTTCAAGGCTTCATTCATAGCTTGATCTTGATCTAGAGAATCTTGCATCTTAGTATCCAGAATAAGCAAAAACCTCTTCCTTTTAATAAGGCCGATAAAGTTATCTTTAAAAACCGGCTTTGCAATAGAGAAAACTTGTTTTAAAGACATAGTCACTTGACTCTTAAGCAAAATGTCATCTAAAATCTCCATAGGATCTATTTTTCTCTCAATTTCTGAAATCAAGATGGCTTTAGGTTTTCTCTTTGCTCAGGATCTTGTTTTTGCTCAGGATCTTGTTTTTGTTCATGTTCTCGTGTTTTGTCTTCAGTTTGTTTTGATTGTTCTTGTTTATCTAAAGGATTTGGTTCTGTTTTTCTTTGCTTTGTCTTCTTCCCTTTTTGTTTCTCCTCTTGTTTTTGTTCATTGGGTTGTGATTCTTTTTTTTTATCTTTGGATTGTGATGTTTCTCTTTGCTCTATGATTGTTTCTATTCCCTCTAAGGTTTGTTTTCGATTCACTCTTCTTTCACTAGGGTCAGCTTCATCTCTTTTTCGTTTTTCTTCTACATTGGATATGTGAGAAATAAGAGATTGATCTTCTATCAATGACTCCCAAGCCGTTATTCTCCTAATCGCATCTCGTGCTCTCACTAAAGCCTCTATGGAAAAGTCAACGCCTTTGTGTGTTTACTTGATTCTACTTGTTGTTCATCAAGAGCTTCTAGTTTCACTCCTCTAGTTCATACGTTCGCTATGGTTATATTTTCATAGTATTTTTTCAATCCTCCCTTACCATAATTTCCTTGCAAAGGTAGCCTAGATCGATAGTCACATATTTTCTTGCCTATTTCTATTACTAGTCGTTGCTCCTTAGCAGCCTTCAATAGTTCACAATCTCTCAAAAAGTGCTCTAACTAATCACACCAAGGACACCTACGAGGACCCCGCACAAAACCATTTTGATTTTGAGGATTTTGATTATCTTGTGGTGGGAAATTTTGAAATTGAGGATTTTGTTGATAAGGTATTTCTTGAATAGGATAATTAGGATTTTGATAAGGCAATTGATTAATTTGAGGAGCTTGGGGTGCAACATGTGGTACTTGAGGTGCAAGAAGAGCTTCCATAGTATATGGTTGATGATTTTGAAAATTTTCATTTTGAGTATTTTGAAAAGCTATTTGAGAATCTTCAGGATACATGTTTTGATGCATTTGAGGATTTTGCACATGAGGATGAAGATTTTGCATGAAGGATTATGCATTGGAGGAACTTGATATGCTTCAGTAGGAGCTACTTGTGGATTTTCATTGGGAGCTATAACATGTTGATTAGGCTCTTGAAAAGACATTGGGTTCATTTGATTTTGGAAAGTTTTGGTGTAATGAGATTGTACAACATCTATAGTCTTGGCCAAATTGGATTGTGTAGCAATAAGACTTTCCATTTGCTTAGTGAGAATTTCCACTTGAGATTGTTCAACTACACTTTTATTTGGCTCTACTTTAAAACCTTGAGTAGGCTCCATCATTTGAGAAATAGGAGTAGAGTCAAAAAGCATAGCATGGGATTGTTCTCTAACTTGCTCCTTAGTTTGTGGAAGGCTAGCTTGAGGAACACTAGTTTGCTCATAAAGCATGGATTGTCTTTGATGTCTATGGGCTACAACCTCTACTACTTTACACACTTTTTGCCAATTGTCAATAAGACCATAGCACTTATCTGGCTCTTCTAATCGCCTTTCAACTTCCCTACGAGTTTCAGGATGAAGAAGCTTAAGAAAATTGATCACAAGATCCGGGTCCAAAGTTATCGTATCCTCATTTAGACGTTGTTCATAGATTCTAATATACTCATTTTGTAAGTCAGTAATAGAGCTACTAGGCTTTGGGGAGTTGACCCATCGTAAGAGTCCATCCTGATTATGTTGGCTAAAATCTTCAAGATATAATTCTTTGAGCATCTCCTTTCTAAAATCACTCCAAGGAAGAGTATCATATTGAGTGCCATGGTTTATGATAGAGCTATCAACAATTCGTTCAAAGAATGATATCATAAGATCTTTGGGAAGACCAAAAATCATAGCGTGCTCTTCAAACAAATCTAAGTAGCTTGTGATGTTGATGCCATTGAGATTTCCCTTCTCCCTCAACATAGAAGAGACTATTCTTTGGCCTTGTTTCTCAACATTAAGGGATTTGAATCCTTGTTGACTCTTACGTGGATGAGCAACTTATGCACGATTCTCTAGATCTCTCACAAATGTGTTTACTTCACGGTGAAGATGTGCACGATACTGTGAGAAATCCAGTGCAACACTCAAGAATGATGATGGTGATATGATGAGGATGAAAAATATAAAACAAAGGATATGGATCACAACCTCCCAACAAGATCAGAAGCAAATGCCACGTAGTGTTTCACGTGAGGTTCAGATGTGGAGGTGATCGCAATCAGGGTGGATCGGGTCCGGTCATGGCACACACATGGTGTATGAAGCTAATGAATCTTGGAAGGTTTAAGAACGTGAAAGTGAAATTAATGTTGAGTATGGAGAAGAGAGAGTTGTTGAAATGATTATGGGAATAGAAATGTAGGAGTGCAAGTTAGATTTATGAACATGAATGATAAGAATGAAAGAGAACCATACACACGAATCAAATTTGGAAGGAAGAATGTTCCATTTAAGGAGCTTCTTAAACACTTCCTAATTCTAATCCATATGCATAGTCTTGTTTGGATGATAGACGAGAATAGATGGAATCCTTACACATAAATCAGTTTCGAAAGGAAGAATGGTCCAATATTGGAGCTTCTTATACACTTTCAGAACTAATCAATATGTATGGGTATGTATGGATTATATGCATCCAAGTGAATTATGATGATAGAGTTTAATCACAAGCTCAATGAAACATCCTCACTAGTTCAACGCAATACTCTGTAGCCTTCTCACTGAAGAAAATAGAAGACATGTAAAAGTACTTAAGAGACTAAGAGACAAGAGACAAGTGACAAGTGACATGAATCAAAAGGATTTGAATTAAGATACATGTATAAGATCGTCGTGATACATCAAGCTAAGTAGTCTATTGATCAAAGGCGGTTCCGACCCTCAAACCATGATAGTTCAACTGAATGTCACACGTAAGAAGATGAGTTCTACTTCATTGACCCTATGTATGTCTAGGCTCATAATGTCTAACTAAAGAAGTCTAAGACTCATCAAAACCAACTCTAACTCACTCACATGCTCCACCAAGGGTGAGTCAAGATAGAGATGCTAGTTTCAAGAGCCTATCCTAGATTGGAGTTCTAACTTAAATTTGAAGCTAGGTACTATACTCATACTAGCCCACCTTGGATCCTAGAATATAATCAATTTTTTAGTAGATAAATTACTACTTAATATACAATGTTACACAAGTAGTCAAATCATCATTTGCCTTTTTTGACTCAAGTGATGTGGATATGCAATGCAATGCAAAGACTGAAAAAAAACATGCATGAAACAAGAATGAAAAAAAGTAGGATGAAATTGAAAAAAAACAAAGCAACATAAACTTGAAAAATTAATGATATTTTTATATGTTTTTTTTATATTTTTTTCCCTTTTTTTATTTATTTTTTATTTTTTTTATTTTTATAACATGGATACTCCTCTTTATGAATCGGCCTCATTGCTGTCATCTTCTTCAATGTCCTCATCCAAAATGTACTCATCATTATCACTTTTCTTGAATAGCTTTATCCTTTTACCTGCAATAAAAGTTTTTAGTGCAACACCATTTAGTTCACAAAGAGCATATGTACCATTGTTGTTCACTTTTGATACATGTATGGCCCAAACCACTGTTGAGTGAGCTTTTTGCATGCATCATATTGAGAGTCAAACGTACTATCATAAATGAGCACCCAATCTCCTGCTTCAATTGGCTTCTTGATGAGTTTTATCAAAGTAATGCATGTTCTTCATTTTAGATTCTCTTAATTTTTCAATGGCATCATCAAGTCTTAATCTACCTTGTTCTAACTGTTTAATGCGCAAACTCAAAAAATCATCAGTAGACATGTTTTCAGACCAAGCAAAATTTGACCATGCAGAAATATGAGACTGAATTGGAAACAATGGTTTTTGAGAGTACATGAGTTCAGCAGGCATATACCCAGTAGTACGTGTGCATGTCATTCTATCTGCCCAAAGTGCAAAAGGTAAGAATCTAGGCCATCGTTGGATGTCACCATTACATGGTTTAGATATGGATTTCAAAATAGGTGGATACCCTCTCTCTATTTTACCATTGGTCTCTGGATTATATGCAGTAGTGAGAGATAAACGAATACCGTGATGTTCAAAGAACTCTTTGGCTTCTCTCGCATTTAACTCTCCACGATCGTAT
The DNA here is from genome assembly GCA_020310875.1 of Ceratopteris richardii. Lineage (NCBI taxonomy): Eukaryota > Viridiplantae > Streptophyta > Polypodiopsida > Polypodiales > Pteridaceae > Ceratopteris > Ceratopteris richardii. The sequence continues at coordinate 144,037,596 of CM035416.1, forward strand.
TTAACTCTCCACGATCCTGCACGTCCCTCTACATGATTAGTTAAGTCTTCTCTTGCAAGTACAATGTAACACATTTTGTCAATACTTTTAGGCATAGTTATAAGATCTACTACCCACTTATAGTGAATACAAGGTGGATAAGTAGGATGCAACGGATCTCTATGTTTGACCGATGAATGAAGTTGACAAGTAGAACATGTAGAAACATAGCTACTAATGTCAATGTACATCCTAAGCCAATAATAGGTACTTCTAATTTTTTCATATGTTCCAAAAAATCCTTTATGACCTACCCATAATGTCTTATGCATTTCCTTCATTAGTTGCAATTGAAGACCTCGTTTTCCTAGGACTCGTTGTGGATTCTTAACCTTACCGTTAGCATGTCTCCAAAGATAAACATTACATAGGAAAAAGTTATGAGCTCATTTCCTAATGTTACAGGAACCTATTCGTAGTCCAGATAGGTAATGGTTGTAGTGTACTCAGATACTTTCCTATGTCTCTCCATTCATTTTCATACTCAAACTCATGAAATTGCTCATACTCGTATATATGTGGAACATAGTCAATAAACTTCACATTATTTATTAGATCACTTTCAAGATCATCAAATCTAGCTCTCGATAACATATCAGCAATTGAATTTGACTTACTTGAAATATGAACTAACTCAGGATTTATGAACTTAATATGTGAGATCCATCTAAGCATGGCTATTGCAACAGCGTAGCGACAGTAATTGCTCATGAATGAATGACTCTCCTCCCATCCAAATGCCTCTATATATAGCTCTCTCAAGGGGACTACCTTCTTGGGCAGGTGAATGCTAATCATCCAAGTGTCAGCCATGTAACTGCATGTGCGCCAAGTGTCCAATGGATGCTTCTAGAAGGTTCTAGAGCTCTTTGGGCAAAATACTCTTCCCATGTATCCCATGGGGATTGAACCCAAGACCTCGTCCTTCACATCCTTGAGACTTAACCACTAAGCTAAGTGGTTCACTTGTTCACAAGAGCACAAGACCTCCTAGTAAGTCTAAACTCGAGATCTTTGGTCATACACACTGATGACCAAACGGTGTCCGATTTCAGATCTGTCTGAACCGGCCAGACCCTTGGATCATAGACTTACTTTATTACATTCTTCCCCCCTTGGAAAATATTTTCGTCCTCGAAAATTAGAGCTATATATACTGTAGGCAACCCCCGAGCCTCATGTTCTAAAACTTGAAGAACATGCATTCATTCAAACAGGTTATTTACTTAGATCTTGAAAGTAAAAAACCTTATCATATTCTAGATCTTGAAGAACATGATCGGTTTATCTACTAAAAACTTGAAAGTAGAAAAAACCTTCTTTATTTGGGACCAACTTAAAACTTGAAAGCTGGAAAACGTCGTTGGATTGTGGAAACTTTTTCCCATGTTGAATTTTCTTTAGTTCCATCCTTCCATTTTACTAAGCACTCTTCATACAAGTGGCTTCTTGTACGTTTATCTCGGGTGCGAAGTATCCTTTCAGGTTCATGAGGAACTGTTTCATTTACTGGAATAGGAAGTATGACCTGATGTCCAACTAGATTATCTGAATCTGTTAGACTCTTCCTAAGTCGGCTAACATGGAACACTGGATGAATCCAACTATCATCTGGAAGTTGTAATTCATAAGCCCACAAACCAACTTTCTTGGTGATTGGAAAAGGACCGCAATATCTAGGCGACAACTTGGCGCATTGACCAGTCTTGAACTTTTTCGATCTTTCAGGAATACGAAGATAAACTTGATCGCCAACCTGAAAAGTAACATCTCTTCGCTTTGGATCGGCATAAGCTTTTGCACGATCTTGAGCTTTCTTTAAGTTTTCTTTAGCTAACTTGAGCTTAAAGTTCATGTCTTGAAGGAACTCTTGTGCTGCTTGAACTCGTTCATTATGAAGTCCCACTGCATAAGGAGACCTAGGCTGGAAACCGTACATTAACATGAATGGACTAAATTCAGTTGATGTATTCTTGGCACTGTTATAGGCAAATTCAGCTAAAGGAAGATAATCTTCCCAATCAGTCTGTTTGGAAGTAACATAAGCTCTAAGTATGTCTTCCAAAATCTGATTGACTTTCTCTGTCTGTCCATCCGTCTGGGGATGTTCAGCTGTACTTAAACTTAGTTTAGTTTCAAGTCTACTAAAGACTGCTCGCCAAAAATGACTTGTAAATCGAGCATCTCTATCAGAAACTATGTCTACTGGAAGACCATAGAGTCTATAAAGTTGATTTACAAATATTTTTGCAAGTTCTGGAGTCTTATAAGTAGTCTTGACTGGTATAAACTGAGCAAGTTTAGTCAATCGATCAACTACAACCCAGACTGAATCAAAGCCCTTCTGAGTGCGGGGTAATCCAGAAATGAAATCCATGGAAATACTTTCCCACTTTCCTTTGGGAATTTCCAAAGGATGCAGCAATCCTCCAACTTTAAGTCGTTCAAACTTATTGACTTGACATTTATGGCACTTAGACACATAGTTTTGCACATCTCGATGCAAACTAGGCCAATAAAAATGTCTTTTCACTAACTCATAGGTTCGGTTAATACCAGGATGTCCTGCACTTGGAGCATCATGGCATTCGAAAAGTACTTGATTTCGTATGTCCATTCTACTTGGGACACAAACCTTACCTTTATAAAGCAGATATTCATCTTGGAGAGAATAGTGTTTAAACTTTCTCTCAGAAGTACTTGCTTCAGTTTGTTTATCTTGTTCAGCTGCTTTCCATGCTTGACTGAAGCTTGGATCCTCTTTGCAGCTTCCTTTCAAAGTTGAAATAAATTCACTTTGAATTTGTACAAAACTTAGATTGTTCAACATAGGCATCCGACTTAAGGCGTCTGCCACTGCATTGAACTTTCCTTTTCTGTACCTGAGCTCATAATCGAACTCTTGTAACTGTTCGGCCCATCTAGCTTTTCTACCTCTAAGATCAGGTTGGTTTGCAAACCACTTTATGCTCTCTTGATCAAAAACTATGGTCAGCTTTGATCCATATAGATAATGGCGCCATTTCTTTAGAGCATTTATAATAGCGAACATCTCTCGCTCATAGGTAGAGTAGTTTTGCTGAGCAGGACTTAGCTTTCTACTCTCGAAAGCTATTGGTCGACCATCTTGGCTTAGTACTGCTCCTACTGCAGATGAACTTGCATCTGTCTCTAATTGGAAAGGTTTGTTCGGATCTATGATCTGTAGAACCGGGGCCGATGCTAAAGCAAGTTTAAGTTCTTGAAAACTCTTTGCTTGCTCTTCTTTCCAATTTAACTTTTGATGCTTCCCTTTGAGTTGATCCGTCAAAGGTACTGCAATCTTGGCATATCCAGCCACAAACTTCCGATAATATCCGGCCAATCCGAGAAAACTTTGTAGTTCTCGAACCGTCTTGGGCTCAGGCCATTCAAGAATCGCTTGGACTTTTTCAGGGTCAACTCTGATTCCTTCCGCGGAAATAATATGACCTAAATACTTTACTTCTGGGGTAAAGAATTCACATTTTGACTCTTTACCATAAAGTTTATTATCGCGAAGAAGTTGAAAAACTTTTTTCAAGTGCTCTAAGTGACTTTCATGATCTTTACTGTAGATCAGAATATCATCAAGAAAATCTACAACAAATTTTCCCAAATACGGCTTAAGCACTTGATTCATCAAAGTCATAAATGTTGCGGGTGCGTTTGTCAACCCGAACGGCATCACTAAAAACTCGTAGTGGCCAAACTTTGTTCGAAAGGCTGTTTTAGGAATATCATCAACTTTGATCCTGATCTGATGATAACCTTGGCGTAAATCAATCTTAGAAAAGACTGTAGCCCCCTTTAAACTATCGAAAAGATCTTCGACTAGTGGCATGGGATACTTGTTCTTTATCGTAAGATTGTTTAACGCCCTATAATCTACACACAGTCTCATAGTTCCATCTTTCTTTTTCACTAGAAGGATGGGTGCTGCCCATGGAGACTGGCTTGGGCGGATAAATCCTTTATCCAAATACTCTTGGATTTGATTTTCCACCTCTTGATTTTGGACATAGGGGAGGCGGTATGGGTTTTGAGATTTTGGCTTGGTACCCGGAAACAGATCTATGCTGTGATCGATGTTTCCACGAGAGGGTGGCAAGCCGTAGGGGAGTTCCTTAGGGAACACATCTTTAAATTCCTTCATTAAATTGTTAAATTTAACATAAACTTCTCGAGGAATAAAGGACGAGACATAAGAAACTTGATTTATATTATCAGAATCTGTTACATCTGTGCCAAGGACAAGAAAAGCTTGGGTCCTGGCTTCATTATTTACAAGTTTCTGTAGTTCAGTGTATGATATCAAAGGGATACTTGGAACATCATGCTCACCCTTGATCTTATACACAACTCCGTCGCGCTGGAATTCCAAAGTATTTGTAAAATAACACCTGGTCAATGAAGGACCTAGACTCCATAGCCACTCTCTCCCTAAAACGAGATCTACCCGATCCATATTCATTATTTGGAAGTCCAAGGTGTCTTTAAATCCTTGGATTTCTAGTTCCAAATTACAAATCATTGTGTCCCAAACACGGGTGTCTTGACCGTGCATCATGGAGACAATGTATTTATGAGGCGATGGTTCCTGAGGAAGAGCCAGTTTTTTTACTAACGCATAATTGATAAAATTATGCGTAGCAGAGTCATCCACCATTATCCGGATGGTGTGACCTTTTACTGATCCATGCAACTTGACCAAATCATGTGGACCAAACTCTTGAGGTTGCCACATGTTTTTGGAGATTTGACATGAATGGGTACTGTCGCAGTGCATAATCTGAACCTTCTTTGCACTTGAATTTGCATCCAAGTTCAAAGATTGAATCAGATGGATTTGCTGCTTACCCTTTCCCTTACTTTCTCTTCCGACTGGACAGGCACGGCTTCGATGTCCAGGCTTAAGACATTTAAAGCACAAGTTTTCTTTTTGCGCTTTATCATGATCTTCTGGAGAAAGGATGTGTCTAAAAACACGAGGTTTCTTAGACACCCTTTCACTAGATCTAGTCCCTTTACCCTTACGCTTAAAGTTATTCTTCTGGGAATAACTGCTTTCCTGCGTGACATCCAAGCGTGAATTGTCCTCATAAATTTGTGCGACCTTAATCGCCTCTTCAAGGGATTTAGGCGCATGCCTCTTAACTTCATTACGAATTCGCTGGTTAAGTCCTCTGACAAAACCGCGAAGTCGATGGAAGTCATCTAAATTCTTTAACTTCAGAATTACATCTCTGTATTCTGAAATATACACCAATAGCGGTCTACCCTTCTGCTGAATTTTATCCCAAGCTTCCCAATTACGTTCCTCCTCATTCTCGGGGAGAAACTCTTTCTTGAAAAGATGGGAAAATTCATTCCAAGTGGTGGGTTTCTTGTGAGTCTCAGAGAGACTCATCCACCATGTATAAGCTTTCGGTCCTAGCGACAAACTGGCTTCTACTACTCTCACATGATCCGGGGTATGTTTGAGTTCATGGACATCTTTCCATTTCTCTAAGAAAGTCAAAACCGCGTCCTTATTCCTATCCTTATCCTCTCCAGAGAAATAAGGAGGACGGATCTCCTTTCCCAAGGAAAGATCCACAGGGCGGTTATGAGTTTCTAACATACCTACCGAAGCAACGCACAAGGGAGTAGAAGACGCTAGACTCAAACGGCTCATACTTCCCGCTAAAGGAAACATGTCTATTTGGGGAGAGGATAATTCCTTATCCTTTTCCATCCTAACAGACATCGGTGAAGTTGCGATCGTATCTGTGTGACTACCTAAAATAGTCTTACTGGTATCCTTAGGCGTCTGAAGTAAGTTCAGAATGGCCTTAAGGTGATCCTGGATTCCATCAACAGATTGACGGAGTACTGCAACCTCATCCGGAATGCTGGACAACTGTCCAAGCTTTTGCTCAACTAGCAACATCCTACTTTCCATATCTTTCCTCTCATTTAAAGTAGTGTTTGTTTCCCCTTTTCTCGCAGAATCCTCAACGTCTAATGCTACAATCGCTGATTCTATTTTAGATGCATCAGACGCATGACTAGTATTTGAAACCATAGGTGCCGATGAATGCAATGCACGTGCAACTATTGGTGGTCTAGTCATGAATGAGGATGTTACTAACATAGGAATGGAAACATACATGGACGCACTAGTAGTACTTGTAAACGAAACGTGGCTAGAAGTCCCCTCCATCGCACACAAAGCGTTATTAAACTTACTAAGTATTCCTAACGCAAGAAGTGTGTGCAACAAAATCAAAAGAGCTATGCAAGAATATCACAAGAAATAGTCCCTGATGATTTGGTCCGTTGAGGTCGACTTGATTCTAGCCGAGAGTGCTAGAATTATGATGAAGATAGGCCTCCAGATCTTCACTCCACGGCTTCCGCTTTCTTCAAACTTTGCTTTGTTTTTGGCTTTCTTTGGTTAGAGAAAGAGTCCTCCCAAGACTCGATGTATCTCGGGTTCCGGGTTGGAACAGTCGGAGAAGAGTTCCGGGTTCGGCAGCGATTACTGTTTGGCAGAGTCTTCTGCACACATGAAACAGAGAAAGATTCGAGCGCCTTGGCTATGTCGAAGTTCTTTGAAACTGGCTGGATGGGTTCGAATCCCGGTCGGCAGCAGCGCGCGAAACCTCCTTTTGGTCTTGGCTAGAGCTTGATGAAGAAATTACAGCGCCGATGTTTAGCAGAAGAGGATAATCTGCAGCTTGTTGGACGTATCACCGCTGTGGGCACCTTGGATAAGCGATCGCAGTCCTATTGGGGGGGCGAGGGATCGATTCCCGCCGGCAGCACACAAAGCTTTTTGAATCTTCTTCGATGGAGTCTCCTTCAGCGAACAGTTATCTAAATAGTCCTCCTCGTCAAACAAAGTCACGAACGGCGCTTCTGTCTTGTGGTTAAGGCAGCGCCCTCTCAACAGAGGGGCGCGAGTTCGATTCCCCCTTATCACACAAAGATGAATTACTTTTTAATACTCTCTTGCTCTAAGCTAAAGCATGGGAACTATTGCGACACGCATATTGATGCGGGAAGGAGAGAATTCGCACGCCAAAATTCGAGCAAGAAGAGAAAAGCTATGGAAATGGCTCTGATACCAATGCAACAGCGTAGCGACAGTAATTGCTCATGAATGAATGACTCTCCTCCCATCCAAATGCCTCTATATATAGCTCTCTCAAGGGGACTACCTTCTTGGGCAGGTGAATGCTAATCATCCAAGTGTCAGCCATGTAACTGCATGTGCGCCAAGTGTCCAATGGATGCTTCTAGAAGGTTCTAGAGCTCTTTGGGCAAAATACTCTTCCCATGTATCCCATGGGGATTGAACCCAAGACCTCGTCCTTCACATCCTTGAGACTTAACCACTAAGCTAAGTGGTTCACTTGTTCACAAGAGCACAAGACCTCCTAGTAAGTCTAAACTCGAGATCTTTGGTCATACACACTGATGACCAAACGGTGTCCGATTTCAGATCTGTCTGAACCGGCCAGACCCTTGGATCATAGACTTACTTTATTACAGCTATATCAAGAGATGAACAATTGGCTATCATTCCAATGAGAGGGCAACAATTAGTCTCAACTTTGACATTTGCACCAATGAAATATTCATTGTCTATTTTCAAAGTTGTTACCATACCCCATAGTTCTCGTTTGATCTATGGATTTTTTCGTTGTGTTTCATGTAAAATTTTGGCACCAAACCTAATTGCATATCTATTGCCTTTACTATCATCTTGACTTATGACCCGACCTATACCAGTAGGACTAGTATCAACAGTCAATATAATAGGTTTGTTAGCAGAATAGTCTACACGCTTAAGGATGGTAGCTTCAAGCAATAATTTCTTCAATTTACACATAGCTTGAGTGTGTTTGTCAGTCCAAATAAATTTTTGTTTCTTCCTCAACAAGTCATAGAGACAATCAACAACATGAGCAAAGTATGGGATCCAAATAACATAAAAGATGCAAGCACCAAGAAATCTACTTACCTCACTCATGTTGTTACATGTTTCAGAAATCTTGCTAATGGCATCAACTCATCGTGGGTATGGCTTTCAACCATAATGGCCACATAAATGTCCAACAATAAGAACCTCGTTGACACCAAAAATAGATTTCTCTATGGAAAATATGAGACCTACCTCTTCAAATCATTGAAATATTCTTTCACAATCAGAGATATGGTCAAGAACAAATTTACGACATCCAGATGAGTCTAAAGTATTATCCTTTACACATTCCTCACTCCCTTTAATTGGAATATCATCAATCACAGAAGTGGTCGCTCCTTGAGGTAAAGTAGACATTCCCACTAAGCCTAAAGGAGTTTTCATTGTGGTTATATCACGACTGTCAATTGCTAATTGGTATTGGTCATATCCTGAATAAAAATCACCCATTGAATAGATAGAATGTCCTGAAAATGATTCAGCAAACTCATCTACAATGGGTCATGTTCCTACATTCCTTATGGTGACTTTATTGAGAGGTTGGAGATCTTGAATAAAACGTAGTTTCCCATTCTTTTTAGGCATAGTGAACCATCTCTTTGAGTAAGGTGCAAAAGATGGCTCTAAAATTCTCATGTTTATCTTCTCCTGAAGTAGTTTCATTAGCTCAGGTAAGTGAGCCTTTGGAACTGGAATAGGACGAAGATTCCATGGAATATGTGGAATAGTAAATATTATCATGGGTGCAACTAGATTAGGATCTACACAACCAATCTCATGAAGATACATAGTAAAGGCTTTTCCATGGATACATATGACTCTCTCAAATTTATCTCTCTCTGCTGGCAAAAGAAAGTCATCATCTCTACCAATTTTCACCTGTTTGATTGTCTCATCCCTGAATGTATGTCCTATGTTTTTCTTATCCTGAAGAATTGGATCGTTTTTCACATCAATAACTTTTTCATTACTTCCTTGGGGTAATGATTGAGCTAAGGGTTTGAATTTTTTGTCTACACTTTTGTACTTTGTTTCAACTAATGCATCATGTGTTTGGTTAAATTTTAGAGCACTTGTCAACATTGAGAGCATATTCCTGGATAAGAGCATACTCATCAAGAGAAGAGAGAAGAATAATATGGGAATTAGAATTTTGTTGAAGACATAACTCTAACTCCTCAAGAGTAGAGAAAAAATGAGACGTTTCAATCACATGCTCAATGTTCTCATCATGTTCCATGATTTTGTTGTTTTTATAAATTTTTTGGGTTTTTTGGATAAAAGACTTGGACAATTGACTCTTATGAAGAAAATCTAATCTAGAATGTGGAAAACAAAGTGAAAAACTATTGTACATGTTAGTTGTATGCGAGATGTCAAACCAATTCCCACTGTTGTCCTGCTCAACAATGGGTTCCATCTGAAATTTTGATCATATGTAGCTCCAAACATGAATTGAGGTGCACAATCACTACAAGCATGCTCATGACCCTGAGTAACAATAGGTTTCTTTCTAATTGACAATCGATTCCTACGATGATTCACTCCTATCATGACTTGAAGTGATTGCATTCCATCCTTAGACTTAAATCTAGCATAGGTAGACCCATCATCCATGGCTTTAGTTTCCATACGACTCTCACAAATAAAGGGTTGACCTAAGAGAACTTCATAGGAGCAATTATCTTGAATAAAAAAGTGAAACTCTTCTGTGATTCCTCCTATGGATATGGGCACAGTAGCAGAAGCTCCATACAGGGTATCTACACCATTATCTGCAGTTCTCATATGCCATCCACAATCTTTATCTATGTGCCATGGAAACATATCATAGACTTCTCTTGAAATCACATTGATTTCGGAGCCAGAATCTACTAATGCATTTACAGTGATAGTGTTCTTATCATTTCCTATTTTAACATGCATCTCTGATGTACCTCTAGACCAAAATTTTCTTTTAAAGTGACTTTCAGGATTGTTGTCATGATTTTCATGGTCAGGTTGATAAGGTCTAAGAAATTTCTATTAACATTTACTTCATCATCATCAAAGTCCTCTTCATCAGATTCATCAAAGTTCAAGGCTTCATTCATAGCCTGATCTTGATCTAGAGAATCTTGCATCTTAGTATCCAGAATAAGCAAAAACCTCTTCCTTTTAATAAGGCCGATAAAGTTATCTTTAAAAACCGGCTTTGCAATAGAGAAAACTTGTTTCAAAGACATAGTCACTAGACTCTTAAGCAAAATGTCATCTAAAATCTCCATAGGATCTATTTTTCTCTCAATTTCTAAGATCAAGATGGCTTTAGGTTTTCTCTTTGCTTTCTTTTGTTTTTGCTTAGGATCTTGTTTTTGTTCATGTTCTCGTGTTTTGTCTTCAGTTTGTTTTGACTGTTCTTGTTTATCTAAAGGATTTGGTTCTGTTTTTCTTTGCTTTGTCTTCTTCCCTTTTTGTTTCTCCTCTTGTTTTTGTTCATTGGGTTGTGATTCTTGTTTTTTATCTTTGGATTGTGATGTTTCTCTTTGCTCTATGATTGTTTCTATTCCCTCTGAGGTTTGTTTTCGATTCACTCTTCTTTCACTAGGGTCAGGTTCATCTCTTTTTCGTTTTTCTTCTACATTTGATATGTGAGAAATAAGAGATTGATCTTCTATCAATGACTCCCAAGCCGTTATTCTCCTAATCGCATCTCGTGCTCTCACTAAAGCCTCTATGGAAAAGTCAACACCTTTGTGTGTTCACTTGATTCTACTTGTTGTTCATCAAGAGCTTCTAGTTTCACTCCTCTAGTTCATACGTTCGTTATGGTTATATTTTCATAGTATTTTTTCAATCCTCCCTTACCATAATTTCCTTGCAAAGGTAGCCTAGATCGATAGTCACATATTTTCTTGCCTATTTCTATTACTAGTCGTTGCTCCTTAGCAGCCTTCAATAGTTCACAATCTCTCAAAAAGTGCTCTAACTAATCACACAAAGGACACCTACGAGGGCCCCGCACAAAACCTTTTTGATTTTGAGGATTTTGATTAACTTGTGGTGGGAAATTTTGAAATTGAGGATTTTGTTGATAAGGTATTTCTTGAATAGGATAATTAGGATTTTGATAAGGCAATTGATTAATTTGAGGAGCTTGGGGTGCAACATGTGGTACTTGAGGTGCAAGAAGAGCTTCCATAGTATATGGTTGATGATTTTGAAAATTTTCATTTTGAGTATTTTGAAAAGCTATTTGAGAAGCTTGAGGATACATGTTTTGATGCATTTGAGGATTTTGCACATGAGGATGAAGATTTTGCATGAAGGATTATGCATTGGAGGAACTTGATATGCTTGAGTAGGAGCTACTTGTGGATTTTCATTGGGAGCTATAACATGTTGATTAGGCTCTTGAAAAGACATTGGGTTCATTTGATTTTGGAAAGTTTTGGTGTAATGAGATTGTACAACATCTATAGTCTTGGCCAAACTGGATTGTGTAGCAATAAGACTTTCCATTTGCTTAGTGAGAATTTCCTCTTGAGATTGTTCAACTACACTTTTATTTGGCTCTACTTTAAAACCTTGAGTAGGCTCCATCATTTGAGAAATAGGAGTAGAGTCAGAAAGCATAGCATGGGATTGTTCTCTAACTTGCTCCTTAGTTTGTGGAAGGCTAGCTTGAGGAACACTAGTTTGCTCATAAAGCATGGATTATCTTTGATGTCTATGGGCTACAACCTCTACTACTTTACACACTTTTTGCCAATTGTCAGTAAGACCATAGCACTTATCTGGCTCTTCTAATCGCCTTTCAACTTCCGTACGAGTTTCAGGATGAAGAAGCTTAAGGAAATTGATCACAAGATCAGGTTCCAAAGTTATCCTATCCTCATCAAGACGTTGTTCATAGATTCTAATATACTCATTTTGTAAGTCAGTAATAGAGCTACTAGGCTTTGGGGAATTGACCCATCGTAAGAATCCAACCTGATTATGTTGGCTAAAATCTTCAAGATAGAATTCTTTGAGCATCTTCTTTCTAAAATCACTCCAAGGAAGAGTATCATATTGAGTGACATGGTTTATGATAGATCTATCAACAATTCAGTCAAAGAATGATATCAAAAGATCTTTGGGAAGACCAAAAATCATAGCTTGCTCTTCAAACAAATCTAAGTAGCTTGTGATGTTGATGCCATTGAGATTTCCCTTCTCCCTCAACATAGAAGAGACTATTCTTTGGCCTTGTTTCTCAACATTAAGGGATTTGAATCCTTGCTGAATCTTACGTGAATGAGCAACTTATGCACGATTCTCTAGATCTCTCACAAATGTGTTTACTTCACGGTGAAGATGTGCACCATACTGTGAGAAATATAGTGCAACACTCAAGAATGATGATGGTGATATGATGAGGATGAAAAATATAAAACAAAGGATATGGATCACAACCTCCCAACAAGATCAGACGCAAATGCCACGTAGTGTTTCACGTCAGGTTCAGATGTGGAGGTGATTGCAATCAGGGTGGATCGGGTCCGATCATGGCACACACATGGTGTATGAAGCTAATGAATCTTGGAAGGTTTAAGAACGTGAAAGTGAAATTAATGTTGAGTATGGAGAAGAGAGAGTTGTTGAAATGATTATGGGAATGGAAATGTAGGAGTGCAAGTTAGATTTATGAACATGAATGATAAGAATGAAAGAGAACCATACACACGAATCAAATTTGGAAGGAAGAATGTTCCATTTAAGAAGCTTCTTAAACACTTCCTAATTCTAATCCATATGCATAGTCTTGTTTGGATGATAGACGAGAATAGATGGAATCCTTACACATAAATCAGTTTCGAAAGGAAGAATGGTCCAATATTGGAGCTTCTTATACACTTTCAGAACTAATCAATATGTATGGGTATGTATGGATTATATGCATCCAAGTGAATTATGATGATAGAGTTTAATCACAAGCTCAATGAAACATCCTCACTAGTTCAACGCAATACTCTGGAGTCTTCTCACACATAGAAGAAAATAGAAGACATGTAAAAGTACTTAAGAGACTAAGAGACAAGAGACAAGTGACAAGTGACATGAATTAAAAGGATTTGAATTAAGATACTTGTATAAGATCGTCGTGATACATCAAGCTAAGTAGTCTATTGATCAAAGGCGGTTCCGACCCTCAAACCATGACAGTTCAACTGAATTTCACACGTAAGAAGATGAGTTCTACTTCATTGACCCTATGTATGTCTAGGCTCATAATGTCTAACTAAAGAAGTCTAAGACTCATTAAAACCAACTCTAACTCACTCACAGGCTCCACCAAGGGTGAGTCAAGATAGAGATGCTGGTTTCAAGAGCCTATCCTAGATTGGAGTTCTAACTTAAATTTGAAACTAGGTACTATACTCATACTAGCCCACCTTGGATCCTCAATCACTCAACCAAGGGTGATCGTCTCAAGAAATCCTTAAGCTAATCCCTATAAATGCCTGACAATGATGCTCTAGGAGTTTGGAGGGGGGTTTATATAGTTTTTTGAATGAATTTGGGCCCTTGGATCTAGAGAAATCAACTCTCAATTCTAGGATCACTACTTTCGATTACAACCGTTTGATTAATCAAATCAATGGCTTGGAATTGTTCTTTCTATCAAATCTAGTGTAAAGGAGTGAAATTTAGGTGCCTTCATTCTCCACCATTGGATATGGGGATGATCTGGAGTGTCGGATCAGTGCAAACATCAATTCGAATAAGATATGCCACTATTTTTAGATAAAAGTTGCATTATTGATCTCTAACTGTCAAAAAAGTCTTCTTTGATGAAAAAAAATCGTGGATTCTCCTTGCATTAAGCATAAGTTCATCTCCATCCTTGAATATGAACTCATCTTGATCGTTCAACATGGATCAATCAACTTTCACCATGTGGCAGCCCTTCACCGCTCAGAAGCACATTCTTCACATAATTCTTGTAGTAGCTTTTGACCCTTATATATTCAGTGGGAGAGATGGTGGGTGGTGCGGGTGGAGGGATGGAGGAACGATAAGATGGAGAGTTGATTCTAACTCCACCAATTAAAGAGCCCAATGAAGTCCCTAATTGGAAGAGTCATCTTCTACATAGTAGCAAAGCATCAACGAACAACATCAAAAAATCAAGAACTTTTGTGAAAGCATGCACGATATGGAAGGAAGATGTTGACTCTTTCTGGCTTTATGATATTCTTCATGTATGTGTCAAAGAACATTACACGAGAGTAGCGCCCCAAGTTCTATCAAGGTGCACAACATCCATCCATTTATTCTGATATGTTCCAAAAGGCTCACAAACTGTGAACAACCAATCCATGTGCTAATCGAATTATAGAGCAGACAGTATGCAAACTCCTTTGAAATTGGTTACACCAAACTTCTTGATCTTGTAGAAAAATCTATAGAATCCCCGAAGTTGAGTTCCAAAAAATCCAACTATCTATAGGATATAAACAATGCTACAAATTCTCAAATCCACCTTTACTTCTTTTACATCGTCTGCTCTTTAGTCATCATTTCAAGAAGTACTTTGAAATATTTAAGTGCAAATCCTACCATCCCACATAAATGGATGGCATTACTGAATTTTCCAAGAAATATTCAAGCAAGCAGGATTGCACCAGCAGCACATATGAAATTTCTGTTTCCTAGAGACACCACCAGATGAGAATGTCCAAAACAGATATGTCAATGCACTTGCTCTTCTCTCCTATTTACTCTGCACTCAAAAGGAACCATCAAAACGAAAATAGCTCCCTGAACCACCCGCTTCTCCCTTCTTCCTCTTCCATACACATAATCCCAACACCAAACAAACACACACACACACACACACACACACAGACGTGGGTGGTGGCTGCGGGATGGTGGGTGGAAAGAGGAGAGGGTTAGGGGGGGGTGGTGGATGCGGGGGTGGTGGGGGGAAAGAGGAGGGGGTGGTAGGGATGGTGGCTGCAAGGGTGGTAGGGGAAAGAGAAGGGGAGGGCGGGGTAGTGAGTGGGGGGGTGGTGGGGGGGAAATAGGAGGGGGTGGCGGGGGTGGTGGGGGAAAGTAGGAGGGAAGTGCGCGGGTAGTGGGGAGAGAGGAGGGGGCGGGGAGAGAGGCTATGGGGGTGGTGGGGGGAAGGAGGAGGGAAGGGCAGGAATGGTGGGGGGACACAGGAGGGGGTGGCAGGGAGAGAGGCTATGGGTGTGGTGGGGGGAGAGAGGAGGGAAGCGCGGGGGTGGTGGACGGAGAGAGGAGGGAAGGGCGGGGGTGGTGGGGGGAGAGAGGAGGGGCTGGCAGGGAGAGAGGCTGCGGGGGTGGTGGGGGGAAGGAGGAGGGAAGGGCGGGGATGGTGGGGGAGAGAGGAGGGGGTGGCGGGGAGAGAGGTTCCAGGTGTGGTGGGGGGAAGGAGGAGGGAAGGGTGGGGGTGGTGGGGGGAGAGAGGAGGGGACGGCGGGGAGAGAGGTTACGAGGGTGATCGGGGGAGAGACGAGGGAGGGGTGGGGGTGGTGGGTGGAGAGAGGAGGGGGCGGCGGGGAGAGAGGCTACGGGGTGGTGGGGGGAGAGAGGAGGGAGGGGCGGGGGTGGTGGGGGGAGAGAGGAAGGGGTGGCAGTGTGGAGGTGATTGCAATCCGGGTGGATCGGGTCCGGTCGTGGCACACACAGGGTGTATGAAGCTAATGAATCTTGGAAGGTTTAAGGACGTGAAGTGAAATTAATGTTGAGTATGGAGAAGAGAGAGATGTTGAAATGATTATGGGAATGGAAATGTAGGAGTGCAAGTTGGATTTATGAACATGAATGATAAGAATGAAAGAGAACCATACACAGGAATCAAATTTGGAAGGAAGAATGGTCCATTGAAGGAGCTTCTTAAACACTTCCTAATTCTAATCCATATGCATAGTCTTCTTTGGATGATATGTATGCATGACGAGAGTAGATGGAATCCTTACACATAAATCAGTTTCAAAAGAAAGAATGGTCCAATATTGGAGTTTCTTATACACTTTCAGAAACTAATCAATATGTATGGGTATGTATGGATTATATGAATGCAAGTGAATTATGATGATAGAGTTTAATCACAAGCTCAATGAAACATCCTTACTGGTTCAACGCAACACTGCGGAGCCTTCTCACACATAGAAGAAAATAGAAGACATGTAAAAATACTTAAGAGAATGAGAGACAAGAGACAAGAGACAAGTGACAAGTGACATGAATTAAAAGGATTTGAATTAAGATACATGTATAAGATCGTCGTGATACGTCAAGCTAAGCAGTCTATTGATCAAAGGCGGTTTCCACCCTCAAACCATGACAGTTCAACCGAATGTCACACGTAAGAAGATGAGTTCCACTTCATTGACCCTTTGTATGTCTAGGCTCGTAAGGTCTAACTAAAGAAGTCTAAGAATCATTAAAACCAGCTCTAACACACTCACACGCTCCACCGAGGGTGAGTCAAGATAGAGATGGTGGTTTCAAGAGCCTATCCTAGATTGGAGTTCTAACTTAAATTTGAAACTAGGTACTATACTCATACTAGCCCACCATGGATCCTCACTCGCTCAACCGAGGGTGATCGTCTCAAGGAAACCTTAACCTAGCAAGAGCCCTATGGATGCCTAACAATGGAGCTCTAGGAGTTTGGAGGGGGGTTTGTATAGTTTTTTGAATGAATTTGGGCCCTTGGATCTAGAGAAATCAACTCTCAACTCTAGGATTACTAGTTTTGATTACAACCGTTTGATTAATCAAAAAAATTGCTTGGAATTGTTTTTTCTATCAAATATAGTGTAAAGGAGTGAAATTTAGGCGTCTTCATTCTCCACCATTGGATTTGGGGATGATCTGGACTGTCGGATGAGTGCTGACATCAATTCGGATAAGATATGCCACTATTTTTAGAGAAAAATTGCAATATTGATCTTTAACTGTCAAAAAAGTCTTCTTTGATGAAAAAAACTCGTGGATTCTCCTTGCTTTAAGCATAAGTTCATCTCCACCTTGAATATTAGCTCATCTTGATCGTACAACATGGCTCAATTAGCTTTCACCATGTGGTAGCCCTTCAACTGTTCAATTTGCTTAAACTAGAAAACTGTGGTGACCTTGAAAACTGGACTTTGTGCTCTTTGACCCTCCAAAAAGTCTTTGATGAAGATGAAACTTTGTAGGAATAGGTTTCCAAAGATCTGCTTCAGGAATATGCAGAAAAATCTTTTATCTAAATTTCCCTTATACAAGTTTGACTACATTTGGAAGCTTGCATTGCGGCATTAAGGTGTCTAAAAAACTCTGATAGGCTTGAAACTTTGCATAAATATGTAGCCACATGTGATCTTTATACATGCCAAACCATATGGCTAACAAAAATTCCTATACAACATTTTGTAGGGTCGAAGTGGAAACATTACATTTTTTACAAAATGCACATGGCATATCAATGTGCTAGAAAATCCATTTACATCTGAAATTCAGGTTATACACTGCCTTTGATAGTCTTTACAAGTATATGAATTTTCATGTGAGTTGGAGATATTGAAATTTGTGCCCTAATTTCCAAAGTTTGACCAGCTTTGTCCGCTACCCTAGATTTGCTCGATTTCTTCCAAAGTTTGCATGTGAACTCCCTTTGACATCCTTGATGCATCTTGGACTTCTTAGGGAATTCTGGCTACCTTCACTGAATGTGTTTCCTATAGGCCTTCACGAGTGAGAGAGGAGAGAAAATCTCGACGATAGCGGGGGTGGTGGGGGGAGAGAGGAGGGAAGGGAGGGGGTGGTGGGGAGAGAGAGAGAGAGAGAGAGAGAGAGAGAGAGAGAGAGAGAGAGAGAGAGAGAGAGAGAGAGAGAGAGAGAGAGAGAGAGAGAGAGAGAGAGAGAGAGAGAGAGAGAGAGAGAGAGAGAGAGAGAGAGAGAGAAAGAGAGAGAGGCAAAGAGAGAGAGAGAGAGATAGATAGATAGAGAGAGAGAGAGAGAGGGAGTTCTATTTTGCTACAGGCAACTTTTCCTTCATTCGCTTATTTGAATAGACCAAAATAACTGTAGACACGGAATGAAATGTGGTATGTACAGTGAATGAAGTTCTTCCATCTTAACTTAGTTCAAGTAACTCTTCACCCTCGAGATATTGACTAGGGGTATCATCTTACCTTGCAAATCCTCCAGATGTACTGCTCCATGTGTTAATACCTTTACCACCTTGTATGGTCCTATCCATTTGGGCGCCAATTTGGTTGAAACTGCAGGGATTTGATGCACCAAAACCAAGGATCCTTCCTGTACTTCATTAGACCTAAGATACCTTTCGTGCAATCTCTTGCGCTTTTCTTGTGTTACCTGAAGCTTTTGCATTGCTCCTCTATATTCTTCTAATGCCACTAGTCTCCTAATTGGAGGTTAAATTCCAATGGTTTTGGCTCCAATTTTTGGTTTGATAATGAATTCGAATGGTGCTAATGCCTCTTTTCCATATACTAAGCGATATGGACTCTCACTAGTGGTTCCCCTTCTTGTGGTTTGGAAAGCCCAAATTGCACCAATCAATGCTTGTGGCCAGAAGCTTTGATGATCGAGAGATAATTTGCGAAGGAATCCAATCAAAATCTTATTAGAGCTTTTTGCTTGGCCATTCACCCCTAGATAATAGGCACAAGACTTTTTATGGAACACCTTGTACCTGTCAAATATAAATTGGATCAATTGATTTACAAAATATGTGCCTCTATCACTAGTGATTTTTAGTGGGCAACCAAATCTTGAGAAAATCCTTTATATAAGAACTTAGAAGAAGCACAGAGATGGCTCGAATGGCTAGTACAGTAGCTATGTGCAAGAAAAAAAGTGTCTTTTGGTATGTGGATAGGTCAAAAGGACTTTTTTCAGTGTATTAGACGGAAAATGAACTTTTTTTAAAAAATCATGTTTTGGGGCAAACAAAGTTACGAGTTTGATGATGTGGCACTTAACTTTGGGAGGGATTTTAAAAAATATGTTTTTTTAAGTATTTTTTATAAAAACGAGACTAAACAAATTAAGTTCTGACATATACATAAAAGTATGGACCATTTTGAATAAAGAATAGCTGATAAAGAGACTTTTTCAAGAAAGTCATTTTCTTATTCACAAAGATGGACGGATTTGATGAGGTGGAAAGTGGTTTTTCTCTCTCTCTATGTGCAGAAGAGAGAGAAGATCCTAGCTCAGCCTAAAAAAAAGTCTACTTCAGCCTACCAAAAAGTGCTCTATTAAATGCACTTTGTCCCCTTAACAAAGTACAAGATTAAGCTTAATCCCTAAAAATTAGGAATCCTTACAAGGCCCATGCAGGGTTCACTTTTTTTCCTAATGGTGGATTTCTCTCAAAATATGTAGAGTTTTGACATGAGCTTAAAGGAAATTTTTAGAAGACAATAGTTTCCATGTAATAAACCAAAGATTACAAGAAATGGATAAAAATTGTAAGGAAGCTCTTCTTCGTACTTAGGACTAAGTAGCTCCTAAACAAAAAGAAAATTCTCTGAGAAAGATATGGAAACTCAAAGTCTACATAAATTCCTCAAACAAGTATGGGGACTTGTTGAGCAAGAAGTCTACTAGCTTATTCAGAACCTATGAGAGCTTACACACACAAAAAAAAGAACTAATACATTCTAATTACATTGTGTGTATACATGAAATTGAAACGATTCCCTAGATTTTAGGGATCCCTTTTCCTAAATTATAGGCTTTATTCACTACAAGGAATACGGGCGCATAGCAACGGTTAACGCGACACAATTTTGTCACTATATAATTGCATAAAGCATCACAACAAGCATCAATTGCATGTCGGTTTAGTGAAGAAAACTTTGACATTCTTATCAACGTGTGAAGTGACGTGCATTGCGATAATTACATTAAGCGTCGCTACAATGACGATATAAAAAAGCATCACGTAAGGGATGATAAATTGCATCACATAAATGCCTATATTTAGCATTGCTTATGCCATCCTATCTCGAGATGGATATATGACGGTTAAGCATCAGTAACAAGAACATTTTTTGACAAAAAAATGTTGGAGGCTCTTCGATCAACATCTACATGCATCTGATTGAAGAGCTCTCCAATGTTCACAATTGCACTGCACTAAGGAGCTGAAATATTTGCTTGTTGAATTGTTGTTTTGTCTAATCTATATCCAATTGTCTCTCTCTCTCTCTCTGTGTGTTCTCTCCTTTCTACCTCTTTTGCTTTGAATTCACTCTCTTTCTCTCTCTCTCTCTCTCTCTCTCTCTCTCTCTTTATTCTAGGTTATTCAAGAAGTTCACTAAGCAAAAAATATGGCTAACTAATGTAAGTAAAATTTCCATTCTTTGTATATCATTTGAATTATGTTATTTCAATTAATTAGCATACTCACACTTATTGATATGCACATATACACTTATACATGAAGATGCACGTTCACATGTATACACAAATACACATGCACATACACACACATACATGTGCACATACACTTAAAAAAACACACACATACACATGCATATGCACAAACATTTCTACAAACACATAAAAAGACTTGCATGCATGCATTATTGCATATATACATACACATACACACTAACACATACTTAAATACACATATATGCACATCCACATGCGTGCACATTCACATGCATGCATATACCCATGGATGCAAATGGAAATGCATCCACATGCACATGCATGTTTCCTACATATACACATGCATATACATACACTTGTATATGTTTATACACATACACATACATATGCACATATGTACATAAACACACACATACACATATATACACATATATATGCACATACATACACACACATATGCAAATATACACACATATATTTATACACATGCACATACATATTTATACACACACATACACGTCCACATGCACATACACATATACACTTACACATGCACGTGCACATACATACCTATACACACACATACACATGCACATGCACATACACATACATACACATATACACTTACACATGCACATGCATATACATATATACATATGTACATACATACATATACACACACATGCATGCACATATGTACACACACATATACACATACACACACATACACATGCAAATACATACATATACACACATACACATGCACATACATATGTATACACACATATACATGCACATACACACATATACACATACACTTACATATATACATGCACATACATATACACACATACACATGCATATGCACACACACATACATACACACATACACTTACACATACACATGCATATACATGCATATACACACATACATATGCACATACATACATGCACATATGTATGCATAGGCACATACCTATATATGCATATAGACACACTTAGACAAATATAGATACATACCTACATGTGCATACATACATTTTATACACACACAAGCACACATAAATATGAATGAATTATATAATAAAAGTAATAAAACACATGCTAAATATAAAAAATAATAAAAATCATTAGAACAAGACTTTTCATTACTTTGTACCCTAGACACAATTCAAAAAATAACTCGATGAACTATATATATATATATATATATATATATATATATATATATATATATATATATATATATATATATATATATATATATATATATATATATATATATATATATATATATATATATGTAAATACATATCCAACATCATAATCAAGAATCCTAATCATCATCATCATCATCATCCTCATCATCGAGAGCCTATGATGATCGCGATCCTTCCTCTTCTGTCTGGCTCTCCAACTGATCCATATCTGCCTTTCCATAATACTCCTCTATTACATAAGTAAAGCACAAGAAACATCCATAAAAACAAAATAGCTATATGAAATTTAATAATACTCAAAAATCATCCAGATGATGTCGCATATACTCACTCAAACGCGGATATCCAAAATGTGTAACATACTCGATCTCATGTTTCATAGGATATTGACCATAATACTTTCATTGCATTGAAACAAATTTTAAAGATTAGATTTGTGCGTTTTAACTAAAATAAAAATTATACTTACAATAACACATATACTTACAAATGTAGCTACAAAACCATGATGGCCCATTTGGCCTAATTGAGATGTGTGACCCGACTCAAGTCTCTTCTTTGTAGTAGTCTGTTTATTTAAATAGAAAAGAAATACATAAATTAAATGTAAAAAATTTAAGAAAAATATGAGAATTTTAACTATAAACTATTCATTTGTATACCTTCTGCTAAGGAAAGGACTTTTGAAGATGAATCTATCTACGAAAAAATTGCCATGTTTCAAGTGCTATGTTAGGTCTCCTCTTATTTTATTCCACTATAAAATATCTCATGTTATTTTAATCTCAAGCAGAAAAAAAAGAATCAGAATACATACACGTACATACACACATATATCACGCACATACACATACATACACTTACACATACATACATACACATATACATACATACATACATTCATACATTCATACATACATACATACACACATACATACATACATACATACATACATACATACATACATAAATACTATATACATGCACACATACACATACTCACATATATATTGTGCATATATTTATATACTGTATGACTATAAATATAAATCAGTATATACTATTATATGTTTATGAATATGTAAATATTTATAGTCTGTATGTATTTATATATATTTATTATATATATACTTATATTTAATATATATATATATATATATATATATTACTTTATATATATTTAGTGTATATATATTTATATTTATATTTATCATTTATATATTTACTATATACTTCTATTTAGATTTATATTCATATATACTATATATTTACTATATATATATTTATATACATTTCTCTATTACTGATTTATATATATGTGTCTGTGTTTGTCTATATATATACACACACATATATATATATATATATATATATATATATATATATATATATATATATATATATATATATATATATATATATATATATATATATATATATATATATATATATATGTGTGTGTGTGTGTGTGTGTGTGTGTGTGTATATATATATATATAGAGAGAGAGAGAGAGAGAGAAGTATATATATATATATATATATATATATATATATATATATATATATATATATATATATATATATATATATATATATATATATATATATATATATATATATATATATATATATATATATATATATATATATGCACATATAATCATACATACATACATACATACATACACATAGCCATGTGCACATACATGCATACATACATACAAAATACATGCACACATAAACATATATACATACACACATACACTTATACATACATACACATATAGATACACATACCCACACACATATACACATGCAAAAATTTACACATACATACATGCATACATATACACATATACGTACATACATAAACACAAATATACATATCCACATATATACATACACACATACACATGCATGCATATACACACATTCATACAAAATACATGCATTTGTCCCATAAGAATGTGTATTTGTGTATATGTGAATATGTGTGTATGTGTAAACGTGTATATGTGAATGTTTATGTATGTAAATAATCATATTATTAATATCTAATACAATTATTTGCAGATTCCGATCAATGAGATGGAACTCCACTAGCGTCTGCTAATCGTGCAAGGCATATATACTGTAAGTATATCAAACTTCGAATTTTGAATATATTTGATAGATACATTATTGATATATGTTTTTTTCTTGTTATAATCAGATTCTAATCAATTAGAGGGCACTCCACCACCTCCTATCCATGCAACGACTTCACATGTGTCCTTGGATAGGAATTATGATGAATTTTATTATCAAGAGCATATTCTATATTGGTGTAAGTTTTGTTATGGCACGTATCAAAGACCACGATTGGAATGTATTGACCATGAGGTAGAGTATGGTACTTTTGAGTGTGCACCACCACCTTGTCAACATGATAATGCTTGAGTATGTATTCTTTTTATAAATTAATGTCATTATTTTATTTTAAAACCATATACAAAATAGCATTATTATTGATATACCAGAATATTTTCTCAATGATAATGATGATGATGATGATAATAATAATTCTCATACTCATAATGCTATTATATCTCGTACACATCATGGACTTGTTGTTCATCAATTACAAGTAGAGGTTTTTGGAAATCCGTTACCTCTTGGTTTAAAGGCTGAAACGGCCAACTCCTGATCACTCTCTAGTACAATCATATGATAGAAGAAGATATGGAGGATGGAATAGAGGACCACTTCCTTTAGATGGAGAGGTTTTTAACTTTTGGGGTAATCTCTATATGACTACTCCATCCACTATAACTAGTGTTGGTCATGGTCTCTTTATTGTAGAGGATTTGTATGTGCCTCCAAACTCTGAAGTCACTCTTATGTCATTTTGTGTTCTTATATATGGATGGGGAGATCGGCATCAACTTGCACATTATGTTCAAAGCATGAGTACTTATGGAACATGCTTGAATGCAACATCCCTTACTAGTAGAGGGATTTCACATGCAGAAAATGAAAGATTATATATTGATTGAAGACCTTACACACATGGAAATATAGTAGCTTTAATAAATAGTAGTCAATGGTTGCATAATAGTTCAAGGATGAATTGCACATTTGAGGAGCGTGAAAATAGTCATGAATCACCATACATGAGTAGAGATGTAGCAAGATACATGGTTGTCAATGCTATTACCACATTAAATGTTGGTGATTAATTATTAGTGAATTATGGATGGCATAGACCTCGAAGAGCACCTTTTAGCTGGAGGGTGAATGAAAACTTTCTATCCACCTATCTTGTGTTGCATTGGAAAACTCTAATTTCAATCTCTTTGCAAAATAAATTACATATTTATTTTATGTTTAAAGTTTACTTTTCATTCATTTATGGAATACTAATTATTTTTATTCATGTGTGTAGACTCCAATGTATGAAGTTGATGATATTCCACCACACCATTTACAGTTGCCACTAAGACCTCATTTATCTAAAGGCTCTATGAGGAGGCTATGCAAAAGTGATCCTGTGGACTATGCAAAGTTGAAAGACCTATATTCAAAAGAAGATAAAGTACAAGATTTGTGGGACAACGATGAAGATAAGGGCATGGAAGATTTTATTCAGGATTCATATCAAAATGACAGTGAGAGCATTGATATTTCTAAAAATGAGAAATATCTTTGAGAGGAATGCCTAAAGCATGTATATGAAGAAAGTTGTTTGACATGAATAAGTGCAATCTTACTTATTCTCAATCTTCAGAATTGTTTTGGATGTAGTAATGTATCTGTTTTTGCACTATTAAGCTATAATTTTTAATTCTCTATCTATGTATATATATACATGCATACATATATACATATAAATACATACATAGATAGACATACACATATACATGAATGCATACACAATCCAAACATACACACACATATACACACATACACTTGTTATAGAAGTAAGGTCAAATTATACATACTTATATCGAACTATTTCCAAATGACCTTATAGACATAATCTCGATAATACTCAGATTACAAATATATCTTCTTTCATAGACTGGCTATATATCTTCTCCTATTTCCAAATGACCTTATAGACATAATCTCGATAATACTCAGATTACAAATATATCTTCTTTCATAGACTGGCTATATACTCCTGAAGAATCTATTATTTGATATCCATTCAAATGATTCAAGTTATCGTTCGATAACTAGAGTAGGATTTACTGTCTAATCTACTCATATATTTTCATTATTGCCATCATTTTGGTAAGACATCAACATAGTCTCATGTTCATTATCCTTATTCATTTATTTCTTCTATTGTTAAATCTGTGTTCTCATGAATGACATCATCTATTGATGGACTAATATCATTTTTTGGTAGTTCCCCTTCATCATTAGTAGACTCAACATGTAGAGTATTATCCTCTTCATCAAGAAGATTACTATCGTTGTCACATACAATGATTCTAATTTCTCTTTCAGATGTTCATGAATCAATATCTAAGGGTAAATCATGAAGAGGACTTTCTTCAATCTTTGTAACAATAAACTGTTCAAACAATGACCTACCTGAATGACTTGCTACGAAGGATGAGCATCAAGGTTTTTATAAAAAGAAAAGTTTGTTCCACATGCCTAGGAAAAATATATGGTTTTGTAGTAGATCGCATTATGTTGGAAGAATCAATTGCCCAAAACCCAGATAACTCCTTTCTCAATGTGGAATTACTACCTTAATACTTGGCTCAAAACCAATCCAACTTCAAAATGACCGATCAAAATATATAAAAATAAAAAACCATTATTAGTGCTTAAAAAAATAAACTCTACGATAAAAAATATAAACTTTTTTTAACCTGTTTGAATGTAAAAAATGATATTTCATAGATACCAACAATAGTTCCCATGTAATCAAGTTCGCCATCTATAAGGTTCGTGTCTTCTGAGCTAGCACGTGATAGTTGCTTGAAAGAAGCAACAATGCTAGAATCCTCCGTTTTATACAAAGAATCAATAGCTTTGATTCTAATATGCTATCCAAAAGCCCACATATTAGTGAACATTCGAGCTTACAAAAGAAATTAAATTAGTAAAGAGAAACTAATATACATATATGAAAAAATTAGAATACTATTAAAATAAAATTTCCTTTTGTTCACAACCTATCATTAACTCTCTCTGCTCATTTGGGATTTCTGCAATATTTTTTAATGTGTCTAAAAGTTTATATATAGCTTTATTTTCCAATGTTTCTATATGCATATATGTGTGTGTATTCATGCGTATTATATGTATACATGTGTGAGTATGCACATATGTGTGTTTCATGTATATGTATGTGTGTGCATGTGTGTGATATATGTATACATGTGTTAGTATGCCCACATGTGTGTATGCATGTGCATTTGTGTAAAATATGCAAGTGTGTTTATAATTGTGTATGCATGTATAAGTATACATGTGTGCATGTAGGCATGTATATGTGATGTCTATATATGTATATGTGTAAATGTGTACATGTAAATATGTATTCATGTATATGTATACATGTGTGCATATAGGAATACTTTATGGAATAATGGAATGTGAGTTAAGCTTCATGTTAATTGGGATGCATATTATACTTTATGGAATAATGGAATGTGAAATGGACTTCAATGTCTTGAGGTTTTTAATGTCATTGTCCTTTGACTTAGCAAGTGAAGAACCATGACGGTATGATTTGGCATGAATTTACTTTGATATTTTTGAAAATTTTTAAAAGGTATTATTTTATATAATTTTGTAAAAACTTAGATTGCTTAGAAAGGGACGTTTTTGTAAAAATTGTAGATTGCCTAAAAAGCGATGTTTTGTAAATAAATCTGATTTTTCATAAACACACTTGTTTTTTGAAGCATCACCCTCATGTATTTTCTATTCAAGATGTAATGAAATACTTATGGATACACATACTCTAGTAGATGCCTCCATTAGAGTATGTGGGAGAAGATTTTACCCAATTTTGTGTTTAGTCTTCTCACTCTCTATTTTGTGTGTGTGTGTGTGTTCTTCAGAGGTTTTGTTATTGTATTATGTTTGCATACCGACATCTACAAGATCAAGAAATGGTGAGGTGTGTGGTCAAGAGTCAAGCTTTGCCATAGAGTTTTTGGCTTGAGGGTGTTATGTGTGCAGCCTATGTACTAAATAGGTGTTCCACTAAAACAATGTAGTCTATCACTCCATATGGGGCTTGATGTGGCTGCAAGCCATCTTTTGCTCATTTGAGTGTCTTTTGGTTTTTTTTCATATGCATTAATGCCTCAACAACAATGCAAAAAATTGGATGATAATTAGTGAAATGTATTTCTGTTGGGTACAACTCTCAAAGCAAAGGATATGGTTTGTATTATCCACAAAGTAATTGCATTCCGATTAGTTGTGATGTTGTTTTTGTGGAAGATGCAATTCAAACATTACTTTCATGTACTACGGAGACCTCAATGAGCTCCAAAGATGTGTATGACACTTTGCCACTTCGTTTCAAGGTGGAAAGTGAAGTGCTATTCCAAATGAGGCTTGCGCTACATGTGTCTTTGTTTTATGGAGGAGGCTACGATTTTGCTTTATTGGAGGTTTTTTGCTATAGCTTTATTTTGGAGAACCTCACCTATATAAGAACCATGTGGGCACACTCTTGACACAATTCAAGTCAGCTCTTGATGTTCTAAAGCTTTAGAGGTGAAGATTTGGTGAAGGAGAGGCTACTCTCTTGGAGCAAGAAGTCTTCTACAAGGTGGTGGTAAATATCTTTTGTGAGTTAACTTTATATTTTGTTTTTAGGGTTTCTCTGCCCTAATCTCAAAATTAGGGTTGGCTGATTTACAATTTCGTTACACTATTCTATGAGAATAAGGTTAGCTTCGTTGCTCATTCACTTCACACACACTTAGATTATGTCAACATAATCTAAGTTCTGTATCATCATCTTCTTCGATATTCTTCCATTAGTGAGTGCACCACTTTATATGGTTGAGTAGTACTCCCATGTTGTAATTTGGACATCTATTTTTCTTAGTGAGTAAGCATCCAACTTGCATTCCCTATCCTTGTCTCAAGATCTTTTTCTTTCTATCTCGCACCTATCATCGTAATTAATTAAGTGTGTATGCTGAAAAGGTTTTAGTATTGGAGTGATCCTTGGGCCCCAAATTCCAACAATAAGCAACACACGCCTCATTTCTTGCTTGGTATAAAGTGGTAAGTCTATTCCATGCATTTTTAGTTGTTCTACAAGAGTGAATGTGAGGAATAGTGGCAAGTTTGATAAAAAAAGGTTATCAATGCATGTGCCTGAGCATCTTTGTCACCCCAAGGAATTGCTCTATACTAGGTGCAACAAGAACCACAACATGAACAGAAACATGAAGAATATCATCATTATCAACATGATCTTCATCACCTTCAGCAACTACGTTTGCATGCATAATACGACATTTTTTCAACACCCTCCACAATATGCCACAGTCCTTTTGCAACCAATCCATAACGCATCATATAAGTCCATAATGGGTAATTTGTACCGTCCAACTTATCATCAATAGCCAAGATACGAAATACATCACTCCACTCAACCATGGCAACTGATTAAAATACCATGATCTAGAAAAATGATTGTTTCTCAAAAAGTTGAATAGAACTACCCTCTAAAGTTATGCAAAACTTGTAGCAGAATTTGAGACACTTATACTAGAGAAACAAAACCTATATATATCTTTGGCACAAAAAGATGAAATTTCCTACATGAGCACTATGATAGTGCATTCCGAGGTGAAATGAGCTCACCAATTTTCATGGGATATTAAGAGTGTGACTAGAGGGGTATCAGCGATACCCTAGATGAAGTCGTAATCTATTCTAATACCAATTGTTGAAGCTCCAAGTCTACATAAGCATGCGAATAGCACAAGGAAGATGAAGACGAAGAAGCTTGGAGCACAACACACAATACCGAATGTATTACCACTAGAATGTACAAAGATTACTAACAAATTAGGGCTTAGGCATATATACAAGCTAGGTGAAACAACCTCCTGAAGATGGAAAAAAGTTCCTTAGCGGTCCTAGTGTGTTCACACACATGATCTATGTAAATATATCAACATTTGTAACTTGTTGGTAAAATTTATCATACCATCATTCTCCCATCTTGGAAAAAGAAGCAAAGAAATGATCCACCTACCAATCCAGGAAGAGTGAAATCAGAAAACATTGATAAGTTTGGAAGAACGTATTATTAAGGCAAAATTAGAGAGGGCTGCAATATCTAGAGGGGGTTATTTTGTTTTGACCTTCAAAATAAGGGGCATGCACCCAATTCCTTGACAAAAGAGAGAAGAGGAAACAAAGAGCTCAAAAAAGTTAGTGATGGTCAGCTATGAATTATTTTCCTTTGAACTTTATTCAAAACATTGTCCTCAATCAGTCAATTACATTTATTTAGGAGGTTTTTTTGCCTTGCCATTCGATCTAATTTGTTATTTCTATGTTTCTCATCTTCTTTCTTTGTTGATCTTCTTATTTCTTATTTCTATGTTGCTCTTCTTATTTGAGCGTTCTTTAAATTTAAAGAATTTTTTTTGAAGGCAGATTCACCTTTCTTAACTTCTGTCTAGAGGGAACTACTCTAATGTAAAGTCTCTCACTTCTATCTCTACAAACTATCTGGATTTACTTTTGCATTCTGTTCAATATGCCTTGGGTGTCATTGATTGCGATAATCCACCTTCTACTAGAAGAGGATTGATAAGGGAAGCCTTAGCTCAAGGCGAGGGAAATTTTGTGCCTAATCTAGGCAAGTGAGAACACTTATCGATTATCATCAACCCGTAGCTCTTTTGCTACCCGTTGGTAATAATAATGTGCTCATTAGAAATTGCAATAACTATTCTTTACGAGAAGGAGGGATGACCCAAGTGATTGATGATACTTTCAGAGGTGTAGCATCCATATAGCGTACCTTTGGAACATCACTCACGTGACTTTAAGCAAGATAACCCAACAATCTCCTTGATATCAACCACATCGAGATAATGCCTTAGAAGATTCCGTCTATCTATTGCAAATCCTTCAATAATCTGAACTTTACTCTCACGCCTATTAAAGAACACTTCCACCCATTTTAATGTCACCACAAACATCAATATGTAAGTGTAAAGTGTCCTAAGATTGCCGCTTATCAATTCTCTCAAGATCCTGGTTAGGTGCATACACGTAAGTTATAGTAAAGAGATAGGACCTGCGGAAAGAGGCAACAAAACATCTAGGAAATCAGCCAATAGAGGACCCCAAATAGACTCAGATTTCAACTAAGTACAAAAGAGAGATCATTTAACATTCAAATGAAAGGGGAATGTGATCTTAATAGCTCATGTACATTTGACAAGTGATTTTAATGTAAGCATATGGATGGCTATTAGAATAGACTCCAGTTAATGAAGTTGAGGACCAAATGGTTCCATGAAGAGTGTACGAAAGATGGCCTTGAGGAAATATTTAGAGTGGCTTTAACAATGTTTTCAAGGTTATGTTGGAATGAAGTCCTTATGGAATCCATTGATGACGTTCACATTTTGATGCAGGCGTAGCTTTTTCCAGATGTAGGAGGTTGACAAGATCATCATCGATTTTTTCAACGTCCTTATGTAATCCATTGATAACGTTCACATTTTGATGCACGCGTAGCTCCAGATGTAGGAGGTTGACAAGAGCATTATCGATTCGTCGACAAGATATCCGTATTTTTCCGGAAATCATCCCTTTAATAAGTGTAAATCATGTATTTAGATCATTATATGTTTCTTCATATCTGTTGATGACCAATTGTCAACCTTCTTCCATTAGCATCTTGCACGTTTGGATTAGAATGCATCTTGCACGTTTTCGTGTTATCCGAGTACTCGGTGTACTGATTGTCATTCAGGTCAGACGATATCCAGGTCCCTCAAGCTATCCCGGCGGATATGTATTATGTGTCTTATTGTATTTTCTATAAGGTCCTAACAAATGTATTACGAACCACCTGAATGTATGGTAATTGAGGAAGGCAGATTCACCATAGACTTAACGCATGAATGTTTGTCTGCCCTCCTTTCTTCCACGATCAACGAAGAGAGCCCACGATCCCACAACCAGATCCCACGAATGTTCGTCTTCTCCGTTGACTCACGATCCCACGAGCATCCTTGACTTCCACCAGATCCTACGAGCATAAGTTCCGTTCAATAAGTTCTGATTCGTATCTGTTGATAACCAATTGTCAACCTTCCTCAATTAGAATTAAGATCTTGTTATCCTCCCACGATCATTTAATGCGCTTGCTACTTGCTGTAATGACCATTGTGGGTCAAGGTTTGCTATTTCTTCCTCGGAGAGGGGCTCTGTGGGCTGGACTTTCATGGAAACGAGTCAAACCAAATATTGCTCGTATTTAAAAATTTAAGATATTTCTTTTGTTTTCTCTGTGTATAAATCACTTTTGTGTTCCCTGGAAATCGATTAAATGGTCTTCCTTTCTTTTACAAACATTATACCAAAAGGGAAAGGTTATCTACGATAAACATGGATAAAATCTACCATTTTCAAGAATTTGTAGGAAGAAATGCAAATGTTTGCTATCAAATCCCCAATTTCTAGTCCTACAACAATCCATACTTTTTATGTTATGCGCAATCCCTACGCAATTCTATTTTTTACGGCGATCCTCTAATAGATTGCCTTTCCATATTTATCGGCATTTGACTTGCTGTCTTGTAAGAGACACTTGTCCTTTAAGCAAACTATCAAAATAAAAGAGAAAGATGATAGTTCGAAGGACCGATGTGAATCAAATTGTCCATATCTCGGCATCATGACCTCGATGTGGACCCATGAAGAGGATTCATTCGTACTCATACAATTTTATCAAGTATTTCTCTTGACTCTACTGATTGAATTATTTTAGTGAATCTCAAAATGGTAGATTCAAAGATAATATGACCATTTGATATTGTTCTAAGATATTTATCAACTATATTGTCTTTAACTTGGCTTGATTCAAGTCACTTATGTAAGGAGTGACAAAGTTCTTGTTGTAGGTAGGCCCTAGATCCCATGCCCACAGTTGGCCTTTCACATGGACACTAACGATAACAATCTCCCAGTAAAGGCCAAGGTGCCCAAAGTGACTATGGCACAAAAATGAAGAATGATAAAGAATACATAAATTTAAGTATACAAAATATACCTACCACTTGATGGACATGTTAAAGAGTATACAACTAACTATGTAACATAATGAATCAAGTAACTCCCATAGAATACCAATAGTGCCAAAAGCTATAATTTGGTAGAGCTTTAGTGAAAGCATCTCAACATTATCACGACTATGAACCTTCTCAAGTTAGACTGGATACTTAGCATGATAGGTAGGATACTTGGCAAAAGCAATGGCACTCAGATTATCACAAGTAGGATAAGAAAGCCACAATGCTTCCTTACTTCCCTAACTTGCTACCTCATAATCTATCTCTATAATTGAAACAATTGCATATTCTTCAAGACAAGATCTCCGAGAGATAGCACCCTCAAATAAATAAAAGATATACACTAATGTCAACTTCTAATTTTCAACAAAACCTGCATAATCAAAATCTGTGTAACGAATAATTGATGCCTTCCCTCTAATCAAGCACATAAATTTTTCCTAAGTTTCATTGTGATATCTCTAAATCATCTTGATCATTCTCAATGCTTCTTGCTAGGATTAGACATATATTTTCTCAAAACTCCCACTACATATGCAATGTGTGGTCTCGTAGCTACCATTGTGTAAAAGAGACTATGAATAATACATCAATAAGGAGTTCTGATAGTTAAATCCTTTTCTTCATCTTCTTTGGGGTAATGATCATTGCTAAATTTAACATATCTCGGTAAAGGTGTATTGAATGCCTTTGCACCTTGCATATTGAACCTCTGAAGTGCTTTGGATATGTATATGAATCTTTTACTCCTATCATGAGTAATGTGCATGCCAATAATATTTTTCGCATCCCCACAATCCTTCATATAAACATTCTCACTTAACGTTTTTTTGCAAATTGACAAGTCATAAGAGGAACTCCCTAAAGTCAACATATCATCTACACAAAGTATCAACCATATCAAGCTGCCACTTGAGCATCTATTTGTGGAGACACATGATCCTCATTGCTTTGATCATAGCCTTCAGACTTCATATAATAAAAAAACATTTGGTACCATTGTTTAAGTCCATATAAGCTATTCTTGAGATAACAAACTAAAATTACTTTGCCAGGAACTACACAACACTCTTGTTATTCCATATAGATCTCATTTGTAAGATTTCCATGCAAGAAAGCAATTTTCATATCCATCCGAACTAGCTCTCTATCCTCCATTGTCATGATTCTAATAAACATATGCAAGCTAGTCATCTTCACCATTGGAGAGAATATTTCCTCAAAATAAACACCATTTTGTTTCTTAAAACCGTTTCCAACAAGTTGTGCTTTACCATTTGGACAAGCACTATGTGATATGAATTTTAGCTTATATATCCATGGTAAAGATTTCCTTCCCTTTAGCAAAGGTACTAAAACCTAGGTAACATTCTTCTTAGTACAATGCAACTCAATCCTCATGCCATTCTCTCACTTGACATGATCCTTTGCCTTCGTAGCCTCCTTATAGCAAGATGGATTACCTTCATTTGTTAGTATACCAAAATCCAAACATAGAAGATATCTATCAGGTGAATTACAGACTCATGCAAAGCATCTCAATGATTGTTGAATATGACCATTTTTGCTCAATTACATGGAGACTTTCAGAAAAGCACCTATAAGAAAGAGTAAATTCAAGTTTTTCAATATATCCTTTTGTGTAGTGTAATTGTCCATTTGCCTTCTCTACACGTTTGGTTATCTGCATATTTAGGGCTATCCCTAAATTCTGTACCAACTTGAAAAAAAAAATGGGTACTACCTGAATCGATCAAAAATCTGATTTTATGCGTAGAAATCATACCGGGAATCGTGATTACAGAAGACTTTGGGAAAGAACTAACCACCATGCAACGTAAAGTAGAGTCAGGGCACTTACCTCCATCGTCTGCTTCCTCAATAATTGTACCCTCCTCGATCATGTTTATCACTTTTTATTGTGCGGGTCGAAAGAATGCCTTATTCGGGCACTCATAGGTCCGATGCCCTTGCTCCCCGCAATGAAAACACAAGTCTTTTTGCCCTCTCAATAAAATTAGGGTCTTGTGGCCACTCGATTGGTTGACGCCTCTTTTGATTTTCCACTTGAGTAGGATTTTTGCCTTGGTTAGTTGAAGATGGAGTCTTCTTTGAATTGTTCATGTTCATTGCAACAGGTCTTTGTGGCCTATGTATGGTTGCAATAAATCTACTTTTATTTGCCTTCTGCAAATTGAACTTCTCCATCTTCTCAAAGTTCTCGTCCATCACAACACCATCAAGAAAATCAATGCATCCAGATCCCTTGACTTGATAGCAAAGTTCCTCATGAGGCCCTTCAATACATTTACCCTTTAGAGCATTACCACTAACCTCTAATGCATAAATACATTCTAAGAGGTGTCCCGATATGATTTTCTAACTATGAGCCCTACAATTAGGAGTCAAGTTCTTTCCACCATTATTAATATGTGCTTCACGTTTTTGAATCATGGTACGGATGTTGCTCATTGCCCACCCATATCAACCATCTATATGAACACTTCCATACTCATAGGAGAGTATAAGATTCCAGGGCTGATTGTAAGTATCAAGGGTCTTACTTTGACTAGTATCATTATAATTCAAAGTCATGAATCAATCTCATGCCCAACTACACCATTTCTATGTTGAACCTAAAGCTCACCAAACCATCTTATTTCATTATCACCTTAGGATATATGTGTTCTATCTTGTATTTTGTGGCCATTGAACTCTCAAGGATCAAGAGTAGCTTTCCCTATTGGTAAGAAGACCATAGTCTAGGCAGAAGAAGGGAGTGCCCATCGAGTGATTTCATGTGGTAGGCAACCTGTGAAATCCCCATGGGGTAGCTGCACTTGGAAGGAGGTACATATAAAACGATGCAAACATTTCATACCAGTGAGCATGGTGCTCACTCTGAAATGTATACATCACCCCTCCACACCTTTTTTCCTACCACTAGTGCCCCTTGTGCATACTAGGCTACTCATAGCTCTCTCCTGTTCTTCTCTTTTATAGTTAGTCTAGGATATCTCTTATTGATGATATAGTCATTTGCCTTCCATTCCTTTCAAAATTGATTCTACTTTTTCTACTTTCCATTCATCTTTATCTACTCTCTTTGTTATGAAACATTAGAAGATTTTTTTTACTAGTAGGTTAGCTAGAATTACCTTTTCCAATCTAAGTAGAAAAATAAACTTGACTTCCAATATGCATAATTGGCACGTTTCTTCCAGATTGATCTTCTTGCAACAAAATAGAGATAAAGTGCTCAAAAGATAATACATTTGGATTGATTTTAATACACCAACAAATAGTAGAAGTAAAACCTTGATAAGAATCTGTAAGAGCATTTATAGAACTCTATGTAAGATAATCATTTGGCAAGCTTTCATCTACAAAAAATAGGTGCTCTTTGAGAACCTTTATCTCTATGAGAAACGTTTCTAGTGAATCTCATTCATTTGTATGATAACTTTCTAACTATTTTCAAACCAAGCAACATAAGCCTCATTTCTTGTGTAGTAATGTGTGGTAAGAGCATTCCAAGCATGTTTGGTTGTGTTCTTACAATGGGTAGCTAGAATAATCAAACTTATCGGTAACATCCCACATCCAAAATACATCATTCGTTTCCTCCATGGATAGTAACTATACCTTGATGCAAGAAACTAATTGTTTCTCGAAAACGAAAAACAAAGAAACCTAAATGAGGTCTCCTAGACCTTTGCTACACGTTTCGGCACTCGTTTTTTGTAGCTCAAAATTATATATGTGATTGAGACAAAAAAGATAAAATTCCCTATCTCATTGTTGCGATACTGCATTTGAAGGCCTAAATGAGCTCAAATCAATTTCTTGATGCCACATAATGAAGTTTTTTTAAACTTTTTATGACCCTTGGTATGTTCACCGAACTTCTTTTGATTTTGAGACTATGCCTTAAAGGGTGTCAACCATGTATTTTACAAAGGGGCAATCAACTCTGATAACAATTGGAGATCCAAGAAAAGGGATGCATGCAAAGAGCATGAGGAGCAAACAAATGATTGGAGTACAAAAATGATTGTATAGTTGAATGTGCAAAGCATATGTAAGTTGTTACAATTATAGGCATATATAAGGTAGGAACAAACCTACTTAAAAGGGAAACAATGCCCAAATGGTCATAAGTGTGTTAATATACATCACTATAAAAATATAAGAACATATATTACCATACTCAAATGCGGTTTCAAATAGCTCTTATTATTTGTCTACAACTCAATAGGGATTATTTCTATATTGTTTGACCGATACCTGAGGATTTCTTGTTCATTACACACATCCCTCTACCTTTCTCTAACATGCATTAGGGCTATGGATGGTTCTTGAAAACTTCTTTCGCCCATATCCTCGGACATAACCCAAAAATAATCCGTGCTACTGTCATCACCTTTAAATAAATACAAAAAATTATACAGGATAGCTTTTTAACTCTTTCTCAAGATGAGCTTATAGTTTTTGCGGGCCCTCACTAAGGAGAATCTTTAATAGTTATCTCCTTGCTTCTAACTATTCAACTTGTGTAGGTTAATAGTATCTTTCCGTAAGCATTATTAGTTATTCGTTTTGTACACACACCTTGTCTGCAGCTTTGATCCACCCAATCCCTTGAAGAACCAGTTTCTAGTGCCAACCCTTCTCGATAAAACTTGAGAATGCGCATGGACGGCTCAACTTGGAATGGGCAATGGGCATGCATGATCTTTGGGGATGGACTTATTGTCCTGATTCCCATGTTTTTGACCATTTAGAATCCCATTTTTAATAGCACTCAAGTTATGTGCGTGATTCAAAACTCTTTCCCCATTGCATTAACCTTAATGGAGTAATCTTTGCATTAAGAAAGCATTACCGTTGCGTAATCTAGCACTTTTCTATCTTGTCATTATACTTTGAGTAGCCATAACTAACTACGTAGGTAGGTGGTGTAGTAAGCGATTATTTTTTAGTTATATTTATAGTTTCTCCTTACTCTAGTATGAACTTAAAGGTCTTTTACATTCATTCTTTGCCTCATCAAGTTTGATAGGATTGAGTTACAAAAAGAAAAAAACTAAAAATATAATGAGGGAACGTTGGTCTCTATGCGTAGCCAAACACAATTGAATTAGGAAGTCTATCTTGGAACGTTTGGTTCTTTTATTACGGAGGAGAGTCTTTCTTGGAACCGTTGATTATTTTATTATGGAGGAGTATTTCAAATGTTTCCAGGAAGCTCTAATACCATATTAGTTTAGTTAGGATATCTGCCGTTAGTGTAAGTGGTTGGGTCTTCTACCTCTTGAGTCACGTCGAGGGTTCGGCAGGACATGTGTGGGCTTAAGCCCACTCTAATGCCTTGAGGCACTATTAAACTAGATGCCTTCAGGTAGTTTCTTCTAATGTTTGCTTTTGGACACTTTAACCACTGCTCTCTTGAATACACACACTCCCATGGGTACTATGCTCGTTCACTTGTACAATTATTCTTTCAATCAATTTGAACAAAAGGAGATTAGGCTTCTACCGAACTTCCTGTTTAAATACAAAAATCTAACTAATTTTCTAAAATTTTAAAATATGTGTTCGGTCAAAGTTTGAGAGATTCGCATATCTTTGCAACTGGTATGTGTGGATGGGTGTGACATTTTCTGGGGTGCACAACATTTGAGAGGTAAACAATGGTGTTAATTTATCCCTGAGTATATTTCAGTTGTGGTTATGTGGTCTCCAAACCAAGCTTTCCATGAGAGTACGTCCAGCGAGGATGTCGTGCGCTTACATACCTGGCGCGATATCATCCGATACAGATTCGATTAGTACTCGTGATGAGTCGTGCGGCGGGGGTGGACTTTCACACACACACTGCCACTCCCACAGTACTACTACTGCCACTCCCACAGTACTACACGGTAAAAATTTGAAGTAGAGGAATTATGTGTAGATAGCCTTCCAATTTGAAGGACATGGCAGACCTTAAGGATGATTCCTCATGTATTTTTGCATTTCGTAGAACACGTCTTACATCGAAACTTTGAGATTGTATGCTCCAAGTTTATGGGGCTTGGTCTTATTCGTTGTATTTAGAGAAACATTACTTTCTCCTGGGATGTGAGGATGAGATGCTACACTCCGCATTTGTAACATGACTATATTAATTTAATTTCTCTTTTTGTTCTGTTCCTATTCACTCTACCCTCCTGTTCTGTTCTGTCCGTGAGCCCCGCAAATCTCAGTTTTCCTATGCAGATGATCCTGTTTCTTGACTTTCAAACTCTGTTCACAACGTGCGTCCGTGGAGAGAGAGAGAGAGAGAGAGAGAGAGAGAGAGAGAGAGAGAGAGATTCTTTTTAAATGATTCGCTGATGTTCTTCCTCTGGGTGTAACAGCTGCTCGTCATAGATAACCTCTCATAAAGGATGCGTTGATGTTCTTCTCGCCTTGCGAGAGACGACCATAAGCGACCAGGGCTGCGGCGGAATCCCCATGCTGTACCACCATCATTCGCATCATTCTGATTACTTGTAGGAACGAGATACATTCTCAAATCTTCTGTCTTGTAAGTTGTGACACCTGCTCTCAAGTTTCTAGACGCCCTTCCGCTAATAGTCCTACAA
The DNA here is from genome assembly GCA_020310875.1 of Ceratopteris richardii. Classification (NCBI taxonomy): domain Eukaryota; kingdom Viridiplantae; phylum Streptophyta; class Polypodiopsida; order Polypodiales; family Pteridaceae; genus Ceratopteris; species Ceratopteris richardii. The sequence continues at coordinate 144,077,185 of CM035416.1, forward strand.
ACTGATGACCCTGCATTATCATCATCATTAACGTCATTCTGATTACTATACATTCTTGATAGCACTGTCTACGTATCAGCTGATCTGGGACGACGGATTAACCTCATCTGATATCCATGTGCATGATGAATACTCAGATAAAGCCTCCAGACTATGCTGACCTGAACGTGGCCGAACTTGTGACCAAAACACGCAAGAGTAATAAGAATAGACGAATAGTAGTAAGCCTAACTTGCTTGCAGTTCCTCTTTGTTGTTTACGTCACATCGCTACTCTTTCTCTTGAGCCCTACGGTGGATCCAATCACAGAGAACAAAGATTCATGGAGATCACAGCTTAAGCAATGGTATGGTTTCGTGTCCTTTCCCAGAAGCATGTCCGCAAGAGATCAACTTGAGCAGACTTCGGCGTTCTCTTCTCTTACGCCGCAAGCAGTCTGTGAGTATGAGAAAATTGAGTTCGAGCAGAAGAAATCAAATGACACCAAAATGCTCACTATGAAAAGGGAACTCTTCAATGAAATCATGCAGTTTCAGCAACTAACAAGGGGCACAGAGACGCTGAAGGAGCTCATGGCCCTTCCGTCCATTTGGCAGGAAAGAGGAGCGCATCCAAAAATTACAGTGATTCTCAATCATTTCAGAAGGAAAACTCTTTGCGCGCAGCTAGATGCCCTCAAAGAACAAACCAATCCCTTTCACAAAATATGGGTACTTGCGTTTGGAAGCCCTGCCGAAGACCGTTTCCGTCAAATTGTAAAAAGCTACAACGACAGTCGCATCACCTTCATAAGCTCTTCTCATGACTTCAAATACTATGGAAGATTTCAGGTTGCTCTCCAATCTGATGGTGCTGATTATGTCTACATTGTTGATGACGACATGATTCCTGGCCGCAAGATGTTGCACATTTTATCCCACATTGCTGGTACACAAAAGTATCGCAATACTGTACTAGGAAGCATCGGCAGGATTCTTCCGTTTCGACAGAAGGACTTTACTTTTCCAAGTTACAGGAAATTCGGATCAAGAGAAGCTGGATTGTATTTGCCAGATCCAGCATATAACATAACCGTGAACCAGATTGTGCAGGTCGATTTCTTGTCAAGCTCCTGGTTTCTCTCAGCTGAGCTTGTGAAGACCATCTTCATTGAGACGCCAGTCACATTTGCGACAGGAGAGGATCTCCACCTAAGGTAATTTCTGGAAAGCTCAAGTTTGTCGTAATCTTAATGTCAAATCATAGAAGTTAGATGATCGTCTGCTTTGCTTAGCGTATCCACACCTCTTTTCGAGAGATTGTAGACACTGCCTAAATTTGATGCTCAACCCTGGGCATCATCAGTATTATAGTGATGTCTTGACATCCAAAGCCCGATTCCTGTAGAACGTGTTTTCACTTATTAATATAGCGGGTGCCCTACAATAGTAAGCATCATATTTTGATATACTTGTTAAATTTTTAAATTGAGTTCAAAGGAACAGCATATTAATTTGCTGAAACACATATAATGGAAAATTATCATTGCAAGAGGTGAAACAGTTAACATATTATATGTCATATGAAAACTATAAGTTAGATTAACATGATAAAAACGATTATTTATTCCGATGCTTCTTAAAGAATAGTTAAAATTCTATATATTTTACATAGTTAGGTACTAAACATGTGAAATGCTTATGAGAAATACCAATGGTTATGAATTACGATGTTTCTAAACTCCAAACATTTGTGTTCTGTTAGCTATTATACTGGATGATCCATGTAGCATCTCTTAACGTTCACGTATCACATAAGAAAGGCTTAAACAAATCATAATAAAATAGAAGTATGAACACTCCTTGGATCCAAGTTCTTAAACATTGAAATTTAACATTTAAAGCTATAGACTTAAATGAAAAAGCCCCAATGTGTGAAGAGAAATAAATAATTTAGAATACATGTGTATAGCATGTTTCCTAGGAACTTTAAATTATTATGAAAAGGACAATGTGTCAAACCATGGTGCAATCAATGTATGTAACACAATCCTCACACAGCCATGACTTTAAATGACAAGAGATTCTGTTGGCGATAACTTTTGCAATTATCTTGTATCCTGTTTGGAGCATGGTAATCGGATGCCAGTTTTCAATTTTGTTCTGATCTCCCCGTTTGTGGATTAACTTGATGACGCCATTATTCAGGCACTCAGGGAGGGCACCGAATGAGAGAGCCTCTTGCCACACGAGGCAAAGTGGGGTGGCCACCTGATGTTTGAAGGACTTGAAAAACTCATTGGTAAGGCCATCCGGACCCGGACTTTTCCCATTGGGAAGGGCATCAATAACCTCGATAATTTCATTCTCGGAGATGTTAGCATCCAGTAGAGCAATCAAGTTCTGTGGGATTCTGGTTTGAGCAACCCTTGAGATGGTTGTTAACACATTTATGCTGTCTACAATTATCTACTTTATCTCGTGTTGGAGGCCTAAGGAGAAAGACTTGGCCAAAGTGGAAAGAATCTGCAGAAACTTCGTTTGGACTGGGGACCCCAATAGGAGGGGGATTCCCAAAATCAAATGGGAAACTTGCATTAGCTCTAAAGACTCAGGGGGCTTGGGAATTTTGGATATTGTTGGGTTGGCTGACAAGTTGGCGGCAAAGTGGCTTATCAAGGCTTGGAGCAATAGGAAGTCCTCTTGGGCTAAATTGATCTTCAGAAACACAAAAGACCTTACCTTAGTTGGCCACCCTGGTTGGAAGGACATAGGGATTCTCACGTTTTTGTTCTCCCCCCACCCGGTCTTCCCTAAAGGCTCTAGCCTCGTGTGTTCCTTATGGAAGAATTGGAACAAGGCCAAACAGTTCATCAGAATCAGTGATGAGTGGAAGTGGGCGGCTGGCATAAGACAAAATGACTCTATTTGGTTCCCGATCAGCGGCATTCAGGGGGTGGAGTCTTGGAACCTCCAAACTGCAAGGCGGTTATGGAACAAGGGGTTCAAACAGTGGAAACAACTCTGGAAACAAGAGACCAGCCAGTGGATTAGGTTCGAAGAATTGGATCCGAGACTTAGAGTTACCTTTGAGGAATGGACTCTTCTTCAAAGAAGGTGTTTAGCGTGGGACCGCTCAACTACCCGCCTTCTCTGCGGGCAGGATCTTCCTTGCTTGGAGGGCCTCAAATGGAGCAATGGTAAGAAGATATCCAGAATTCCCAAAGAGGATTTAGATGTTCACCACACCCTTAACAAGAGATGGTGCCTCTCTTCGACCAAACTTCGGTGGGAGCTAAAATTCATGTCTATTTGGCACCCCCTAATTGAGGTCAAAAAGTCCGTTCTCATGTGGCAGATCTTGCATAAAGGTATTTGGACCAATGCAAGGGCTAACAAAATCTGTGGTGTGCCGCCATGGTGCAAGCATTGCCATCGGTGCCTCGAAGATTTAGCTCACCTGTTCTTCGACTGCCCCAAGTCCCGTGTTATCTGGCATCACGTGACCCGAGTATTGAGACTCACGAACCAAATCAACTGGCAACAGGTGATGTTGGGTGAGGCGATCGGCTCCTCATCGAGGCTGTGGAATGCCATCAGAGGTGAGACTCTGTGGAAGATTTGGAGGGAGCGATGTGCTGTCAACTTTGGCCAAACTCCTAAGGAATGGTCGATGGAGAAATCCTTGTTTCTCCTAGGTAAAAGAATCTCCCGAGTCAAGAGATCACCACCGTTTAGACATCACTGTATTTATCTCCTCGAAAACAACAAGTTGAACATTGGCATCAATGTCTAGAAAACCACGAGTAGAGGAGAGTTTAAAGTCTAGAATATACAAGACAGGAGGTGGATACGGAGATGATCATTGAACGTCATCATTACTTGACCAGTTAACGAAGAATTTATTTCATAACTCTTATATTCCTGCCTTTAAAAGTTAACTTTATGCTATATATTAATAGAGTGACTGGATTTGTTGATGCATGTTGAAAAACCATTCAAGAATTGGAATACTAAAGCATAAACATAGAAAAAGACCCCTTCGTTAATTCCATGGCATTTCAAAGATTATTCCCTAGTTTTTGTGCTAACATAACCTACAATGCGCAACGCTTGGCGTACAGATTTTCTATGTAAATGTATAGGATGTCTAGTGTACCTAACCAAGGAGTTGGACCCAAGGTTCAACATTAACCATAACATGCTAGGGAAACCACAAGAAAAATCCTTTGATCCAGAAAGTTTTACAATTGGATGCTCTTAAGACTCGATCATCAAGCTATTTGATTCAAATTATATTATCCATCTGGGAAAACGCTGAACAATGGCCATCAAGTAGTGAGTAGCTCATCACTATGAAGCATGAGTGTGGGGTTGGGTTGCGCATTAAAATTTTGTGGCATTAAGTGGACGTAGAAACCATGAAAAAATTAGAACCTACAGAGTTGAACACACCTGTGATAAGAAATATATATATATATATATATATATATATATATATATATATATATATATATGTATATATATATATATATATATATATATATATATATATATATATATATATATACACACATATATATATATATATATATGTGTGTGTGTACATACTGGTGAGCGATACCTACGTGTTACAAGTGGGCATCCCTTAGGATGCCTGAGTCGTTTAAGTGCGCATCAAAGGATGCCCAGACCCCCCTTTAATGCCGATTCTGGGGATCAATTTAAAACACGGAAATTTTCAATGCCTTCAAGTCTTTTTCAGAGTTCGTTTTCAGTGTGAACATATCTGAATACAAGAGTCCAGTGGTGTACAAACACGGAGAATTTCGATGTTTGATTAGTCTGACTCAATGGATGCATACAGAGACTGCATATTTTCATGCAAACAATGCTGCAAATAAACTATTGAGAAGTCATTAAATATCTCAATCTTTGTCATTTCTGACTAAGCTGTCTAAAATATTTATCTTGCAAGTTAAAACGATCACCGGTATACCCTCGCATGCACTTAATATGACGCAAGCATACTATAACATACTGTGAAAACACGTGTGTAAAGTTAAAATCAGCTTGCCTAAATTTTACTAATCATATATGTGAAGAGTTGATAATTTAGCGAATAAGAGCTCAATTGTATCTAACCTTCCTGTTTTTTAATTTATCCTTGTCTGCAGCTACCAGCTCCAGAAATATCGGGATGCAGGATCTTTTGTTGTACCAATTGACCCAGACGATAAGGACACTTGGGGAGATGGTGAGCACAGACTTGCACAGATCTCCGAAACAACAGTTATATTCAAAGACGTGGTGGAAATGCGAGATGATCAATGGTGGAGGGCATTCTCAAGAGGTTATGTGACGCAATGGGCCCGTATGTATCCTCAGCAGATTGATGCTCTTCTATATGCGCACACGTTGGAAGATGTTACAAGCCTCGCTCCTTTGATTCGACAGTTTCGAGTGACACCCAACAGAAAAGCATACTTGGTCATTTCTGGGGGCGCTCTTTGCCCTTGCCAGGCAGCAGTCATGATACTTGGTTGGCCTGCTAGTGTCTGTTATGAGAGGAGATTCAAAGTCTTCGATCTCGAACTAGGGTCCATATCAAAGTCTCTTTCTTCAAACACCTCTATCATACAGGAAATACACGCCTCCATGAAGGGACTCATCAAAATACACTCACCTGCCTTGGTCATTGCTGTTGGAGAGGTCGAAACACGAGTACGAGATGCCCTTTCTCTTGTAGTTTCCCAGTATGGAATGAACACCTCCCTAGCCTTGTTGCCGCGTGACTCAATCCCACACTCTCTCTGGATACCAAGTGTTCGATCGCAAGCACTTCAGAGTAAGATCTTCTAAACATGTATGTGCATCATGATAGTTGGTTCATAATTGTTTCTAATATTGTGTCAATTAGAAGAGCGTTAAGCTGCTCATCCTCAGGTACCAAAACTATAGATTTAACTGCCGTCAGCTCTAACAACTTATGAGTCGACTGTTTTCTTCAATATCGTGCTTTCCCTATTCGTGCATTGCCGTGGCCAAGAACATTTGTAGCCATCTTCAGCTCCGCAAGTTATTGGCAGATTAGATACATCTCACAAGCCATACGTATATGAAATGCCTGTTGGAACGTAATCATCTGGTACTTATAAGTTTTAACACTCTAATCTCTGGATTTCGCCTTTGCAGGTTGGAACAAAATGCAAATCTCAGTGAATATCATCACTCAAAACCGAGCAAAGTCTTTGGAAAGGCTCCTTCGTTCCATCAACACTGCCTATTACGTGGGTGACAAGATTACGTTAACTTTTAACATGGACAGCAGGGTAGATGACGAGACTCTAAGGGCAATACATGAGTTCACCTGGCCACATGGACGTAAAATCCTACGTAGACGTATCATACAAGGCGGGCTAATTCGGGCAGTTAGTGAGAGCTGGTATCCTGCATCTGACAATGAGTTTGGGCTTCTGTTAGAAGATGACATAGAAGTTTCACCTTTTTATTACTTGTGGATAAAGTACGCATTACTGGCATACCACTATGATCCGTTTGTCTCTTTGCCAGAGTTGAGTGCAATCTCATTGTACACACCTCGCCTGATAGAGGTGGTCAAGGAGCGGCCGAAGTGGAATGCCACTGACTTCTTTAAACAGGTTCATCCAAACATGCCGTATCTCCATCAATTACCATGCAGCTGGGGATCCCTTTTCTTCCCCAAGCACTGGAGAGAATTCTTCACATATGTGGGCATGAGATATACAGAGGATGCAAAACTAAATGCGGTGCAGATACCAAAGTCAAGAACAAATGGATGGCAGGCATCGTGGAAAAAATTCTTAATAGACATGATGTACCTGAGAGGATATGTGAGTCTCTACCCTAATTTTCCTCAGCAAGCCAGCTTTTCCACTAACCACATGGAGCCAGGAGCTCACATAAACGCGTCCGACAATGTATTACAGCACAGTAAAGAAGACTTCGAGGTGCCATTAATGGAACAGGACTTCTGGGAGCTCCTACCGCAGAAGAAGCTGCCACCTGCCTCACGCCTGCCTGTTCTAAACCTCTTCAATCAACCCACTTCTCTTAAGGCACTAAGAAGTGCTGGGGCAACACTCAAGCAGGATGTGCTCGAGTGTGAGGATGGAGAGACCGTGACTGTTGATTCCGTTACTGGCTCTCCGGTGAAATGCATGAAAATCTCCTAATTAAGTCTTTTGTTCATGAGTTGAATGCACTCAAATCCTAATTGTGTTTTTATTTGGCATACACTTACTATGAAGGAGTCTTAAAAAGCACTTCTACAAAATTTATTCGTTGCGACTCACTACTTGCGTACTTGTAAAAGAGATTAACTTTGCGAGACCGGGGTATCTGAGTTCCTCCTCATTGACCGTCTTCAATTTTTTCCTCTCGACCTCCATTTCCCTAGAATATTGTACATTACAATCTTGTCCTTGAATTCGAGTCAATGTACGGATTGCATGGCACTAGAATCTAGATACTAAGCTCCCTTCGCTCAAATGTATTCAATGACATCTGATTAGAAATTAAATATTATGACTCATCCATTCAAGCTACCACTGCTAGACTCCATTGTCTGATCACTTATCTCTCTCTCTCTCTCTCTCTCTCTCTCTATATATATATATATATATATATATATATATATATATATATATATATATATATATATATTATATCAAGGTTTTTATGGCAGCCACGTCAGATATTGCCTACATTACAAAGGGAGTCCCATTTCTTTTCATTTTATGTAAGTTTGCACGACAGAAGTAAATAATAGAAATAATTAGTGTGGACATTAAACAAACATGGTTATTGATGGTCTTCTCATAGAGACTAGACCCACTAGAGCATCAATGTGTTATGTACCATACTTACTACATGGAAGTAAAGATACCAGAAATCATGGATCTATAGGTTATTTACTATTCTTTTTCAGTTATTTCATCATCACATAACGAGGGATGTGGACCCGATATCTTACCTCATCCTCAAAATTTAACCACAAGATTCAAGCCCATCACAACTAGAGCGATGGGTTTCTGTGTGGGAGTTGAGATACCACTACATTGCGCACAGGAGATACAAAATACACAATTAGATGAAGAGGGAGAGAGAAAACATAACCCATTTGCATATATCTGATTGCATAGAGTGAAATACGCACGTTGTGTTTTCGCCATATCATCAAATCTTAGAATGAGCTTGAATACATAATGAAATAAATATGTATGTCCATACAAGATGAAACCAATATGAATTGATTATAGATGCAAACTAAAAATTTTCAACTCCTCAAGGTTCTGTGAAGTAGACGAAAATTTTTTTACGAAGCGATTTGGTGAAAATATCTACCACTTTTTCTCTAATGTTGATGTAAATCAGCTCCATTTCTCCTTCAATGATCTTCTTATGGATAAAGTCAGAGTGACCTTTGTATAGGAGGTACTGGGGTACCCACTTTTAACAGGAATAGGCAATATGGACTTCCAGTTCTTCGCCTACTCAAGGGAGGTTCTCCATAGGGAAGTATACCCTTTAACATTTCTGTGAGCAGGCACGCTTGCAATAGACACGTCACACACGGCATTGTAGATACTCAGATAGAAGATTAATGACATATGACAATAGCGAAGGACAAAACCACTCCTTAGTTGAAACAGATGATTCCAATATAGGCAAGAGAAATGCTCTAGGCTAACATGCCATTCCAGAACTACACAAAATCACTACACGAGATCCGTCCAATACATCGAAAGCAAATAGATGAAGGCTTGCACTGATGAATACAAAGATATGAAGACTTTCTCTAAGGTGAAGAGCACAGAAATACCCTGACTCACACTGAATGACAAAACCAAGCCACTTCTTTACACTATAGTGCTATTAGCCCTCCACTGGGAAGCCCACCCTCTGTATCCTCACAACAGAATGACATCCTACAGTAGACTTGTAGCCACAAAATGCAAAGAGAAGACCAAAAGACATGCCTAAAAAATAAGCTCTCCAATAAGTACTAGTCCACAACTTTTATAGGCTCCAATAGGCCAAGAAAGCCTTGCCGATTTCCCACGTGCACTTGATATGCATCGATTGATTGCCGCAAAATTGGAGGGGTAGCTCGAATATGGTACTGGCCACCCACTTGAATTGAATCCTCAAAAATAGGCACCCGTCACGATTGTTTGGCAGTAATAGTAATTTATCTTCTTACACTTTTATTGTCACTTTTGAATGCAAGCGGAGATCTCTCTCTTAACCAAACAAATCACTTGGATTGGACATCTTGGTTCATTTATAAACTATTAAGCAAAGATTGTAGGATCCACATTATGTGCCACCCGTGATATTGTAATGACCCTTAAAATGCACATCCTTCACATAATTCACATAATTATTGTAGTAGCTTTTGACCATCTAACCATGAAAAAAATCTTCTTTTGATGTCACATAAGCTCCATCATTATTTTTTGCCTGTCTTACGTATTGAGTGGTGGAAGGTGGTGGGTGGTGTGGGTGGTGTGTGTGGAGTTGAGGTGCTATGGGTGGAGTGGAGTGGAGGGTGGGTGAAGTTGAGGGTGGGTGGAGTGGAGGGTGGGTGGACTTGGGGGAGGGTGGAGTGGAGGGTGGGTGGACTGGAGGGTGGGTGGAGTTAAGGGTGGGTGAAGTGACGATGGGTGGAGTTGGGGTTGCTGTGGGTGGAGTGGAGTGGAGGGTGGGTGGAGTGGAGGGTGGGTGGAGTTGAGGGTGGGTGGAGTGGAGGGTGGGTGGAGTGGAGTTGAGGGTGGGTGGAGTTGGGGTTACTGTGGGTGGAGTGGAGTGGAGGGTGGGTGGAGTGGAGGGTGGGTAGAGTGGAGGGTGGGTAGAGTTGAGGGTCGAGTGGAGGGTGGGTGGAGTTGAGGGTCGGTGGAGTGGAGGGTGGGTGGAGTTCATGGTGGGTGGAATGGAGGGTGGGTGGAGTTGAGGGTGGGTTAAGTTGGGGTTGTTGTGGGTGGACTGCAGTGGAGGGTGGGTGGAGTGGAGGGTTGGTGGAGTTGAGGGTGGGTGGAGGGTTGATGGAGTGGACGGTGGGTGGAGTGGAAGGTGGGTGGAGTGGAGAGTGGGTGGAGTTGAGGGTGGGTGGAGTGGAGGGTGGGTTGAGTTGGGGTTCCTGTGGGTGGAGTGGAGTGGAGGGTGGGTGGAGTTGAGGGTGGGTGGAGTGGAGTTGAGGGTGGGTTGAGTTGGGATTGCCATGGGTGGGGTGGAGTGGAGGGTGGGTGGAGTGGAGGGTGGGTGGAGTGGAGGGTAGGTGGAGTTGAGGGTAGAGTGGAGGGTGGGTGGTGTTGAGGGTGGGTTGAGTGGAGGGTGGGTGGAGTTGAGGGTGGTTGGAGAGGAAGGTGGGTGGAGTGGTGGGAGGTGATGGGTGGTGTGGGTGGAGTGGTGAGGGGTGGTGGGTGGTGTGGGTGGAGTGGTGGGAGGTCATGGGTGGTGTGGGTGGTGTGGGTGGAGTCGTAGGAGGTGGTGGGTGGTGTGGGTGGTGTGGGTAGAGTGGTGGGAGGTGGTGGGTGGTGTGGGTGGAGTGGTGGGAGGTGGTGGGTGGTGTGGGTGGAGTGCTGGGAGGTGGTGGGTGGTGTGGGTGGAGTGGTGGGAGGAGGTGGGTGGTGTGGGTGGAGTGGTGGTGGGTGGCGTGGGTGGTGTGGGTGGAGTGGTGGGGGTGGTGGGTGGTGCCGGTGGTGTGGGTGGAGTGGGTGGAGCGGTGGGAGGTGGTGGGTGGTGTAGGTGGTGTGGGTGGAGTGGTGGGAGGTGGTGGTGTGGGTGGAGTGGTGGGAGGTGGTGGGTGGTGTGGGTGGAGTGGTGGGAGGTGGTCGGTGGTGTGGGGTGGTGTGAGTGGAGTGGTGGGAGTTGGTGGGTGGTGTGGGTGGAGTGGTAGGGGGTGGGGGGTGGCGTGGGTGGAGTGGTGGGAGGTGGTTGGTGTTGTGGGTGGTATGGGTGGAATGGTGGGGGGTAGTGGGTGGTGTAGGTGAAGTGGTGGGAGGCATAGCTTTCCTTCCTTGATACTTCTATATTTGTTGCCGCTTCAAAGTTTGTATTCTAGTGCAAACTCTGATTCTCTAACTCCTTGTGAACTTCATGGCCTTTTTGTGCAACTCCTTCATCTCCAACTTCTTCCTCTATTTCATTCATTTCCACCGTGCAACACTCTCTACTTTCCATCATCCAATTCAATAATGTATCTTCTACTTGGGGTAAATTGGGCATTATCTGAGTCTCCATACTATACCTAGTAGCTTTCCGTGAGTCGAATCCTTCTTGCAAATGTAGTGGCAGTTTGTTATTGGTGTTTGTTGAAATCCATAGTTTGTTTTTCCCCCAATCTTGCAAAGCTTTTGCTTGCCTTAGCCAAGGCTTCCCCAGGAGTAAATGATAAGAAATCTCCTATGGAAGTGTAATAACAAAAAAATCTAGAACAAAGTGACAACCCTGTACTATTATCAGTACCTTTTCATTAATGCCAAGTGGTGCAACCCGATGTTGATATGTTAGTGAGACTGTGAATGGTGCCATCTGGGTGGGGTTCAAATTCAGTTTCCTCATGGTGAAATCTGGCATCAAATTGATGCTAGAGCCTCCATCTGTGATCACACTTGTGAGAGCTTCATCCATTATAAAAACAGATTACCTTGAGCTTTGGTAGTCTGCTAGGGGTGCAGGGGAAAGTCAACCATGAAACCATCTATGCTAGGTGGTTGTCTCAAGGGATCAGAGTGTATAATCTTTAATAAGTCACTTCTTATTTTTCAATTCATCTTTATAAGTTGGTACAGACTTACCTTGTGATGAATACCTTTCAAGATCCGCTCAATGTTTACCACCTATGTGTCTTCTTGCAGACTTGTTGGTTGGTCCCTTAGTGAAGTAGCCATCCTTTCATAAGCTCCTTCAATATCTGCTTGGCCCTTCCACCTAGCCTTCTTTTCCTCCTCTTCATCCTAGAGTCCTTGTTGTTCCTCTCTACAAATTGTTGCTGCCTGTCTGGCTCTAGTCATCATGGGCATTGAAGAAGATGAAACAACATAAGACTGAGTGGTCATACCTTTTGCTTTGCGGAGACTGCAATCATGTGAATTGGAGCAGGGCGCCTTCTTGGGCAATCGTTGGTATAGTGATCCTTAGCCTTTGGACAATGCTGACAAGGAGGTGCATCTTCTAGAAGGGAAAACCTATTTTGCATATGGCCATACTCACCACAATGATAACACATCAATGCCCTATTAAATATAGGCTTCCTTGTACGATTCTCCTCTCTATTAGGTGCATTTGAAGTACTAGCATAATATGAGTCTAGAGCTTGAGGGTTACCTCGTTGTTCTGTACCCTCGAGGTAGTAACAGTCTCTAGCTTCATGGCCCTCCTTTCCACAAAATTGAAAACTTACCCTGTTAGGACAATTTGCATTGGAATGTCCATTGTTGTTATATATTGTACACCAAATCTGCCTTCTTATATCCGGAGTGGTCTACAAATCTTCTAATTCGCGACGAAGTTTGGCTACTTCATCATCAGTGCAACGCGATGGCAGTGGCAGGACCTTCTCTTCTTGGTGATTTTGCTGCATTCTCAATGCCTCCAGTTCTTTCCTCAATTGCACAATAGGGTCTAGTTCTGCTGCACAATTTGGTTGTGTAATCCCTTCAAAATGTGTCCTAGCTTCTTCAATGCACAATGCTGCTGCAACAAAATCATTAAGTATTGCATCCAATCTAAGAGAATTACGTAGCTTCTACTGAGATGACCTCGACAAAGCTTTTTCTATCCATTATTTAATCAAGAAATCACCTCGTGCATGTGGCAGACATGCAACAAGTGCTTTTGTCCTAGTGTGAAGTTCGTGAAAGGATTCACCTGATCTTAGCCTTAGGTTCTCTAGAGAGTAAGTGAGAGAGATCCTCCATTGGCACTGGTGTTTCCTCTAACATATCTGAGGAGAAGTCTAATGTTCTCCTATGCTTTTCCCTTGACAGTAGTGTTGCACCCATATCAATAGATAAATTCAAGGAGGTTAGAGGACACCTAGGTTCACTATTTGAATGTAAAGATGATTTTTTAAGGCTCCTCTGTACATGAAGAGGCTCCTTATCTGCTCCAATATGGGTCATGTACCTACTTCCAAGATGCAATATGGCAATATTAATGGAAAAGGACTATTTCTATGCTAAGAGCCTCTCACAAAAATGCAAGAGTCTCGTCGTGCATGCCAAACTGTAGAGGAGGTACTCAGGTACCCACTTCTAACAAGAACAGGCAATATATACTTCCAGTACTTTGCCTACTCAAGGGAGGTTCTCCTTAGGGAAGTATACCCTTTAACAGTTCTTTGAGAAGGCACGATCGCAATAGATACACGGTATTGTAGATACTAAGATAGAAGATTAATGACAAGTGACAATAGTGAAGGACGAAACCACTCCTTAGTTGAAACGGATGATTCTAATATAGGCAAAAGAAATGCTTTAAGCTAACATGCCATTCCAGAACTACACAAAATCACTACATGAGATCCGTCCAATACAACGAAGGCAACTAGATGAAGGCTTGCACTAATGAGTACAAAGATATCAAGACTTGCTCTAAGGGGAAGAGCACGGAAATACCCTGACTCACACTGAATGACAAAACCAAGCAACTTCTTTACACTACAGTGCTATAAGCCCTCCACTAGGAAGCCCACGCTTTGTATCCTCACCACAGAGTGACTTCCTACAGTATGCTTGTAGCCACAGAATGCAAAAAGAGCACCAAAATAGATGCCGAAAAAATAAGTTCTCCAATGAGTACTAGTCCACTGCTTTTATAAGCTCCAATAGGCCAAGAGGGCCTCATGGATTCCCCACATTCACTGGATATGCACCGTTTGATTGCCCCAACATTGGAGGGGTAGATCAAATATGGTACTAGCCACCCACTTGTATTGAATCCTAAAAAATAGGCAGCCGTCACGACTGGTTGGCAGCAATAGTCATTTATCTTCTTACACTTTTACTATCACTTTTGAATGCAAGCGGAGATCTCCCTCTTAACCAAACAAATCACTTGGATTTGACATCTTGGTTCATTTATAAACTCCTAAGAAAAGATTGTAGGATCCACATTATGTGCCGCCATGATATTATAATGACCCTTAAAATGCACATCCTTCACATAATTCACATAATTCATGTAGTAGCTTTTGACCATCTGACCATGAAATAAATCTTCTTTTGATGTCACGGACGCTCTTGCATCATTTTTTTCCTATCTTACATATTGAGTGGTGGAAGGTGGTGGGTGGTCTAGGTGGTGTGTGTAGAGTTGAGGTGTTGTGGGTGGAGTGGAGTGGAGGGTGGGTGGAGTTGAGGGTGGCTTGAGGGTGGGTGGAGTGGAGGGTGGGTGGACTTGGGGAGGGTGGAGTGGAGGGTGAGTGGAGTGGAGGGTGGGTGGGTGGAGTTGAGGGTGCGTGGAGTGGAGGGTGGGTGGAGTTGGGGTTGGGGTTTCCATGGGTGGAGTGGAGTGGAGGGTGGGTGGAGTTGAGGGTGGGTGCAGTGGAGTTGAGGGTGGGTGGAGTTGGGGTTGTGGTGCGTGGAGTGGAGTGGAGGTTGGGTGGAGTGGAGGGTGGGTTGAGTGGAGGGTGGGTAGAGTTGAGGGTGGAGTGGAGGGTGGGTGGAGTTGAGGGTGGCTAGAGTGGAGGGTGGGTGGATTTGAGGGTGGGTGGAGTGGAGGGTGGGTAGAGTTGAGGGTGGGTGAAGTTGAGGGTGGGTGGAGTTGGGGTTGTCGTGGGTGGAGTGGAGTGTAGGGTGGGTGGAGTGCAGCGTGGGTGGAGGGGAGGGTGGGTGGAGTGGAGGGTTGGTGGAGTTGAGGGAGGGTGGAGGGTGGGTGGAGTGGAGGGTGGGTGGAGTTGGAGGTGGGTGTAGTGGAGGATGGGTGGAGTTGAGGGTGGGTGGAGTGGAGGGTGGGTGGAGTTGGGGTTGCCGTGGGTGGAGTGGAGTGGAGGGCGGGTGGAGTTGAGGGTGGGTGGAGTGGAGTTGAGGGTGGGGGGAGTTGTGGTTTCCATGGGTGGAGTGGAGTGGAGGGTGGGTGGATTGGAGGGTGTAGTGGAGGGTGGGTGGAGTTGAGGGTGGGGGGAGTGGAGGGTTGGTGGAGTTGAGGGTGGGTGGAGTGGAGGGTGGGTGGAGTGGTGCGAGGTGGTGGGTGGTGTGGGTGGAGTGGTGGGGGATGGTCGGTGGTGTGGGTGGACTACTGGGAGGTGGTGGGTGGGTGGGTGGTGTGGGTGGTGTGGGTGGAGTGGTGGGAGGTGGTGGGTGGTGTGGGTGGAGTGGTGGGAGGTGGTGGGTGGGGTGGAGTGGTGGGAGGTGGTGGGTGGTGTGGGTGGAGTGGTGGGAGGTGGTGGGTGGTGTGGGTGGTGTGGGTGGAGTGGTTGGAGGTGGTGGGTGGTGTGGGTGGAGTGGTGAGAGGTGGTGGGTGGTGTGGGTGGTATTGGTGGAGTGGTGGAGTGGTGGAGTGGTGGGAGGTGGTGGGTGGTGTGGGTGGTGTGGGTGGAGTGGTGGGGGGTGGTGGGTGGTGCAGGTGGTGTGGGTCAAGCGGGTGGTGTGGGTGGAGTGGTGGGAGGTGGTGGGTGGTGTGGGTGGAGTGGTGGGAGGTGGTGGGTGGTGTGATTGGTGTGGATGGAGTGGTGGGAGGCTGTGGGTGGTGTGGGTGGAGTGGTGGGAGGTGGTGGGTGGAGTGGTGGGAGGTGGTGGGTGGTGTGGGTGGAGTGGTGGGTGGTTGTGGGTGGGTGGGTGGTGTGGGTGGAATGGTGGGAGGTGGTGGGTGGCGTGGGTGGAATGGTGGGCGGTGGTGGGTGGTGTGGGTGAAGTGGTGGGAGGTTGTGGGTGGTGGTGTGGGTGGAGTGGGGAGTGGGCAGCGGGGGCTATGGGCACGGGTAGGAGGAGTGGGCCGGGGGGTGGTTGTGGGCGGTGTAGGAGGGGGAGGCGAGGGCTGTGGGTAGGGGTAGGAGGAGTGGGCGGGGGGCGGGGGGTGGGTGTGGGCTAGTGTAGGAGGGGGAGGCGGGGGTAGGAGGAGTGGGTGGGGGTGGTAGCAGGCCGGTGTAGGAGGGGGAGTCAGGGGCTGTGGGCAGGGGTAGGAGCAGTGGGTGGGGGTGGCAGTGGGCGGGTGTAGGAGGGAGAGGGAGGGGCTATGGGCAGGGGTAGGAGGAACTGAAGGCGGGGCTATGGGGGGACTGAAGGCAGGGGTTGTGGTTAGGGAGAGAGAGAGAGAGAGAGAGAGAGAGAGAGAGAGAGAGAGAGAGAGAGAGAGAGAGAGAGAGAGAGAGAGAGAGAGAGAGAGCGAGAGAGAGAGAGAGAGAGAGAGAGAGAGAGAGAGAGAGAGAGAGAGAGAGAGAGAGAGAGAGAGAGAGAGAGAGAGAGAGAGAGAGAGAGATGATGGGGAGAGAGAGAGAGATAGAGAGAGAGAGATGGCCCAGAGAGAGAGAGATAGAGAGAGAGAGAGAAAGAAAAATTTGCACCGTGCTACAACTTTGATGTGTTTCGATCTCGCAAGATCTGTTGGATTTGTATAATGGTACTCACAGTTTTCCAATAGATGATCACCTTTCCATCCATGTACAATATCATGTCTTCAAGTAGTTACTAAATCCTTATTGCTTCACAAATGGCTTGAGTAATGCCTCTATTTTCAGCTCCCATACTTGCCAAAGCAACAAATGATTCCTTCTTGCTATGCCATGAAATGGTTGCCATTCGAACTTATAAAAACTAACATCCATTAGTTGACCATCAATCCATTATATTTCATGCTCAGTGTGCATCACATAATGCATATTTACATGGCTTAGCTTTTCTCTCATCAAACAAGAAAAAAATGCATGTTCCTTTCACATATCTCAATATACCACTCACTACTTCAAACTGCCCTTGTCATGGTTTATGCATAAACCACCAAGCCGATAGAAAAACAGAATTCTGGTCTTGCTTTTATTACATAAATTACACTTCCAACAATCTTCCTATATATGTTTGCATCATGCAAGTACATCCCCTCGTCCACAAGATTAGCATTAGCATCAATAGGCATATCAATAGGTTTGCACGCACGCAGACCAAATGTTTCAAGAATTTCCAACATAGTTGCATTTTATCATCCAAATTCCCCCTTGCATTGAAATTATTCCAATTCCCAAAACCTCTTTTAGCTCTCCCAAATTCAACATCAAAAATTAAGATTTTAGTTGCTTTTTCAAATCAACGATCCTCTTTTTATCATTGACAGTAATCATAAGATCATTGACATAAATCACTAATAGAATCTTTTTCGTTTCCATGATTCAAAAAGAAATAGTGAATAATAAGACTTTGATTGCATAAATTCAAGATCCAATAGATTCACATTGAATTGTTCACACCATGCTCTTGGTTTGTTTCAATCCATAAAGAACTTCTTTAATGTGCATACATAATAAGGATACTTTGGATGCACATAACCTTCTCGTTGTTGCATATTGACTTCCTCATGCAATTTACAATTCAAGAATGCACTCTTAACATTCATTTGAAACAATTTCCAATTCTTCAAAGCAACCCATTCAATCACATTTCTCACTGCTATCCTTTGTGACACTAACTTTCTCTCATGAAGCATTAACTTTTGAACTTCACTTTGTACACCTATTTGCATCCAATATTATTCTTAATTTTTGGAAATCTCAAAAATTTCCATGTATCATTCTTCTTTCATGTGTCATCTCATCATCCATGGGTTTCCACTAATCTTCAATTTCTGATGCTTCATAAAAGTCCTTTGGTTTATCATGATTGAATCTCTCTATCATGTATGCATAATGAAGCTTAATAGATCTATTGTGTAATTTAAGTCTATCGATAGGATGCCCCATACTCCTCTCAAAGGATTTTCTATATGTGATCTTGAGGGTGTTTCTCTTCTTACATCTGGAGGAACATAGTTTTCCTCCTTATTTTTGAGCATCCTTGTTACCGTTAGTGTCCATGTGAAGGGCCAAATGGTCATCGCACACTTCTTTGTATATGTTTTTTAATAAAACATAGTGGCCTAGTCAGTCAGAGATTGTAAGTTCGACCGCATTTGTAACACCTAAGAAGTCTGTGTTCGTCTCCCTATGTACTATGTTTATCTGTGTATTGTGCAACCTTTGTGTGGAGTACCATGTGTGGCCCTAGGAACTCAGTTTTCTACTCTGAGGATATCTTCGTCAAGCTCTCAAGAAGGAGAGCACACTGTGCTACATCGCCATTGAAATACTCCACTGGTATCATAACATTTTTATACAAAGGATTTGTTCCTTTTCTGCGAGCAAAGCGAGCACTCACCCACCCACCCAAGGCTTTCTCCAAGGCTTATGACTAAGGGGGCAACCAAAGCATAGATGTTGGCATACCGTTGCATCGGAGTCATCGAAGTCACCATTGGTGTTGTTCGGTGCTCTCGAGGATGAACGAAGATAGAGGCTCCAAGTACTCTCGAGGAGGTCACCCATCCTAGTATTGTTCGCTTGGAGCTCGCTTAACCATGTCAATCTCTTGCCACTAAGCTATACTCTTTTGATGTCTGAAAAAAGAGAAAGACCGAGGTTGACATTACTTTAAACATGTTTTAGTCCCTCAAAGCTTCATTCTTTGCGATCAAAGCCTACTTTTGGAGTATTTTTGGGGTGTCTTTTGGAGCCATTTTGGAGTACTTTTGCACAGAGTTCTCATCACACTGGTCCAAGATCATCAAGAAGAGTGTTCTTTGTACTTTGTTGACAATTAATATCAACCCTTGGGGCTGTGTTTTCAGCCACATTCGTAAAACTATAGATTTCTCAAAAGGTTTTAAGTTTTTGTGGGAGTAGTTGTTGCAAATTTATGCAATTTTTGAGCCTAAAACATCAGAGTGGACAAACACTTGCAGGTGTTATTGGCTAGTTTTTGGGTTGTGCATTCAGCCTTTCAGTGTCATTTTACTACATATATTGAGCACATACACACCATGTATGCTTCCGTGGATACCGCTTATGTACGTCCATGTGTCATTGATAAAGTGGTTATGTTTTGGCATAAATACTTTTACGTTCGATGTAGAGGTTTGTGGTGAGGTTTTCTTAACTACAAGACACCCAAATGTCGAGGTCTCTTTGGTGATGCACGTTGAAGACTTACCCAGCCTCACCATAGGAGATGTATGATAGTTGTTCATAGGTGATCGATAAGCCTAGTGCAAGGCTATGTGGAATAAATGCACAAAATAAAGTAAGCCCAAAGCTTTGTAGAAAGCTTCAAACTTATCCCTAGGCTAAGCCTTCATGAAAAGGTCTGCAATGTTCTCATGCATGGGCTCATATGCAAAGCCGATCTCTCCAACACAGAACCTCTCCCCAACATAATGATAATGCACCTCAATCTCCTTAGTGCGAGCATGTAACATAGGGTTCCTTGCAACTCCCAATGTGCTTTGATTGTCAGTGACGATGGTGGTCGCAAAACACTAACCAACACCCAAATCAGCCATAAGGCATCCGAGCCACACACACTCAACAGTTGCTATGAAAGCTACCCTATACTCAGCCTCAAAACTAGAAGTGGTCACAATAGGCTGCTTCTTGGTCAGCCAAGATATGCATGAGCTACCAAGCATGAAGTAAGAACCACTAGTGGAAACATGAGTGTCATAACAACTAGACCCATCAGAGTCAAAAAAAGCATGATTAACATATAAGCTACTTTTAGTTGAACTATTATCAAAACCATGTGCAATCAGATAGGCATGTATCATTTCATAACAAGCATGTGGTGCTTGCTTTAAACCATATAATGCCTCCTTTGACTTGCACACCTAGTTTTCAAGCCCTATCTACACAAATATATGGTGCTAAAAAACATACACTTCTTCATGCAAGTCACCATTCAAAAATGCTTTTTTAATGTCCAACTAATGTACATTCCAACCATCATAAGTTACAACTACATAGATGCTACATACAGTAGTCATTTTGCAAGTAGGAGCAAAGGTCTCATCAAAATCAATGCCTCTTTCTTGCGCATCACCCTTGGCATCAAGCCTAGCCTTATACGTGTCAATCGTTCCATCAAGCTTACACTTAAGTTTGTATAGCCACTTAGTGCCAATGGCCTTCTTTCCAGGAGGTAAGTCACTTAAAGACCAGTACCATTCTTTTATGATAACATCATATTCAGATTGATGAATCTCCATTCTTGTTGAGCCTGGCTTCATGGGTAAATAATTGCCCGATGAGTGTGGTAAGGTCTAGAATCTGCATGTCCATGGACAAGTCCATGGCAGTTGTGAAGCTCTCCCATTTGTCATCAACTTTTATACCATTGATTACTTGTCTTACAATCTGCTTCACTCGAGCTTGCCCCTATACGGAATACTGTCACATGCGCCAACAACTCCTCTTATCCTTTCATTGGAGTTGGTAAGATCAAGAAGGAGGCACAAAATTCTTCACATGCTCAATGAAGAGTGGGAGCACGTTCTAAACAAGGAAAGCAAGAGGCAAGAACTCCCAATAGTCAGATCTGGTCATTTTGTCATTTTGTCTTCCCATAGACTCCTTCTAGTCACACGTCATTTTGTACATAGCATTGTTGTGAAGCCTCATATCTGAGTGTATATGTAACCGTTTATTGTGTTAAAACATTCATTGGAAACATTATCTTGCAAATTTCTCTATCTCAAATAGCTCCTTCAAGGCTTATACCTTCTGTGAGTTATGAGTCAAAGAGTGAAGTCTAGTTTTTTAGCATACCTGTGTAGATAGGTAGTGTATTTTGGTTGGTTAAGTTTCCCAACCAAAAGATATCCAAATTGCTTGTTTTTTAGCTTGTTCGAAAGCTCTTTGAATATTTTTTCTTTGTCTCAAATATTTTGTTTAAAAGATTTATATTCTCTGAGATATCTATCAGAGAGTGAAGTCTAGTTATTGAGTATACTTGTGTTTATAGGTGGTCTATTTTGGCCAGTTGCGTTTCTTGACCAAACCTCATCCAAACTACTTGATTTTTATCTTGTGGGAAAGGTATTTGTTTTTTCTTTGTTTTTTGCAAATATATTCCTCAAAGGATATATATTCAAGTAGATATCAGTCCGAAAGTGAAGTTCAATTGTTCAGCATACTTGTGTGGATAGGTAGTTCATTTTCTTCAGTTGTGTTTCCTAACCAAAGCTTGTCCAAATTAAGTTATTTATAGCTTTTTAGAAAGCTTTCTTTGTCTAATTTGATTGCCTAAAGCCACACATCCATTTGCTTTTTGTATTGAGAGTAGCAAGCTATATAAGGTGCAACTATTTGTCCAAGTGTTGGACAAGGGTTCACTACATGTTTTCATTGCACATAGGAGAACTCATTCTCCACATTGATTATTATAGGTGATCATGAAAAAGGCATAAGGGCATCAAAGATTGACTTGGGATCTAGTTTATGTGAAGAGATGGACAGGTATGTGCTTGAAGATGAAGAGGTGTTGCAAAATCCTTGATCTACACCAGCCAAATGAACTCCAGGAGTATATGGTGGGCCCTTTTAGCTTGCCGATGGATGTATTAGACACCCTATGTACCTTGGAAGATCACTCTCAAAAAGATAGATCAAAACAGATAAGGTGGAGTTAGCTCAGAGGTGAAGAACTTGCTATTTTGGTTCATACACTTGTCTAGTGTTTTGCATAATTCTCTGAGCACAGAAGTTATTAGCTTAATTACTCTTGGGTAAGTCTAGTTAGCTTAAAGAGCTAACTTTCAAGAGTAATATCATAAAAAATAATGAACCACACAGTGAGAAAGATGTTTAACAAGTGATGACATCATCCCGATTTTCACGGGCTGCTACAGTAATGAGACCAGTGAGCACGAAAATGAACATAACTCTAGATTTAAGAATCCAATGATTATGAAAATGTGTATGATTATACTAGAAAGTATGTTGAGTACAAAAAGCTTTAAATAATTGAATGTGGGTAAGTACACACTGAGAAACAGCTCTGACAAGATGAGTAAAAAAGTCAGGTACCTGACAGAGAAGTGAAAAGGCAGAGATAGTGTTGACTTGAACTGACCATAACTGAATATTGAAACATCCAAATGCAATGAAAATTGATGAGAATATAGTAGACTTATAGAGATAACTTTAACAAGTTAAATCAGTTAAAAATGATGCACCAAGCTCAAAGAAACCATCTATGCAATCTGACTGAGAAAACTAAGAGATATGGTAGTGAGTAGTGCACTTCACAAGAACATGGAAATATGAACTCAAATGATCATGAAAATGAAAGTATATTGCTTGTAAAATACAATGGACTTACTGATACATATGTGTGCCTTGGAATCACATCTTGATATGGCATAAAGCTCAGCTCTTGGAGGTCTTCACATAGGTCTTTCTAACCACCACTAAAACTGCCATCTATGTTTGGGAGGTTCACTTCCCTCAATCACTCTCCAATCAATTAGTGATTGAGTTGATTCTCTATCTACCACAAATCACAAATTCATGGCTCCTGTTTCCCTTTTTGATCAAGTGGACTCAACCACTTAAGATTCTTTCACTTTTACATTAAGTAAACTCTTCAAAAGTTACAAGAGGTAGTTCACAAGTGAACTTTACATTGTCTTCATTTTAAGGCTTCTTCTATGACTTCATGGGACTCAAGCCAATTCTTAGGCTTGTCATAGACTTGCTTCAATAGTTTAAGATGTCATAGCTTGGAGATTGGACACACATTTTAGGTATTCAAGTCATATATAAGGATAATAGTATTGGGATTATATTGAGAAAATATATCTTGGATGTATTGAAGAAGTATGGACTCATAATGTGCAAACAATTAAGCAATCCAATGTTTTTA